>CM061531.1:231923961-232390235 GCA_030545055.2 Neoaliturus tenellus
TCTCCAATTGTACTGGTCGGGGCCCCACCCAAGAACATGGATGATAGAGGATAAGACAAGATGATCCACACGTACCCTTTTAGCCTCACCCAAGAACTTGGATCATAAAGGATACAAGAAGATTCACCACACGGACCGTTTGGGTCCACGCCCCAGAACATGGATGATAGATGACACAACAAGTTATTCCTCACGTACAGTTTGGGGCCCCGCCCCAGAACATGGATGATAGAGAAAACAACAAGATATTTTTCACGCACAGTTTGGGGCCCCACCCCAGAACATGGATGATAGAAGTCACAACAAAATATCTATATTTACAGTTTGGGGCCCCGCCCCAGAACATGGATGATAGAGAATACAACAAGATATTCCTCACGCACAGTTTGGGGCCCCACCCCAGAACATGGATGATAGATGACACAACAAAATATCTACATTTACAGTTTGGGGCCCCGCCCCAGAACATGGATGATAGAGAATACAACAAGATATTCCTCACGCACAGTTTGGGGCCCCACCCCAGAACATGGATGATAGATGACACAACAAAATATCTACATTTACAGTTTGGGGCCCCGCCCCAGAACATGGATGATAAAAGGATACAAGAAGATTCTCCATGCGTATAATCTGGACTTTCATAAGACACGGATGAAGATCCACAGATGAAAACATTCAGACGACATCGAAGGTGAATCCAATACTCGTAATTAAAGTAGCAGTTTTTACTTTACACATTGTAATAGACCAATTATATAGACGATTTTCGTTAAGTTCGTTAAGTGTAATTAAGTTCAAGTTATAAACTTATACTAATAATATATATATATATATATATATATATATATATATATATATATATATATATATATATATATATATATATAGGCACATAAACATATCAAGTGTTGTTCAAAAAGAATCAAGACTGCTTTATAGTATGGCAGGCCTGCGTACTCAGCGAATTTCCAATATAGTATCGACAAAGAAATTTGTGATAATATAATTAATAATTCTCACAAGAAAATATGATGTATATAAAATAATGGCATTATATTTGTAAGTTAATTATTTTTTGGTTATTTAAATATAGTAATAAATTTAGTGATAAATGTGCATATCCTGCCATTCCAACACTTCACCCAAACACTGTACTGTCTTAATACCGAACCTGTTAAAATAAAAATTTAACTAATAATCTTAAAAAACTCTTCAGATACAGTAACTGTACCAGAAATAAAGAGTGTTAAATATTAATTTTACATCCTAACACGATTTCTTTTTATGATAAAACAATTTCTGTTGGAAATGGCCAAACTTCTAATAATTAATACAAGCATTAAGTGTAGTGGCTTCGGATCATAAATAGTTGTGCCACTATACTAAGTTATGCCAGATATATAGCTCTGCTAATGGCCGGAACTATTATACATCGACTTCCTGCATTAGGAGAAGTGGCGAGTGTATATGGAACGGAAATTAATGGCATCTGACATCATATAAAACCATTACTGTTCCCTTGAATTGTTTATTAACATCCACTAGTCTATAATTATAACGCTGTAATAAGCTTATACACAAATTCGTTGCTAAGGATTAGTCTCGCTGTTAAATTTATTTTTAATACTTTTTTCTAACTTTTTTATTTTATTTTTTTTATAAACCAAATATAAAAATATATTTACAAATATAAGGAATCTTGTGTATGACAACTTTTTTACAACTTTTTTCAGTAGAGATCAAGTCTGACCACTACTCAAATCTCGCTTTTTACTCAATCCCTATACTTACTAACATTAAATTTATCATAATATAGTTTTTTTTACTGCACAAAATACAACTTCTCTTTTTGTCATGGTTAGGCTAAAATTTAAGTTCACTTTTTATTCTGTTCGATACATACTGTAGATAAATTCAATGTCTCAGACGAATTTAGGACCACTAAACTACAGAAGAATGGTACTGACAATATTTAGTAGCGGAGCCAACATTCAAGCCAACGTCATTACTGCCCCGATTCCGAAGTCGTGTTAAGTGCTTCATTTGTCCATTCAACTGAGAAAACACAATAAAGAAATGTTCAGTACACACAAGTTAAATAAACAACAATATAGATTAAAAAAAAAAAAAAAAAAAAAAAAACAATCACAGCTTATTGAAGCTGAAAGAGAACAACCCTGTGGTAGTTTTCATAATCACTGAAGGTAATTTTAAGGCCATCTGTTAACGCTCCGCTTAACTCTACCCGGAAATAAAAATATTAATGATCAGATCCATCTGTGACTTTGTTATTTAACTGATGTATTAATGTAATATTTTACATTTGTTATATTAACTATACAGGGTGTTCGGAAAAAACGTTTCAAGAATTCAGGAGGTTATTGCCCACATCAAAATAAGAAAAAAAGTTCCAGTAAACATATGTCCTAAAATGCTTCGTTAACCCGCTAGCCGCCATTTTGTTTTTTACACTAAATAATTTGTATTTCCGTAATGAATCATTGTATTAAATTAATATTTGGCATGCACCTTCATCATAGCAATACCCATTTTCAAGAAAAAAAATAATCTTTTTCCTAAGTGTATTTTCAAAATGTCGGCCATTTCAAAATTTTAAACTAAAATATCTGAAAACCGGTAAATTTTATGAAAATTTTATTAGACACAAAAAAGTTGAAAAATTTAATTATCTAACCAATGGTACCAAGTTTGTAAGGATCTGACAACAAATAACGGAGTTATTGAGATTTTTCTGCATAAAAACATTGATTTTGCATTGTAATTAATGCAAATTAAGGTAATTTTAATTGAAAAATCTCAATAACTCCGTTATTTGTTATCAGATCCTTACAACTTTGGTACCATTGGTTAGATAATTAAATTTGTCAACTTTTTTGTATCTAGTAAAATTTTTATAAAATTTACCCGTTTTAAGATATTTTGGTTTAAAATGGCCGCCATTTTGAAAATACGCATTGGAAAAAAATAACTTTTTCCTTGAAAACGGGCATTGCTATGATGAAGGTTCATGCCAAATATTAACTTGATACAATGATCCATCGCGGAAATAAAAATTATTTAGTGTAAAAAACAAAATGGCGGCTAGCGGGTTAACGAAGCATTTTAGGACATATGTTTACGGGGACTTTTTTGCTTATTTTTATGTGGGCAATAACCTCCTGAATTCCTGAAACGTTTTTTCCGAACACCCTGTATAACAAAGATAATCTCATCAATACACCGAAGCACACAGGTGCGTACTTTGAGTGTAAGTGTCATGGGACAAATTTAATGATCAGTCCTGCTTTGTTATGAGGAAAGGTCAGTTGGTTCAATAATAAGGATCAATAATAATCATTAATCACTAGCACAATTAATAAATGCAACTGCTTAAAGTTTTCAGAAATATTTTTACTAATCTTTACTAATTTTTTACTAATCTAAGTTACTTATCTTTTTTATCATCGAGCCGGCAACAGTGACATATCAAATTACTAATACTTCCTGAAATAAGGTGGATGCCTCAATGTTAGCTGATCTTTTATACGACTTACTTTATGGTTGAACGTACAAACCTAGAAAATAACATACGTTCTATCTTATTTCATTTCATATTATTTATTTTTAATGCACTTTACATTTTTGTTTAAGATTGTGGTTAGTTAATTGGGGTTAAATAATTTAGCATATTAAAATAGAACTAAAATGTACTAGATTAAAAGACACTGAAGGAAACCCCACTCCAACCCCTCGACAACCATGATCTCCACTAATTAAATGAGCTTGGCGGCTATTCAACAAGGACTGAGTTTAAGGCATTTTAACCATTAATTATACCATTTTATATGAGTATTTTCTGTTTAAAAAAATCAAGGTATATTTATTTATGCCTTAGATATGATATTTAAGTGCAAAATGCTCGAGTAGAATAAATATACATAATAAATGTTCTATAAATAAAACAAAATGACAACAAATACAAAAAAATACGTCAGTATAGGTAATTAATATTACATATTAAATCATTTTGCTTGGTCAACAAATTGTTTATATACACTGTGAAAAAAATTGACAATTATATAGTATACTTTTATTCATCTCGAATACTTTCACCAACTAATGGCAATACAGTAATGTACAATATATAAATGGAGTATGCTCAATTTATAAAAGACCAAAAAAATCAATTGTGATGACATAATACTT
This sequence comes from Neoaliturus tenellus, assembly GCA_030545055.2. NCBI lineage: Eukaryota > Metazoa > Arthropoda > Insecta > Hemiptera > Cicadellidae > Neoaliturus > Neoaliturus tenellus. The sequence goes on from CM061531.1 coordinate 231,928,171, forward strand.
AATTTACTTTAATAGATTAGTGGCACAATTTAAATTAATAAATTACGTAATTATGATTAGAATTATTGTGTATATAATACAGGCAAAATTTCGCATAGTAATAAAAACTGTAGCGTAATAAAAGCGTCATAAACAAAGTTTTGCTGTAACACAGGACATAATGTTGACAGAGAGAGAAAGTTGTGTGTAAATGAGATTTACCGCCGCTCCGTCCCGAGCTGCGGCGTCTCCCTCGTGGACCCGTAGCTCTTCATCTGCTGCATAACTACAACATTCTACAGCCCCACTGTCCCGGGCTACGGCGTCTCCCCCGTGGACCCGTAGCTCTTCATCTGCTGCATAACTACTACATTCTCCCGCACAGCTGTTCCGGCCTGCGACGTCTTCCCCGTGAACCTGTAGCTCTTCATCTGCTGCATAACTACAACAATCTTTCTCCCCACTGTCGGGACAGCGGTCGGGAGCCCACGGGTTGCAACGTCTCCCCCATGGACCAGTAGTTCTTCATGTGCTACGTAACTACTACATTCTACAGCCCCACTGTCCCGGGCTGCGGCGTCTCCCCCGTGGACCCGTAGCTCTTCATCTGCTGCATAACTACTACATTCTCCCGCACAGCTGTTCCGGCCTGCGACGTCTTCCCCGTGAACCTGTAGCTCTTCATCTGCTGCATAACTACAACAATCTTTCTCCCCACTGTCGGGACAGCGGTCGGGAGCCCACGGGTTGCAACGTCTCCCCCATGGACCAGTAGTTCTTCATGTGCTACGTAACTACTACATTCTCCCGCCCCGCTGTCCCGGGCAGTCCGCCCCGCTGTCGGGACAGCTGAATCCGGGGGTTGCGACGTCTCCCCCATATAGGCTTGTAGCTCCGTTAGAACGTTTGGCTCCGTTAGGCTCGTAAAAACAATTCGTTTTACCCGGCCTATCAGGCGATCCTGTGGGTTGCAGCAGCCTCTAGGACATTAGCAGTTGATAGCTGAGATTAAAACCAGAATATGTAAGCCGAGCGCGCAACCTTTTATCAGCCTACCGATAAGCAGGTGAAGGACCCAAAGATAATCTTACTGATATAGATCACGATAAAATAACTTCCCACTTGACTACCAGTCGTGTCTTAACCATTTCCATTATGTTGGAACTCAATAGAAAATTGTTTACAAATGCGGGGACATTCCAAAAAAGACCCAAAACCAGTGTACCCTACGTCTATTGGTTGATTCCGGTCTAGGCACACTCAATACAGATTATAATATTGGTAATAGGAAGCAAGTACCTTGCCAACTTCTAATTGTAAGTTGTTTTAACTACTTTATTTCAAATCCGACAAACCAAAATTTCAACTTCCCTGAGCACTACGATTGTCACACGAGACGTCTCGGGTTGCACGAGTTCGTATGGAGGTTCGTCCGTGGTTTGCAGATTTAAAATATGATTGAGCCTCCGCTTGACTAATTACTACCATGCCATCTTCTAGGGTAATAGAGTGTGTTACTGCTCTTGTTTTTATCTACATTATTCTCTTCAGACTTAGACCACAACGAGACAACAGTAATAGTAGTTGTTACTATGACATCCAAATTGATTATCAAGAACACTCACTGGGCGGTACAAGCGTTTGACTCGCTTTTACAAACTATATGTGACGGTTTAAGAATTTAGCATTCCACAATGTCAAAAAAGCCCGTCTTTCAAAATGTCACAGAGGCTAAAAATATTAGTAAAAATTCAATTAATATAAATTATCTTTGATTAGTCAAATAAAAATTCAAGAATGTCATGAGATTCCAGGAACCACCGGAATGACGAGGATGACAGATTTCAGTCATCGATGGGCTGGACGTGGAAGTAAACAAAGGTAAAATAACCATTCCGTCCACAGTAATTAACAATAATTACGTATAATGAATAATAAACTTAGCTAAGATATATAAAGAACATGATTTAATTTTATATTTCTTTTATTTCTACAAAGTTGAATTCGCATTTGTGTTTTGATAAGTATACAACTGTTTATTGGCATAACAGTAGCCTATAAAGAATTTAGTTAAATTCTCTTATTCAGTTATATAAGTGGTCCTACTATTTTTAATTTAAACAACAATGAAATTTATCTAGATTAAATTTTCATAGCATAAAATGATAAGTATACAGGGTGAGTTTCTTAAAGTGATCCAATAGCTAACTTTTTTATTCTATATCTGACAGTATACTTCTTATGGAGGACCCCATTTACTTTTTTATTTTGCTTTCAGGTATGTATTTCACTTTTCAAAATTTCCCGCCATTTTTCCAATATGGCGGCCAACTTTAAAATTTCTTCTGGAAAATCCTACATTATAGTGTTTTTTAAATTCCCATGTGATTTTAAGGCTTTTTTTAGTCTTTGTCGTTTTTCTCTAACCCTAACGGTTAGGGGGCTAGAGGCAATTAAAGTTCATTTTTAGTTCCATAAGAATAACATGGGGCAAACTTTATCTGTACATATATCCATAACCATTGTTTAAATAAAAAAATACTCAAGAATAAAAATGTCTTTAATTGATGTTTTAAGAACTTTTTTTCATAATAACAAGAACAATTTTGAAATTTTCTTGCCCGCCATATTGGAAAGAAGTTAATTTATGCGTAAATGATAATTTTTATGAGTGAAATATTCTTAAAACATCAATTTAAGACATTTTTGTTTTACATAAAATGTAGGGTGTTCCATGAGAAATTTAAAAGTTGGCCGCCATATTGAAAACATGTCGGGAAATTTTTTAAAGTGAAATACATATCTGAAAGCAAAATAAAAAATAAATGGGGCCCCCCATAAGAAGTATACTGTCAGATATAGAATAAAAAAGTTAGCTATTCACTTTAAGAAACTCACCCTGTATAAATGTGATAAATACATATACTTCTTGAATCTAATTTTATTTTTATAGGCATATTACTACCTGTCTTAATTATTTGTGAAGGAAGTTAATTTTATTTAAATAGCAAAAATAATATGGTAAATAAATTTTGTTAACCGTACTTTGAAGATTAATACATCATTTTTCTTTTACTTAATGTTAAATAAAATATTTAAAAAAAATATTAAAAATAATACACACACACACACACACACACACACACACACACAAACACAAACACACACACACACACACACACACACACACACACACACACACACACACACACACACACACACACACACACACACACACACACACAAACTTGTTCGCCTATATTTGTGGGGCCTTGGGATTACACATCTATTTGTGGGGCCATGTATGTGCATTTGACAGGTATTGGGGGGCCGTATTTGTATTGTGGGGCCATACAACAAAATTTAACCTAACTTAACCTAAACCAACCTAAACTAACCTAACCTAACCTAACCTAACTTAACCTAACCTAACCTAACCTAACCTAACGATTATTGACTTTTTCGACCATAAAAAGTAGAATTTTTACTCAAAATAAAAAAATAAACCTTTGTGGGGCCATGTGTATGGCCCCACAAATATTGCGGAACCTGTCCACACACACACACACACACACATACACACATACATACATATATATGTATATATATATTATTTAACAAAACGTAATTTTAGTTTTTCGGTAATTACAAATAATAAAAAATACCAAGCAAAGTTAAACTTTTAAAGAGATATAAATATTTTGCTTAGCCTACATACTTATTCATTGTTAACACTGATACACACTCAGACATGACGTATTCATGTCTAGGAACTCGAAAGACGGTATACGTGTATGTAAACATTAGCCATGTACTGTTAAGTACTCCATTTGAATTTTTAAAGAAATTGAGGCGTAGGATTTCATTTAAATTAAACTCTTTTCTAGAAATATAACTTAATGTTTGGATAATGAATAGCATTTCAATTAATTAAATTTGCAGTTGGAGTTCGTTACCAAATTTTAAACATGTAATGCTTGTACGGTATTACGCAATATAATCGAAACACAAAATTATATTTATTTAATTTCTAATGTTTTCAGACTGGTGTTTCAAATTCAACAAATTCAACAAGGAGACTCCAGACGACTTGCTTGTAATTTACCCAGGAGTAACAAACTGTAAAGTTCTCTCAAAACACTTCTTTCTTCCTCTAATTTTACTTCAGATGTTGATCTGCACTAAGAATACCTAGCTATTCTAAATGAAAAACATACAGATCATAATTAAATAGACAATTATCTTTTATAATGTTACTCATTCAATAGTTTATATAAATTATGTAAACTATTTATATCTAAAGAGTGCTAGAAGAAGTACTTGTATATATATATATATATATATATATATATATATATATATATAGTATCTATATATATAATACATGATGCCCTTTTTTTGTTAACACTACTCCTCCCTTATTTCTGGACCAATTATAAAGTTTGAGGTGTCAAAAGAATGGTCTCAGTTCGTAGTTTTGCAATAAGGTTTTAGATTTTTTATATTTTAATTCTGAAGCTCACGGAAAGCAGTCAAAGTTCATTTTTTGTCCATAAGATTAACATGGGGATCAATTTATATTGAATTTCTAAATAAAACAGCTGTTGATAGTTAAACAAATAAACACATATGTTAAAAGCTGAATAGAAGCAAATTGAACTGGTACTGAAATATCAACATAATTTCATACTTTAATACGAGGAGTGTCTAATCTGAGCTTTTAACCTTTCCTCAAAATGTAGCTGGTAGATTTTGATTGGAAGTTTTATTAACGCGTATTTTGGCACAAAAATAAAATTTGTAACTTAACCCTAGAAAAATTCATTTTTGTTTACAAAAAAGATTTTGGAAATTGAAATTTTTGACATGGGTCTTATTGGTCATCCGACTGTTATTGGAACAATAATGAAAGGTAACACATATTAAAATAGATCACTAAATTTGTGTGTATGGGTTTTCAAACTGCTATAAACTAGAAGGAAAAGGAATGGTTGGTTGTAAGTGTAATGACCTTTTTATTTACTATTATAGTATAAACATGTTTTAAATGCAGAACGCTACACATATTAAAAAGGCTGCTATCGAATATCCACGCGATTTTGGGCCTCTTCGACACGATCGAATATCCACGCGCATTAGTGAGGATTATAAGGGTCGACTCCAGGACGGGAGGAACGATCGAATATCCCCGCGGCTGAGGACAGGTAGAGACCGCTAGACCTCCCAGGGGTGGGAAAAATGGGAATTTTATTTCCCCGCCCCGTTCAATGTACCTCGGCCGTTCGCGTGTACCGGACTCGGACTAAGTATAACTGTACCGAGCCCTGTCATGCAAAACTGAACTAAAAAACGTGGAAGTCTGGAGCCCGACGGGTGGCAAAAGGATCCGATGTCGCGGGACCCGAGCGAAGAACATCCAAACAGCGCTTCATGTAACCTGACATTCGGAATGAAAATAAAAAGGTTAAATTTATATTAAAATTTTCATCATGAAATTGTAAATCTAATGGTACGTATTTAAACTTTAAATGGTCTGCTATTAATTTTTATTATTAGTTAAACTAAAATTCTTTTTAGTTCGTCTTAACTGGTGACACAACAAAAGTAGTATGCGAGAAAGTTTTTCATTTTTGGGTCAGGTAAAAAGTGTCCGCGGAGAAGTTGTAGACGACATTCTAAATATTTTTTATCTCAAGTAATCTTTTCTACAGTAGCCGATTCCGTTACAGATAATATTTGATTTCTGTGGATTCGATGCGAGCGCTGATTCCTGGATACTCGCGAGCTCGACGCAAGAGCGCGAATGACATTGGTCTTCAAAGACCAATTTATATCATTATACTTCCTGTTGTAATTGGAACTCCTTTTAGATTTTCAAATGATTCCCACGTTTTTGTACCATTCGATGGGATTTATTTTACGCAAAAAATCAATGAGAATAGGAATTAAAATTAAGGCGCTATACATGATTGATATCTGAAAAATTCCCATCTATATAGTTGTAAATAGTGGTATAGTATATAGTATAGTTGTAGTATGTATTTTATACATCAAAATTAATTCGGAGAATGAAGCCCCCAGACCACTGTGCAACAAGTACAAAAAAGCCAACAAAAGTTGGAAGAATCAAAACAAAAGTACTTGCTAGGTGAACTACTAAGAATGTATACGTTTTTATAGATGGATGAAATAATAATAATAACATGCCATGTTTAAATGCTATGTTACAAGCAAGGATTCGCTCTGGTATACACGCGAACGGCCGAGGTACGTTGAACGGGGCGGGAAAATAAAATTCCCATTTTTCCCGTCCCTGGGAGGTCTAGCGGTCTCTACCTGTCCTCGGCCGCGGGGATATTCGATCGTTCCTCCCGTCCTGGAGTCGACCCTTATAATCCTCACTAATGCGCGTGGATATTCGATCGTGTCGAAGAGGCCCAAAATCGCGTGGATATTCGATAGTTCCCTATTAAAAAACCTGTGTAAAAGACAACATTTAAAAGTTTTTTTACCTCCAGTATAGAAAACAAGCTTATTACTAAAATGGTTTTTATAAAGATAAATTTTAACCAAAATAAAAATGCCACTAAAACAAAATAGACCACACCAACAAAGATGTAGATTCTCTTAATTTCTGTGATTTCTTTATTTAAATTTTGTAATGTCATGGAAAGTTAAATTAAAGAGGATTTAGGCATAAATCGTAATGTGGACTCATACACCATGTAATTGACTACCTCATACAGTAGTACTACAAAAACAGCCACAGTGAGTGCTGCATAACTAATATACAAGACCGGGAGTAATGAAATGTTGATTTTTATTCTGTTGTCATTACGTTTTATGTTTGATGAACTATGTGGATCCAACATCTGTGAATTTATTCTAAATTTTATAGGTGGATTTAGACAAAGGCCCTAAGAAATATCGGCAAAAGATCATCTACGTAATCTTAGCTAATTTAGACCTAAAAGAACGAGCATCACATCTCAGCACTATCACATTGGGAAGTTGGAGAATTGGTAATGAAGATCGATCGATGAAATATTAATAATGTTCTATCTGATTTTCACTAAAGTGATTTTTTTCTTTTTTTTCAAAGTATTACCATGGAGCAAAGTGTACCAGGTACCTAATAAATGCAGCGCATTGCGCTGCACAGGCCCCCTAGTTATTATTATTACTTGAAATTTTTTTACTAGTTATGCGAAATTTTTTTTCAATCATTATGTAATGTTCTTGGGGTATTAGCCGCAAAATGAACGAGAAAGTAGTAAACTAAAAGTTTCAACCTTTGTGATGCACATTTCAGCAGTTTCAATACAGGAAATTTTCCCTTCTCACAATAACAAAACCGGACTGTACGGAATGAAAGCTGGTTCTCACTTCATTAGCAAAGTCAGTTCTTATATATATTTTTTTCTATTTCAAAAAAGGTTTAGTGGTCGTCATTGTAGTCATAGCTTAAGTATGTATTAGCGGTATACATTTAAATACTTGTGAGGAGGAACTACTTTTAATTAGGCCCCTACTCTTTTTTATTAAAAGATACAACCTAAAGTAATAATATATATACATTTCTTTATTATACTAATGCTGTTTTAACATTTAGATATACACCATTATACCAATAATATTTTTATATTAACCCATAGTTTTAATAATATGTGATAACCTAAAGACGGGAATATTTATTTTCAGGGATCATGATGACAAATAAAAAAATCTTAAACATTCTAGTTAGATTCCGCCTTAGCTCAAGTTAACAGTTTTTGGAACTCTATGACATATAAGTTTCTTATTTACAATAAAAAAGTTATAATATTTTTCTTTTGAAATTATTTGTACATCTATAAACTGCATTGATAATCCGTGGGTCTATCTTTTTTTTAAACTTTACCATAATACGCTTGACTTTGAATGAATCCAAAATGAATGTAAAGCATATTTTACGTTGGTCTTTAATTCTTAAATTATAAAAATATTTTATCCATAACCTTTGCGATAAGCATCAATAACGATATTACAAGCAGCATCACAAAGACTATGAGATATTCTTAGACCAAATACAAACCCATTACACAAGAGTTTATGAGGAGACACTTAATGTTATAAGGTTGTTGACCTAAGAGGAATCCGCATTGACGAAATATATTTATAGTATTTATAATTTATAAAAAATAATGTGAAAATTTATAATACATAAATTGCGCGATTCACACACAAGCTGATTGTTTCATTGCGATTCATGTTAAAGTTAGTCAATGTGCGTAACCTCATAATAAAGAGATTAAATGTAATTGAGATTGACTATAAAAATTAGTGTCATCACGTGTGACTATGTATTTGATGGGTTACCTATTAACCTATATTAGAGATCGCCTCCTGGTCGAAATTCGACCAACATTTCGGTTTATGTGGACCCAAGAAATTTAAAAACATTTTATAATTGAATCATCTTTTTTCTCTGTTTTTCTAGCAGTTGTTTTTACAATATTTGTCTAATGAGTCAATCAATTGTCCTTCCTCCATAAGATTAACATTGGAACTTTAAGAGCCTGTTGGGTGTAGAACTAGAGTCCAATGTGAGATAGATGATTCTGCTCATCTACAGGACTATACCTTTCTAACGGTATGCGTGGATTTCCCCTACGTTGCACACAAGCTAAGGAAAAAGGAGGAAACGAAACATGCTTGCCTATTAATATACCGGGTGAGTTTCTTAAAGTGATCCAATTGCTAACTTTTTTATTTAAAATGTGACAGTATACTTCTTATGGGGGACCCCCTTTACTTTTTCATTCTGGTTTCAGATATGTATTTCACTTTTCAAAAACTCCCGCCATTTTTCCAATATGGCGGTCAACTTTAAAATTTCTTATGGAACACCCTACATTTTATGGTGTTTTTGAAATTTCCATGTTATTTTAAGACTTTTTTATTCTTTGTCATTTTTCTCTAAACCAAACGGTTAGGGAGCTAGAGGCAATTAAATTTAATTTTTAGTTCCATAAGAATAACATGGGCCAAACTTTATCTGCCCATATCTCCAAAACCATTGATAAAATAAAAAAATACTCAAGAATAAAAATGTCTTAAATTTATGTTTTAAGAACATTTCACTGATCAAAATGATCATTTACGCATAAATTAATTTCTTTCCAATATGGCGGACAAAATATAAAATTTCAAAAACAGTTTTTGTTAGTATGAAAAAAATGTTTTAAAACATCAATTTAAGACATTTTTATTCTTGAGTATTTTTTATTTTTATCAATGGTTTTGGAGATATGGGCAGATAAAGTTTGGCACATGTTACTCTTATGGAACTAAAAATTAAATTTAATTGCCTCTAGCTCCCTAACCGTTTGGTTTAGAGAAAAATGACAAAGAATAAAAAAGTCTTAAAATAACATGGAAATTTCAAAAACACCATAAAATGTAGGGTGTTCCATAAGAAATTTTAAAGTTGGCCGCCATATTGGAAAAATGGCGGGAGTTTTTGAAAAGTGAAATACATATCTGAAACCAGAATAAAAAAGTAAAGGGGGTCCCCCATAAGAAGTATACTGTCACATTTAAAATAAAAAAGTTAGCTATTGGACCACTTTAAGAAACTCACCCTGTATAGATAGATAAATTATCTACATGTTTAATATCTTGTTTTTACAACTTTTTACTAAATTTAACTTTGTCGTAGTTAAAGTATTGTATGCAAGGATTGATTCAGCCTTTATAATACAATCGTTGCATAAACTATAATTTAAATGTATAGTATTTATATTTTAATTTAAATAAAGGAAACACAGAAATATTGAGATATGAAATACGTTACGTAAAATTTATTTTATATCTCTTTTTTTATTTGAATTGACTGTTTAATACAACTGATCAACTTTATTTTGGCAATAAAAGAATCGGAAAAGCATAGTGCTGTCTCACAGTCTCGATAGAACATTTATTTTGCTAATCTGGTTACATGGAGCGACGTTTGTCACTGGGCAGCGTTAACCATACTTTATGGCTGAAGTGGATCTTTTTGAGCCACATGTTTGTTTGACAGTGTCCCAAAACATTTTGTCCATTTTGGATTTTGTCATTTAAGTGTTGAAATAAATAAAAATAATCTTAAAACAAGTAATAAATAATAATAACCAGGACAAAAACATTATACTAAATTATGTATTTTGATATTTTAATCTTACAATCTTTAAATATACATCAGATTTAAATGAAGTTTTGAAATTAATGACTCAAATTAATTCAAACAAAGAGTCCACTTAAGTTAAACTGTAATAATAGTGTCATTTTATTTCACATTCCAACATAAAAAGGTTTTTTGTTGCAGTATTATTATTGCTTTTTTATGATCAATTGAATTTTTCGTTCGGGAATACCAGCGTTTTTATGAAGAAATCGATCTTTCCTGTCACTATGAAACCCTATTACAAGAGCTGTCAGAAACACGAAATTATATGGTTACGAGGAATGCGAAAACCCTAGTTTATACGTGCCAAGGGCGTAACCACATATCAGCTATGCTTAGTTCATACAGTTGTGTTGACTTTTCTTTAGTGGAAAACACTGGGGAAAAATAATAAAACCAATAATGTTCGTTTCTCATAGGACTCAATAAGAAAAATAAAATAAAAAAAACTATGTATGGTGTTTGTTTAAATATTATAATTTATATTACGAGTTTGTTCTGTACAATCGTATGGGAAATAACCATTAAAATACTGTGATTTTATCTTTGTAAAGCAATTTGTATCTTATTTGTTATACTCCAAAACAAGCAATGTTTGTATGGACAATTTTTTTTCTCTCCAAGGTTTTTTTTTGTTGAGTATAGGGATTTTGGTCTCCAGGAATCGATTGGAGCTGGTCCCATGTCTGCGAAAAATCCGGTTTCCGTCCTAGAGCATTTCAAAGTTTCCATGTTATCCTTATGGAGATTTTTAAATTGAACAAAAGCAGCAGATAACTGTAGATATAAACCAATGTGTTACTTCTTTAACCTGTAGTTGAGGAAAATTATACCAAAGTGCAGCACTCTTTAGCCTGGCGAGTGAGCAGAGCGAACGAGCTTTGTGTGAGCACGAAAGTGTTAATCTTACCGAGCTTAAGCTCAGTCACCTTGGTACTAAATCTTAAAAGGTGCCAAAGAAACATTTTCTTTTGAACTCTCAAATATAATGTCCAACTCTGTACTAATCTGAGATAAACTGCACTATGATAGAATAGAATTTTACAATGTTAATTACATCTTTCAAGAATAAGATCAAACAGAAGAACAAGTGATCATTTTATTTATACTTCAATAAAGTACATACTCATTGTAAAATAAATTAAAAATAAATAAGGTTTTCACTTGTAATTATTTGTGTTGAATGACACTATTTTATGCCAATGTTTTATTAGCCTTTTTCAGATAAAGTAAGGACGGGCCGAAGCTAATGTTCGCAGAACCGTATATCATCTTCCGGGTCCCTGGACATGAATACGTAATGTTTGTTTGGCAAACACTGTTTGGAGTGTCTAATATCTTAACAAAAATGAACGGTTCTTGGAAAAAGTAGCCACTAAATTCATAAGCATATTTAGATTTTCATAGTAATAATTCTGAATTAATTTATACAACTATACTATTTGTTATATGCTTACTACAAATGTGTACACTTTCTTGTTACTTTATATGAAACCTCGCAGATAAAAAAGACCCTATATTATGCCCACCTTTATTAGGAAAAGTTAGTGTAATTATTTTTAAATATATTATTATGATATATATTAATACAATTAATATAGTAACTAATAGACAACCAGTGTAGTCTTTTTGAATAATTTTTTATTTCACAATTACTAACATGTTTCGGAGGATAACCCCAAGATCACAGTATAGTAAAGTAATGTAGCCTAAACATATAAAAACTGTTCATCAACAAAATAAATTTACAGAAGTTGATATATTTCATATCTTTAACTGCTCTAAATGCAATTGATAGTGGTTGGGATTCTTTCTTATTTGTAATATTTTATCATAATAGTTTATATATGTATAATAATGTTCACATTATACGTACGTATATATAACAGTAGGTATAATATTTACATGATGAATAATACTATATTATGCAACATATTATAATGTGACTACCACATTTTTGTAATGTAAGACACAAAGGATATTTAAAATCAGCTATTTAGGAATTTTTGTATAAAATCATTGATCCAGGTTAAAACACAAAACAAATGTATTCATGTTTGTTGTTATTAAAGTCGTTTATTGCACAAACGGTTCTTTGATAAATTTATGAGATATATGTTTCACTTGTGCACACTTGACTGATATAAATGCATTTTATGTGTTGAAAACATGTTTTATAACTGGTGCAACTTTCATAGAACAGAAAGCTTTTTAATACTAATTTATAATAATGTGTTATGAAAGGTATGAAAAGTTTATAGAAAATATGCCTAGACCACTACTCCAATTTTATTTTACACATTAATTTGATAAAATTTATGTATCTATTTTATGTTAAGCACGTTTTGGTGAGCTTAAACTTTTAAATATACAGTATATTAAACCAATTAGCTAAAGCAAGAAAGCTCATATGATAATTAACCGCCGTATATTGGGCGAACTTTTGGTCCAGAGAAAACTGGTGGCATTTAAAATTGTTTTGTGTAAACATACTTATATTAAAAAAGAAAAAATATAGATACCATTGACCCATAATTCACCAATTTCAATCACAGTATAAGGGGGAGCCTTTTTCCCCTCCACTAATTTTTTCTAGGATTAGCTCAGTCACAATCAACTCTCATTATACAACATGACTGTTATGATTGCTCAGTATGAATTGTAGAAAGTTGTATTAATAATAATAATGCAATATTAATGATAATTTTAGCTCCTATCAAATAAACTTCGCATAAAGTGCCCCCACCCATTTAAAATTAATTAAAACATTTTATGACACATTTAAAATATATTGGTCTTACACATTATGATTAAGAATTAATAATATTTTACCCGCCATTTATGTATTATATACAATACTTCAAAATTTCCATATTTACTGTCTTCGAACACTTATTCAAATTTAAGACTTTATTAATGATATTAACCAATATTATCACTGTGCTGTCAACACTAATAGAGAAATATTTACCAAAGTGATAATGGCATATTGACAATATCAGACTTGTGATTGATCAAACAAATCTCTAAGCCAATTTCGAAATAGTAAATTTAGAAATATTCTGAATTTAGAAAAATATACATACATTCTAAACAGAGTTTTTTGCAGTATGATGAAGCATGTTTTTGATATTGAACTGTGTTTGAAGAAAATGTGAAATATAAATCACAGAAAATAAGAGTAATATGAAAGTGTGATATCATTCCCAGAAAATTTCATTTCATGTTCACACTCTGTTCAAAAGCCTTTTCATTCGTTCTCCATGTAACAAACCTCCCTCATACTTATTTCAGTTATCTTGATGTTAGACGACAACAAGTTGAGTGGCTCATAAGAGTTTTTATCTTGTCTTTTCAAATTAGTTAAAATATATTGAAGTTGTTCAATTTAGACCTATACAAAGATCAATTAAACCAATATATTTTAAATAAAAACAATCATTACAGAATATTTTGTTACTGTTGTATTATTTTCCTATTGTTAGTTTCCTTTTATATTTTTCTGAATCAATGATCATTGTTAGACCTACGGTCTAATCATTTTTAGAAGTTAATTACCTTTGTCATTAAGTATAACTTTATTTCTCATTTTAAGAATAAAAAATATGATTATAGAGTAAATCCAACTCCCGACTGAAAATCCAGGTACTGTACACTACTCAGGTATGGTAGTCAGTCTCTGAATAAAATATCTATTCTTACCTTAATAAAGTGTAACACGGTGTTTCACTGTGTTACACTTTATTAAAACCTTGGTTAGTAATAAGCCCAAATAAAAATTTAGTGCATAGTTTAATTTAATATTCCAAAAAGTATTAATTTAAAACAATAATAATTCGATAAGGCTGGATTTATAATATATGAACAATTAAAGCCTACTTTTTGACTATTACCAACTACTAATAAGAACTTGTCATATTTAATAATTAGGGTTAAGTATAAAAAATTCCTATATTGAGTTGTTTGAGCTTTTGCCGATTCATGTTGTTTTTAAGTTTCTTAATAAAATGTTTATAACCAAATGATAAAAATAGAACATGTCTTGGACGTCAATGTTATACCGTTCATATTGTGTCTTGTAATAAAAGTGAAACTCTTTCTTACCGACAAAGGAAAGTTGCCATCCATTGAGCCGGTCTGTTATTGCTTCTGTTATCGGTCTTAAAAATACGCAATATATTAGGAATCGGGAAAAATGTAGCTCCTTTTGTTATTGATAAATTTCCATGCCATTTTATTAAAATGACAAATGAATATAAGTTAGTCTTGTAAAATCTAAAATTTTAATATATATTATAGGATTTTTATGGTCTTGTTTACATAAGAGATAATTACAATTACGGGGCTGATATTAGATTTTCTCAATATTTTTATATGGATGTCAATTATTAACTTTATGATTTTATTTTTTCCATTACACAATTTTAAAACATCTTATTAACAGATGCTATCGGATGAACCACCAACAACGTCACTGGCTCGTTAATGTTTTTGTTAATGTCATCTAACTAAATTGACAATATATTTGTATTTACAGATACATTGCATATATCAAATGTGTAATTTTTATGTTTTCGTATTTGTAAACAGATCATTACTTTTACATGAGAGCTTTGGATACTTATTCGTGTAAAAAATTACAGTATTTAAATAATAGTAAGACAATCAATTTAAACCATTATTTCTTTTAATATTTTATATGTTATTGTGGGGATCATTAATGGTTTTATTCATAAATAGTTTCAACATTGTTAGAATTACAACAATTTTTATTTTTATTTAGTACAATAATCATTTATTTTTATTTTTAATATTAAATAAATTTAGAATTAAAATTAATAAGATTAAAAATATTGATTATTGTTTATTCATTATAAATAGTTTTTAATTAGATTATAAAATTTTTTGGTAACGAAAAATATATCCATTTGAAATTCGGTGAGTACGCAGGTCAACTGCGACGGGGGTATTTTTAAAATCATGAGCATAATTTAAATAAGAGTATAATGTTATTATAACAGTTTAAAATGTTATTCTGTTGATATTTTAAAACTATTCAGAACAGCATTGTACAATTTCATACAATCGTAAACGTAAAGCAATGATATTTTTGAGCATCAAAATCTGTACTGTGCTCTGAAATTATGTTTATATATTTGCTTCTGTGAGCAAAACTCAAAATTGTTGCGAAGCAATCTAAAGGAGGAAAGATTTATAAAAACCCATCAACAGCTGTTATAAAGTTAAATCTAAATTTAGTTTTTTTGTATGAGATTAATATAAAATAAACATGGGTAGGTATAGAACTTAATAGAAAAATCTACCTATAAATTATAATATTATTTTTTATGAATTTTATATTATATTGTTTCTTGAAATCGAGTGGTTCAATTGCTATTTTGAATGATAAAGTTCTCTACGGAATAAAATTTTGAGAATGATTCCCTCTGCTCCTACTGATCCCATAGAGTAAATAAAACATCATTGGTACAATAAACTTGACGAAGAGCTAATTATTTCATTGCTCTTATAAGAACGAATGCTTAAAACGTTTTTTTATTTATTAATACAGAGTTAAGACTATATATTCTTCTCTTCCATATGATTTACGTTAAAAATACGAAAGAGTATGATAGGATAATAAAAGGCTCAATATAAAATATAATGATTTGGTATACAAAATGGTGTATATAAATATAATGATAAATTCTAATTAAAATACAATAAACCGAGAGTTTTCCTAAACCAGACTTTTAAAAGTCAAATTCAATTTACACATTAAGCAATACAAGACAATTTATGTCAGTAATTATTTAAATATATGAAATAATTCATGTAAAATATTAATTTTTACGCACCCTTAAAGTAAACCAAAAGTAAATTACTCAATTATGCCCATAAGAGCATGACTATCAGTATCTCTTAGATCAGCTGGCACCACGCACTCCTCAACTGATTGTTGTTTAAAAAAAGTTTTTATAATAATACGCTTTTGGTGTTCAGGTATATGGAGAAGTAATTTAATCGACAAATAGCTTAGTTGACCATTTCTTGCTAATTGCAAACGGTCATTATACTATGATTTTTCTGTTCATTTTCATTAAAAAATTCAAGTTATTTGCCAGTAACATGAAGGTTCCACCTTTAAATTAAAAACAAATCTACTGTACTACAATAATTGTAAGGACATGTTTCTATAAACTTTATATTTTTTCACGAAAAACTAAAATAATTTCATAGTTACAATTGCTTTGTGATTCCTAACTCGATACTTTTTAACATACTTAGTAAAACAACGTTTAAAAAGTACCTCAGAGTTTAAAAAATAATTACTTAACAGTTAATAAAATTAGTAGACCAAACTTTTTTTTAAATTTTTACTGTTATTTGATCTATTATTTGATTTTTTAAACTAATTTAAAAATATTGGTCCACGTGGTAATATTTCCAATACATTTTAAGAATTTATGTTTAAGAAGCATTCAAGATGAACCCTATAAGATACTCCCCCACCCTCCTCCTCCGCAACCACTATACCACTAATTGCTCTAGGTGGTTTCCAACATGGACCGCCTCTAAAACACTTCACCCAACCATCCATTATATTTTAGTAACTTTTGTTTCAAAATACTTTTTAAATGGATTGTGGACAGTTATTATTTTTAGTTTTCATAACATTATTCATTTTAGCCTCTGGATTGCTTGATGATTTAGGATTGCTAAGGTAAGATTTTAAATTATTTCTACTAATATTCTTAAAACTTACACTTCGACTATACCTAACACAACTACCTATTAATGAAATTTTTATTCTGAGTAAACTTATGTACTATATAAGAAATTCTTTATATACAAATATATAACTAAAAAAGTAAATTTTACACTACAATTGCATGAATGTGATTCTATTACTTCTCGGATATTCAACAGTTTTTGAAGTGAGACAATCACACTGCTCTTCTTTCCAGTCGTTGTGTGATGCACGTGTGCGTGGTAGGTCTAAAGATATTTACTTAACAGACATTGCTAACACATGATATGTTATGAGTGTCTGATTAGCCTATTCAATTAAAGACTATCTGTGGAATAACTGGATATATTTTATAATGATTTTTAAAAACTGTAATTTTCGTACTAAACTTTTCTTCCAACAAATACTTTTTGCTTTAATGAAAAGCCGTTTCATTCCTGATATTTAAAACAATAAATTATAAAAACATTATAGCAACCATAGAGTGACTTTGAATCAATATCACTATTACTTATTCAAACGTTACAATTTAAATTGTTATTTCTAAATTGCAAACTGGTATAAATCAGCATTAAGTCTCATATCATTTAAATTTATACGAGTAATTAGGTTAAAATCTTTACCATTATGAGTTTTATTTTAGTCACCCAAGTTTGCGTTTAAAAATCTTTAAAATCCAAAAAGAATAAAAATTCAGCCATCGCGAGGACATGAGATGTCATTAGTTATTCAGCACAAAGCCGTCTTTATCAGACGACAGTATAAATCCGCCAGAAAACAATGAACCGTTAACTTGGTCCTGGGCACAATGGGAACGGAGCAGCCGGTCGGGGATGAGGGCGGCCGGATCAACTTACTCCATCAAAGGTTTATTTAACTTTCATTCATTTCATTTACTTCATTTACAACTCGGTGACTATAACATTGACAAATGAGAATGCATCGTCATAAAAATAATTAAGTAATGAAAAATCTGTATATTACTAGGCAAGCAGGTTTTATTTCCTCCTTTTTTCTCAGGTCGTGTATCGTAGAAGAAATCCGAGCATGCCGTTAGAAAGGTAGTGTATATGAACAGAATCACATTATAATTTCCATCGGCTTCCACGGCTATGCCCTTTGGGCTATCAAAGTTTCAATGCGAATCTTATGGGAGAAGTATAATTAATTAAATCATTATACAGCTGTTATAATAACAAAAGCTAGCAAACCAGGAAGAACAGATGTTTAGTTTGTAAAACTTTTTAAATCTAATTGGCTCAAGATTAATTGGGTTTCAGTTGAATTTCGACCAATGAGCGATCGCTAGTATTAATTATTTTAGATTTTATTAAACAAATCTACTTCCTTTTACCAATTTCTAGTACATTTAATGCAATATTTAAAAATTATATTTTAATCGACCAATGTATTTTCAGGGGTTTTGTTAAAGAAAAGGTCTGGTAGATTACCCTTCCTCATACTCAACCACCTCAACCACTAAAAGGTCTGAGAGATTAAGCAACATACACCACATATAAACCAAAACATTCGTTCTGAAGTCCGAATTCGGGAAGGTAGTGGACACTAGTTTAAACTTTAGGTTCAGAGGCTTTCTAAATTACACTCTGGGAGGTTCAGATATAAAATGTTTAGGTTAAGTATGACTGTCCTATATAGCCCTAAATAACTTCTATGATTTAAAAAACGAATTTTTGTACCACAACCTTTACAATCCCCTGTTGTACCGTACTATTTTACTTTTCCCGGGAAAATACCGTTTCAACTTTGAAACTATGTTAAAATGCTAATAATTATCTACTCTTTACTTTATTGCGCAATATGTTTTCTCTCAAATTTCCAACATATGTTGAGTGATGAAATATAATATCTAGACTAGATAATAATCAAACACAAATTGTTTACTTTGATATATATTTTACCAATTAGAAATGTTATGAACTTAAGTCTGTAATATAAATTACAATTTATGTAACATAACTCACTTCGTAATGAAGTCAGGTTCACTTCTCTTACTTTAACTATAAATACTTTAAATACTTTAATAACTATAAATACTTTTTTATTCAAAACAAAGGCACGCTTCTTATAGCCTTAAAAGTTATTTTCCTAACATATTTTGTGTATGGTGATATAATAAAAAGTAATTCAGCGGATTTATTGATTTTAATAGTCTTGAATAACTAATATTGGGAAGTGATTTAATTTAAAATACAATTATTTCTAACATACATGTCACTCTTGGCGTCATTATACGATTGTTTCATAAACTACTATCACTCCTCTGTAAACATAAACCTTTTTGTCTACTTTACTAAAATGCTTTTTAATTAGTCTATGAAATTTAAGGCTTTTAATGATCAAAGCTCAAAATATAATTTTGATTATTATTTGAACACAGTGAAATAATATTTTGTCGACGTAAATTTTACAAATTATTAACTTGTAAAATTTAACTGTAATTTTATAGTAACTTACGGTTTTATACTTTATAGTGGCTTATAAAACATAAAAATAACTTTAAAATAGACATTGAAAATTTTTGCGATTAACTTGATACCAAGCAAGCATGTGACCTCTCATCCGTTTGGTTTAGTCTTGAGAATGCAGTTTCTTTCTCGATTGACAATTCACAATTCCTTCTCAAAATTTTGTCAAACATCAAAGCTATATTAATATTAACAATAGATATTTAAACTATATTCAAACTATCATACAGGCCAATATGGTTTTCACAGATAATTTAAACATGTATTTGAGGCTGTTTTAATGCGTTTTATTACAATGTCTTGAAAAAATTGCTACTACTAATATGGAAACTAAACCATATGCATTTAAAATGCTGTGACGATATATGATCATTGACACTATCACTATGACGAGGCGTCTGTTGAATTGCTTGGACACAGGACTGTACATGCGTTGTCAGGGCGTGTATGTGTATCCAACTTCTCATCACCATATCTGATGTGTGTCTGACAGATGGTGTAATGGGATTCCCGAGTAGCAGCAACATCATCGTTACATTCCAAAATGTTATTCCAAAACCCATAGACAGAAAAGGTTTTATCACAAAATACTGTAATAAGTTACTAACAGTTCATAGTTTCGTAATTGTAAACTTCTAATTGGTAATATTACGTTCAAAATAAATTGATATTTGTTTTAAAATATAATAGTGTAATAACACCCTAAATCGGTCACAAACTAAAGATAGTTTAGTTTTGTACGGAAATATTCATTTAACAATATGATAATTTAGTCAATACAAATTGCGATAAACATTAAACCCGTAAAGGTATGTTATAGATAGTAACATTTTGGAAAACTTATATAAACCGTTCATTCAAGGCTTGTATAAGAGTGAATTGTTTTGTTCACTATAGATAAAGCATTTAAATAAAGATTAGGAAAATATGTTTTCTTGGTTGGATAAGTTCGATTAAGATAACCAAAGAGATAAAAGATAATCAAAATACAAATTAAAAATCAAAGATTTTTTAGTCACGAATATCACTTTAAATCATATTATATATATATATATATATATATATATATATATATATATATATAATTAACTAACCATACATTATTATACTAAGTCATACATGACCCATATGGTTTCTGCGAAACATTTTCAGTCACATCATTCATGAATTTCAATCTCACTTTGTTACGGTTAACATTTACATGGATAGTAAAAAATTAATAAAGCTATGTATTACTTTTATAAATTAAAACATACATTTTCAAAACAGTACTAACAATATAACGGAGACGTTATAAGACGAGAAAATGGAAGGAAATAAATTCCATTGATACCATAAAGTTTTACTATCAGTCACTTTAATGTCCAATATTATAGTAATGTTACCGACTTCCACAAAATAGAATCGTCTTTTATGTTCTTTTTGTTTTATTTTTCTTCACTCAACTCTTTGTAAGAAAAATTATAAACTTTATTTAAAACTGTTCTTTTTAAACACAATGGGCTCTGGTTTATTAAAATAAGTTAAAATAACAGATACTGTCAATTACATAATGTATTTAAATTTTTAAATACATGCAATAAAATATTTTATTTATTTTTAAATTATTACCTTATATTTTACTTTTCCACAAAAGTTCTAAGACCAGATAACCAAAGATATTTTGTCATAAAATCTCGATATAATCATTCAAATACATTTGCAATCATTTGCAAAATTTCTGGGTTTGCATATGGATTCTAGACCTACTTGGAGTAAACATGTAGCTTAGATCTGGTTTGCAGTCGGGTTTGCCTCGTGCATTTCCCCCTGGAAGTCTGTAGTCTTGAGGTCCTCTGCACAGTTTATTTTCTACATGTAGAATCTGTACTACGTTATGGGGTTTTCGTCTATGCACAACTTCAATGGAGTTTGTCCCAAATTTATTGTTTGATTTGTTTTATTTGAAATGTGCATGTTTTAAAAAATAAGGCGGCGTCCTAGCTGAGCGGCGAAAATTCCCACGGCGTTGCGTGCGTTTGACGCACGGACGACCGACCAAAAGGGTGTCCGCAGTGGGACTGCGTCTGCGGCAATGCGTTCGTGCGGCGGAGGCAGTCGAGAGCCCTCATTAGCTGCGTAGTAATGGGTGATTGAAAACATGCAGTCCGCAAGTAAGCGAAAACTTTATTTACTTGACAGTTACGCTTATTTGAAGCTAAAAGCTAGAGATACTAGATCTCCAATTAATGATATTTTTAGAGAAAGAGAGGAATTAGGTGATTTTCACCATCTCTATCATAAGTTAAGGGAGCATCCTGAGTTGTTTAAAAATTGTACTAGGATGTCAATTAATTGACACTTTTGACTTTGTTGTGAGTGACTTGAAGAAGAAGGAATTCCTTTAAAGGTTACTAATATTATGCGGCCTATTTCTATTGAGGAAAGGCTCATTCTTGAGGTTGAGGTAAGTAGGCCTTCAAAATCTGCACTAAAAAGTTGTATTTGAATATAAATAATTGATTATTTGCTGCTACCGTAAGTCGCAATAAGTAACTAAGTTCACAAGCATATTGATGTTTTAAGAACTTTTTTTTATAATAGGCTAACATTAATTTTAGAAATTTTAAATTTTGCCCGCTTTATTGGAAAGAAGTTAATTAATGCGTAAATAATAATTTTTATGAGTAAAATATTCTCGAAACTTAATTCTAAGACATTTTATTCTTAAGAATTTTTTATTTTACTGAATGGTTTCGGAGATATGGCAGATAAAGTTCGTCCCATGTTATTATTACTAAAACTAAACCAAAATGAACTTTAACGCATTAATATGATTAATTGCCTCTAGTTCCCTAACCGTTAGATGTAGATAAAAATACCAAGGAATGAAAAAGTCTTAAAATTTCAGTACATGATAGTTTAATCAAATTTTGCTATAATTTTGCCTATCAGACCCGTCTCCCGTGACAGCCAAACACGCACTGACGCACTAGACACTAGACGCAGTAACGCAGTTGCCGCGCGGACGTCCAAAAACAAACATGCTTATCTTTTCGCCGCAACGACCAGCGTCAACGCACCGGCGGCAACGCAACGGACGGCCAGCTAGGACACTCCCATGCCTCTCAGTGCGTTTGAAATTTCCACCGTCCGGCAAATTCGCACGCACGCAAAAGCCGTCCGAATTTCGCCACCCAGCTAGGACGCCGCCTAAATGGATATCTGCTTTTACAAAATAAATCAAACCATAGATACCAAGATTAAGGGACTTTCTATCAGGGTCTGAGAGCTGATCTTCTATTTATTCGAGAAGGTGCATTACCAAACTTCAATTTTTAAATATCCTCCAACACGAGATTCGAGTGGAAAACAGGACGGCTGTTTATAAAAGAAAATTTTAAAGTTGCATAGTAGTTTTAATCGTGTTGTAAATGCAGCACTTGTTTTAAAGTTTATTTTGTGTGGTGGTCTAAATAGTTTCAAACATTAGTTACAATTAATATATATGTATTATATTTCTAAATAATTCAAATACATTACTTTAATTATTTTATGAGGGTAACTGTGACGTGTTCAAATTTAAAATTTTCCTGAACGAAAAATAAGTTTCAGTTTAAAAGTATAAAAAAACATCAGTAGAAAAACTAGTGGTTGAGGTTAATAAACCAATTACAACATCATCAAAATCCATTTTGAATACTGAGTCAGTCACAGTAATAATCATAACTTAATCCTAAATTTAGAACATTCAATTAAAAATACGTTCATTTATTTATTTGTAATCTGTAAATATATTATAAAAAATATTTTATTTGTTATCTTAGTAAAATGTTACCTTTTACCTTAATGTATGTCAGTCAAGTTTCTTTATCCATCACAAATGTATGAGAAATTTTAATCAAATATTCCTTTCCCCATTTTTTCATCACCATATGTCATAATGGCTATAATGAAACGCCTTTATGTCGCAAGAAATGTAATCACCCTTGTTTTTGTCCTGAAAAATACGTTTAGGATGTGGTTATTATAATAATTAAAATAAATACAGAATATCTTAAACAAAGCTCGTGCTTGATGACACTTCCAGATTTTTCAGGAGGTGGAAGCTCTCTCTTAAATAACCTCATTTAGTTTAGACGAAAGGACATTTGAGCCGTCAACACGAATCGTGAAGAGAATAAATCTCAGCCGCTCTCCGCTTGCATGTCAAGTGGACCTGGCTTTATTCCTTTAGAAATATTTCTTATTATTACACCAGGGTAACAATGAATATCGTTTGTCTTTTGATATTTGAAATAGCATATTCTAAAGATTTTCAGAACTCCATGATAGCTATTTAATATTTTGTTATAGTTAGTCTACGTCTACGATGGTAAAATATCATTTGACTTAAAGGAAAGATGACGGCGAACAAGGCCGATTCAATTTCACGCAGAATAAAGACATTTCTGGAATGAAGAATGTTGAACGGTAAGCCATGGATTTGGAGACTGCCATACATTTGTCATTAATAGCAAAACGAGACTTGCAAAAAAGGCTATAGAAATAAAAGTACATACTTTTACATTTGACCTAATAGTTTACTTCCCTATCCTTTAAAAATATTTTTATGGGATAAGTAAACTTTCAATTAATATGTACATGATCATATTTCAGCAAATTGTTTATCTATTTTCATGTTTTTAAACAACTAAAATGTATCCTGTTTTAAATGTCAAAGACGATAAACTATAATTACATTTGTACATTATACAACATTAATGTAATGCATTTTTTTATCAATATGTAGGCCTACATATAAAGTAGGACATTGTTCTCCAATGATATTTGTATCGATATAGAAAAAAACCTATTCCATGTCAAAGAAAAATTAGTTATTAGAATAAACTGAATTAATGGATTGACAAGTAGACACAGTTAAAATATATATAAAAAAATGGTATATGCTATATATTGTTATTTTTCAATTATATAAATTATATAGATGATTTCAAATATATGATTTGATCATTTTATTGTTATTTATACTATAATTTCTATTACCAAACTTTTTACTGTATACTTTTTACATTTGAGTCTTTACATACTGAAACGGAAAGTGCTAGACGTAAATAAATAATGGTGTAAAAAAGCGGAATAAACGTTGATTACCTAGTTGTACTATTAATTTATTATTATTCAAAATAAAAATATTTATAATTAATTAATTACTAAAATTTTTATTGCTTTTTAGGAAATAAATAGATTTGATCTATTTATCTTTCATTTGATAAAAATAAACGTGATTCTTTACTCTGCTTTAACAAGAAATATTTAGCTGAAACACCTTTACGCGCAACTCTAACAACAATTCGAAGAGAATTTTATTTTAATTAAAAACAATATTAAAGATAAGTAAAAGTAGTTTTTGCAACTTATTGTATTTCCTATATGTTTTTTATGTAATAGAGGAATAGTTGTGAAAATATACCTTAAAACACGCATTACCTTACAACAGCACATACTCCGTTAACCGTAAAATAAGTGAGAAATAAATAAAAAGCAATTACTAAAAGTTTTAAATAATGTTATTCTGTAATATTTTTCATATCACTTCACTAACCTATGAAGTATGATTACACATTCCTCCGTTCAATCACCCAGTAAAAACACACCAATGACAAATGACCCCCAACACGGCAAGGCATTGCGAGTGACAAGGCCTATTATCAACAGACCTGTATCCGCTGACATATCACAGCTATCTGTGAAACCAATCTGTTCTAGTCGTGCTCAACTGTTTCAGATTATGAAGTTACTGTAAAGCCTATGACGATAATTACCATTATATTAATCCTTCACAATTGCACCTCTAGTAGAGTTTGCAATTTATTGAAATTTAGTATGTTTAATATCAAATTTTATTTTAACTTATTCTTGGCCACATTTCTGAGCATGATTTCCATTGGGACTTTTCCGAGGATGCTCACGGAATCATACATTTCGAAATAAATTTGAAGTTGAAAAATTATTTAATTTTTTCCAAATGGATTTTACAACACTATTTTTTATGGTGTGCTTTGTATTCCAACAATAAATGTTGTATACAGTCCAACAAGACCTAGCCACTGTTAATTTTGCAACTGTCAACAGCCCAGTGGACTGTAGGTAATCAGACCCAGACCAAAGGCAACCAGGAAATGCAATTAGGCCTACCCTTCGTCTTTTGTGTTACATTCAAGGCGGATGTGACGTGTTGATATAATTTTGTGGATCTAATTTTGATACAATGTTTTTAAAGCAGTTACGCTTTTGTTACTGAATTCAAGAGTATGATTTTTTGTACTCTAAAAATACTTTTAGGTAATTACCCTATACAGACTGAATACGCTATTACTGTTGAAGTCACGGTAAGACCTAAGTCCGTGACCATGTTATTTATTCTATGTCACGTAATACTTATTGTGTGTGCGTTTGGTGTGTCCGTGAACACATAACTTTTGAACGGAACCTCTGATTTTCATGAAATTTTGTACACGGGTGTGAGGCAGCATCTACTTGAATGAGTTCGCAAACCAGAATGGGACTATGGGAACGGGGTTTTAAAGGGTTTTAAAGGGTCATAAATTGTTTTTAAGCTTTTTGACCTATTTTTTTAAAATTCGACCAATTTAACTTAAAAATAAAACAATTACAAAGAACGATGTTTAATATTTTAAAAATATTTTAATGGTTAGTAATAAAGTGTAAGAATATGTTTCCCACATTAGTAACGTGTCATGGAGAATCAACAATACCCCTCTGTATTGCTTGTTTATTGACATAGCTTGCTAAGACTTAGTATGTACATTTACTAAGAAGGGGTAACTTAGGCGGCAAATATACTTACTCATCTCTGTGGTATTCATGGACTAAAATAAAAAAATTCCAGGACTTGTACAAATTTAATAGTACTGGGTAGGGTTAACTTATTTGTTATTACAGAATTATTATGGGGTCAAACCTACATATTCACCCTGATGGTTTTTATAAGGATATGAAAAATACCAATATTTCGTTGGAATTCGCTGATGACGCAAGTGTGCTGCTATGGGTTTTTCGTATACGTATAAGATATTTTACATACATATTATTTTGATTATTTGTTCGAAACTTGCCTATTCTTTATTTTAATTGTTTTTGTTAGCGAATTTCCCTATATGGAAAACGCTATTATGGTATTGTCAAGGTAAGATTTAAGCCCGGGACCATGATACTTTTCGTTTTGAGGTCCCAAGAAGCCAAAAACACCGTTTGTTCAAATTGAAACATATGTATATATACCGGGTGTCCCATAATAGTCCCCCCCCCCCGGTTAATTTTTGAACGGCTGTATATATTCAAACGAACTTCGATACACGTTACTAGAGTAATATAAAGTACATTTTGGTGGTATTTTGAAATTCACCCCCACCCCCAAATAGGGGTTGCTGGGGGTAACTCAAAAATTTTAAATACGATCTTTTAATTTTTATGTTATTTTTGGATTGCAAACGTGTTTTTGAGACTTTAGTTACTTGACATTTTTCTCTAAACTGAATGGTTAGGGAGCTAGATAAAATGGAAAGTTGTTTTTAGTCCCTTAAGAATAACAAGGGGCAAACTTTAATTGTCTATATCTCCTTAACCATTCAGTCAAACAAAAAAATACTCGTATGAAAATGTCTTAAAATTATGTTTTATGAACATTTCACTCATAAAATTTTCATTTACGCCTAACTGATCTTACTTCCAATATGGCGGACAAATAATAAAATTTGTAAAAATTTAATGTCTGTATTATGAACAAATATCTTAAAGCATAATTTTGAGACATTTTTATACTTGAGTATTTTTATTTGACTGAATGGTTCAGGAGATATAGGCAATTAAAGTTTGATCCATGTTACTCTTATGGGACTAAAAATGAACTTCAATTGGATCTAGCTCCCTAACCATTAAGTTTTGAGAAAAATGTCAACGAACTAACGTCTAAAAAAACACGTGTACAATTAAAAAATAACATAAAAATTGGGGGTTAGTATTTAAAATATTTGAGTTACCCCCAGCAACCCCCTATTTGGGGGTGGGTGCTGACTTTCAAAATACCACCAAAAATTACTTTACAGTACCCTAATGTGTATTGAAGTTCGTTTGAATATATACAGCCGTTCAAAAATTATCCAGGGGGGACTGTTATGGGACACCCGGTATATCTATGTGTCCGTGAACACGATAACTTTTGAACGGAACCTCCGAATTTGATGAAATTTGGTATAGGGGTGTAAGCCAGCATCTACTTGAATGAGTTCGCGAACCAGAATGATCGGTTGATGGGAACGGGGTTTTATGGGGTTTCAAAATGGTAAAAAAGGGGTTTTGCCTTTTTTTACTCTAATTTATAAAATTCAACAATTTTAAATTAAACCATTCAAAAAAGCTTAAAAACCAAACAATTTATTATTTTGAATTTTTAACTTAGCTCTAATGTTAATGTAGAAAATCCAAGTACTATGTTTTCCATGTTATTCTTATGGGAAATGAACAAAACCTCCTATGTTGCATGTTCATTGAAATATCTCGATAAAATGTTGTATGTACATTAATTAAGAAATTTTTAATTTAAATTTGCTAATAAAACCCATATTGTGGCAAACTACGTAAAAATTCCTATGGGGAATATGGGAAAATGAAAAGAATACGGTAACTTGATAAAATTTGGTTTGTACATTCACTAGGTAGGGTTTAACTTATCTTTACCAACGAAACCCATATGGCGGCAAACCTACACCCTCTCATCCCCACGGGTTTTATGTGGAAATACAAAATATACTAAATTCCATTGGAAATTCACTGAGTACGCAGGTCTGCTGCAAGGGGGTATTATTTTTATTTTTTACTCTTGATTATAGATTAGGCCTATCATCAATAAAGAAAAACCGCATATAAAGGTTTATGTTTTCATAACTCTCCATCATTTGATGTTTTTTATGTTATTAATTTGCAAGTAAATATTATTTTGTTGAAATAGATTTGTAACGCCATTGACTAATATGAACTATTCCACGTAGTGTTTATAGTCAGTGGTAATGCACTACATTTAATATTTATAGTTTGAATAAAATATAAGTTGAATCATTTATTAACGCTTAGAGACTATAATAAGTTTGATTTTTAGTATAAACACATCCTCAGCCCAATGATCAGTGCAGTCAAGTAGTTATTATCTGCCCCAGGATCGTTAACCCAGTTGGACTCTTCATTTACATAATACAGCGTCTCTGGAGAGCATCGCTGAGCGTTCGATATATGATGGTTAACTGGAACAACTGAAAGTTTCTCTTATATTTTTCAGGAAAATCTAATAAATTCTGAGATATCTCTTACAATATAAAATTGTTTTAAATATTTAACAAATAAAAGACTAAAAACCATCATAAAGCAGGAGCTAAAGTTTTGACTTCATAATTAGAATGTTATTATTATTGAAAGAGGTTAATAGTTGTTTGTGGAACGATAATATTATGAAGGCCTTTAAGCTTTTAGGCAGATTTAAGTGAGAACATAAACAAAGCGATGTTTCTGAATCTCGAGTGGCTTAGAGATTGAATATACACTTGCTGAATACACTTTGTGTACGACCAACTTAAATTTGGAAAGCATTGTAAAAAAATAATAAGTATGTTGACCTTACAAGCAAAACGTAGCCACACATGATGCTGCTTAATCTAATATTATAAATCATTCTCAATCACATTTCATCTCTCATTATTTTGAGATCAGGCACATCAGTGAGCTGGTTTGCGAATAGCATAATTTCTGTTATAACACCTTTTTTGCCAAATTCTTAGCTCCCATTGGTCTAAAAGCAATCTATTTTGCAATCCATTCGTCCAATGACCATTTCGACATAAAGACGTAGGAACTCTTTCCTAGGTCGGAATAAATGATTTTTGATTGCTAACTCGACCTTAGCAGTTGGTAGTATGGCTAATCATACGATCATCCTCGGAAGCAATGGATTAAAATAATCGATTCCGCATTTTAGTAGGAAGATGCAATTACTGGAAATACAAATGGGAAATGACCGAAAACCAAGCTTGCAGCTGCGGTGAAGAGTTCCAGACTATGACTGACATAGTCACTGAGTGCTCATTGAGTGCATTCTCCGAAGCGTTCGTTGATCGGTCTGCCTTGTGCAAGTGAAACTGGGCTGCATTGGTTTAGAGCCCTGGACTTTGCTTTATAAAGAGAGATCATAAATGTTTATTTTGAAATATATTGATGTTGGTGCTATGCAGTGCAGAATATCTTTTATTATTTTTAGATATTATGGTGGCTGGTTGTGAAATGTCTTAGAGCTAAGGTTATAACTCGTTAGAAGTGTGATGAGCTATTGTCAAGAAAATTCCTTATCTTTATTGAGCTGAACAGACAATAAATAAAACTGAAAATGAAAAGGATATGATTTTCTTATTATTATTAGTGTTGTAAATTTTGTTTACTTGTTTGAGAAAATGAAAACTTCCGTATTCCATTCAACTCTACTTTTAATATTCTCTCAAATTTGTTAATATTTTTAGTATGCTCTTATGTGAAAATATCTGTTTTTATTTGTTATATACATTTTCAAAGGTACTATTCTTGATGTAATAATGTTATTTATATTTAATCAAATGCTAAATATGACACCCAAAACAGTAAATCACAGAACATGGACTCCATAATGAGTCGGAGTTTATCACAGACATTGGATTTCAGCCAAATAGACAATTGGATCTGGCTGCTTAATGGCCAACTGCTGTACTTGAGGCGACGTTTTACGGTCTCTGTCTTTCTTTTTTATTTACGGTTTCCTTTCAGAATAACTAATTTTGAATTAACACTATTTTGATGAACAAAAAGCACAAACAATATAAATGTTTGGTTTGGAGAAATTGGCATCGGGTTTAACATTTTAAGATGTACTACAAAATTTTACACTTTTATAATTCTAATTAATTTAATTTAATTTCTAATTAAAAATATTAGATATTTTAGTATAGCACTGTCCAATACCTGATCTCGTTCATGTCTTTTTTTTTACTTGTCATAAAAAAGCATAATAATTGAAAAATAAAAACTATACAAATTAAAATACTAGCAATGAATAAACAGTTTGTATAGCCGAACCTTAAGATTTACCAATTACTGCAGAAAATGAGGTTAACTCTTAACGATACCAATAAAAAATAGATAAAATCATTAATAATACTAAAAGAACAACGAAAACTAATATTGACTTTTATCATTCACTATTCAATACAAGTCACATCTATGGGTATTTAATGGTTAAAACAATTTAATTGCTACCTCAGAGATAAAGGTTTTAAATTTCCAACGAAATTTACATGCTATATGTTGAGTCAGTTAAGGATTTACAATTGAAAGATAATGTTATGCTACCATAATTGTTTGTGCATGTTAAAATAATTCTTACAAATGCTTCCAAGGACAAAAGTGAATTTGGATTTGTTCATAAAATATTATTATCAGGAATTAGCATATTTAAATATTTAGCAGTTTTGTTCTGTTACGATGTTTAGTTTTGAGAGCAATCATACTATCTTTAAAAAAGGTATAACCATATAAGAACTTTAATTAGCTGTTCAACTGGACAAAGTAAAATTTAAATCGTGGATTCATTAACACTAAAATAATCAAATAAGGGTTGTAAATTTAAACATTATAAAAGACAAAATTGTTAAATATTGATTACTAAATTTAACAATATTTTACTCTCTAATTAAGAATATACAAATAGTTAAACTGAATAGTTTAGCTCCCTTACGATCGTATATATTCACTTGATGGAACGTAAGCTTTAAATTTTAAACTTCTATATTGACGTCACATCATCTTGACGTCTCAATGAAGTGTGACGTACAAGATAAGATTTTTAACATTTCCTATGACTATGCTCACTAGAAAGATTAATTATACCGATATAATTACAATGGGAAAAACTGTACACAATGCATCAGTCTCATGCTGCAATCATCTATTTTCTAAGACAGTTAGAGTAACGAAAGTGATCGTTTTCTAGTAGGAAAGTCAAGTTAATCAACAATTTTTTTACCAGCATTTTTTTGTTTTGTATGATTACAGAAGAAAAGTTAAGTAATATTCGTAATCCGGGCTAAAGCTGTTTCTTTTCTATTTACTAACATTACTTTTCCTACCACTGCATAGAAATAATCACATTGCCACACCTGTAATCCCTATGCCAAACAGTTCATTTCCGGTTTCCGTATCTTTCCCGCTCTAGAGCGGCAATGTTCTGAACCGCACGCTAGATCAAACAGCAATTTTAAATCAGCTGTTATTGAAAACCATGCCAAATCTGTTGTTCATTGTTGTAATCTGTAGCAATTATGTTGGCAGGAAAAATCTTGTGTGTATTACGAGCACAAATAGTCATTGCCGCTCTCGAATTGTTTGGCCTCACTAAGCTGACCCTTTGTGCGGCCGTCTACAATTCTCGAGTGGCAATGACGTACTTTACGCTCTTATTACACAAATAGCTATTTCCATACCCTGATTGAAGTCCTCTTCTTTGCTAACAGGACTAGATGTTTTTGTAGCAAGATTATAACCACCTACCTTAACAAAAATGTAATGATTTGGTATTTTTCAACTTAAACGGAATAATGTAAGTGTTTTACATAAGTTCCTTTGGGTTATAAGCACCACCTACTTTAAAAGTGGTTTGGTCTGGTTATTTTAGGTCAGATTAGTATGGATACGTCAATTTTGTTTCTGTTATCTCCGTCCTGTCATCTCTTGTTTGACGAAAATTCATATGATCATCTGATTCCATGGTACAAAGTTTGTTCAAGGTCACGTTCCCCTTGTTAGTATTGCTATATAACTACTGTGTAGATTTTGTGTGATTTGTTATTTTACGTTGTAGATTATATTTTAGTATAATATTACGTTACCTCAAAGTTTTACTTCGAAGATGAGTGAACAAAGATGATGAAAAAATATTGACTTCCTAACCTGACCATATATAACCAATATAACCAAACCAAACCGACAAATCTGCTTGCTGACAAAGCCGCCCTCTGCAACTCGGTTGTTTAATATGGGTGTACATTTAAACCTGAAGTTTGTACAATATTATTAACCTAGGTATGTACTTTACTGACATGTTTTTATATTTAATTTTTCAATATGAAACCTTTAAATAATGCAGGTGCTTTGACCTACAACTACTAATAATACAATTAAAAAATGTTAATGTGCTTTATCAGAAAGTGATAAAAAGTATGGTTTATGCCTACTCAAAATTTCCACTTAAGGCCTTTTACCCTCTGCTTTGCCCCACGCATAAAACTGAACCAGCCCCAAATATGTAACTTACGGGACTATTAAAGAAATATACCATACAGAATTTTTTTAATATGTAAGTTATAACTAACTTGATTAGCGGTCTGTCAAACATAAAGTGTATATGATAAACCATATAACCCTTAACATTAAAGAGGTTTTCATGGTTAACTAAAACTGATGTATCACGTTTCAAGACGCCTTGTCCAATTCCACGGAGGAGCTGAGAGAAGACAGATGGCGACGCCGACGCAAGGTATAATTTACGAGCTGTCCTCACAAAAATTCCTTTTTTGGTTCGGATACTCACAAATAATGATTACTCACCGCGAGCAAATTAGCTTAAACTTCCTTGAAGGCAATCAATTAAAAACACGACATTACGATGTTTTACTCTGGTGATTATCTAAATTATGTAGTTATCTCCTTTTCAATGTTTTTATTACTTATCATGCCACCTTTTTCAACTGGAGATCTACTGAGTGACTAAAACTAATTAAACTCTATTGACACACTGAACCAGAATCAATGAGACTGGTGCTGTTTGTCTGGGGACCAGACATATCAGCTTTAAATTAACTTTCTCGTGTCGCTTTTGGAGATTTTAGTGCCTATTTATCCGTGAATTAAAGGTTCCCTGAACTAATGTTTTGGTTTTCAAAGCTTTAACTTTCTCCAAAAAGCCCTTAGAACTGTCTCTTAACAAGTAAAATTTATTGCAGAAAATAATACCTGAACATATTTGATTTACAGTTGTTCAAACCTCAAATTGATATAGATACTTAAATATTTCTATGGAATATAAAACAACTTTATTTTTGAACTTTATAAGTGAAAAATATAATTTTACAAAACTTAACATACACAGGCATGTTACAGTACTTCTAGTTTCATTTCAGTTTTTTTTTTTTTTTTTTTTTTTTTTTTAATTAACATTTTTTTTTATTCCAAGTTCCAAATAAGTTTGTTTTTCGTTTTCTGTAAAAAAAATGTATCACAAAGCTTTTAACTGTAAGAGACAACGAATAAAAACTAATATTTTATTCAATCTTCTATAAAATATACGCAATGAACTGTATACTGTATCCAAAAAAATTATTATGAGTATTTACGAGACTTAAAATTATGACAGTTGCATGAATAATAACAGAAGATACCGTGGTAGTAAAGGGATGTAGGAATCACCAAACAATAAATAATGTGTGTATTGTATTAATGAATATTTCAACAAGCCTCTACAGAAATGTAACAAAACTCTTTTAGATATAAACAGGAATATTATATTCAGACGGGCACGCAGATTTATTTCATAGCAATTCACTCTTTGTTTTCATATGTTGTTAAATTAGTAACGGATATATTTCCATAAAAATACATAGTGGAGCATAAAGTCTTTCTGTAAAACGGAGAGACCAGAATAATGAATATATGTTGATAGGTTATATTACCTTAACAATCCTAATGGAATAATTATATTTACTGTATTTTTTTATTAGCTGTAAGATATGTTATACAAGGGGTAAATCAGTACACAGTACGATTTTACATTATGTGATATCTCATCAATAGGAATGCAATAAAAACATATTATGCAACATCATGATATACATATAAAGTGACATCGGTATACCTTGTCAACTATGGTTTGAGTGGATAACTTCAGGATTCAAAACTTTTCACTTCGGGTTAGCAAAACTTCAACTGATTTGGCTTTATTTCCAAGTGAAATCTGAAATATATTAGCTGTCATAAAGTTAAAAATTTGATAAACTTCAATTAATTCACTAGTAACATAATTGGAATTCTTTAATTTCATAAATACGAGTATATAAGTAATTTATGAATGTTCAACGATTGCAATGAAAAGGGTTTAATTTGGCATAGCATAAATAAAGGAACGAAATTATTACTACATAACCCCCGTTTCAGTAGACCTGTGTCCTCAGCGAATTTATAACAAAAGAGTTTTTTTTTATACGTAAGCACTCTAGGAGCGAGGATGTAGGTTTGCTGCCATGGGGTTGATAATACCTTTCTAGTGCAGTTAAATACTAAATTGAACAAATTGTGATATTTTTCATTCGCCCCGTAAACGACATGAAGAAATCGTTAATTTATCTCTAAGGAACCTGTAATTTAGGGGTTAATAACAACCTGGGAGACTGAGTTACAAAATGCAGGCTTATAGTCATTTAGATAAATAATTAATATGTTATATACAGGAAACAAGTTACTCAGAATAATTTTAAACTAAGTGAACAGAGACTTGAAAAAAACTTTCCGTCAAAATGTTGAAGATTTTTTTTTTAATAAAGGGAAGGTATGGGGTTAGCATAACAATT
This sequence comes from Neoaliturus tenellus, assembly GCA_030545055.2. Classification (NCBI taxonomy): domain Eukaryota; kingdom Metazoa; phylum Arthropoda; class Insecta; order Hemiptera; family Cicadellidae; genus Neoaliturus; species Neoaliturus tenellus. The sequence goes on from CM061531.1 coordinate 231,963,289, forward strand.
TTGTATGATTGATAAATTACCAATAAATTGTACATGATGTAGGTGTACAATAAATTATGCAAATGTATATGATACACGGTTAAACTTTATGTTTTATCTTATGGTTAATCATTCCAAAAATGTATTCAATGCAAAGTTAGACAATTTAATTTTATTGTTTAAATAGGTTTAATATGGCCACGATATGTGTTATTTTGTAGTTATGTGAGTATTTAATTTTTACATCAAAGTAAATTGATTATCAAGATGACATTTTACTTTGAAACAAATTTGAAAATCTGGTCATCAGGATAATATCATTAAAAGCAATTTTATCTTTGTAAATATAATTGAGTAATATCACAAGTAAATAAACCGAGATGAGATCATTTATATCAGCCGGCTTGATCCGAGAGCGTCTGCTCTGATCCTATTGTGTCCCAAACCCAAGTTCACAGTTCATTGTTTCTGCTGGCTTTATAATGTCTGCTGATAAAGACACCATTGTGGACCGTAACTGATATTTGAAGCCGTCATAATGAAGACAATTCCAACTCTTAATACCTACAGTACAATTAATTGTTATAGTAAACTTATTGAATTGAAAGAAATGAAATAGATCAAGAACTAATCAAAAGTTGTATTTAAGTTTTGTAAATTAACTTATTGTAATAAAAAAATATAAAAAATTTCAAAGAAATTCATGAGACATATTATGATTACTCATTTACTCTATGATTACACATAGTACATAGTTTCCGAGCATATGCTCGGTAAACTTAACAATATTTTGTATTTACAGTAGTAATATCAGTCACAAATTGAAGGCTAAACAGCCGAGGGTATAAAGTTTTTTTCTTTCAAGACGAGCTCGTTCTCTCAGCTATATCATTTTTCAGGACATTTTAATGTAGGCCTAAGGGCGCTACACTATTGCATAAGTTTGTTTAAACTGTAACACGTGGATTTTACCTCTACGGTTTACACCTAAATTCATCATTGTCGATAATTCTTATGTTTTGAAATTTAATTGCATTTATATAAATTGCTTAGTTTCAATAGCCATAACCAACAGTACAAATCACTATTTAATAACTTTAAATAAGTTATTTTTATTATAGTGTTATTTAGTAATTCAGTTACTGGCTACAATGGAAAAAACTATGATTATACTGAACCACGTGGTTTATATTTTGATCCTTTGACAATTGAGTCAGATGTTTATAGTACACTTTTGTTTTGAGTTTAAACTCCATAAGACAAATGTTAAAATCTTTAGAATATCAAAATCATAACAAAATAAGATTTTTTTAGCAAATAAAGTCCTATGTACATATTTTTTTATCCTAGAACTAAGTTATTTGCAAAGTTTAAAGGAAATCTTTTACAAACAAATTAAAGCCGTTTTAGAGATCAGCGTGCATACTTACACACAAAAATACCTTACATGTATTAAAGAATAGGATTAAATATTTAATGAATCTTTTTTAATTGTTTTGTAAGTACTGTAAATTTGATATTTTCGTAAAAAAAATTCTAAATTGGGAAATATTCTACTAATAATGATATTTAAATGGTGGTATAAATTAGTAAATAGGATGAATTCAGTTAATTAAATGGAATATCATTCAAAATAAATGCTCTAAAGAGATAGTTACTTGTAAAAGGAATAGTTAATTATGAAATTTTTTTGCATTTTATAAAATTCTAAATAAAAAGGCTGGGTAGCTGAGTGGTTATAGAGATCGCCGTTGAACCTGAAGGTTGCCGGTTTGATACCGAGAAAAGTTAGTGCCTTTTTGATGGTTCGATACTGTCTTTGTTCATTGGGCTTTTTGGCCTAGACGAATGAATAAGCTGTTACGAAGTAATAAAGCTACAACCCATCTGATCCATCATAATCATCACACTCACCCTTCAGTCAATCTCGCCTTAAAATACATACTACATAGTGCATCGGTATTTCAAATAAAGAAGCAATATATGTTTTTCTAATTTTAGACGTAACATAAAGAATTAAATTAAATGTTGAATTATTTTGGGCAATTGAACAAAGCTACACATATTGATAAAATTTACCCACATATCACTATATACAATACTTATACCCGTATATTATTAAAAAAAGAAAGATCTATAATTGATAATCAAAATTAAAAACAATTTTTATACACTCAATCTCATCATGTTAATGAAAATGCATTTGAACAACACATTAAATAAATAGTTAAATAGGTGTTTTGGTAACAAAAACTGAAAATAAAAATGTGAACTTAGCTCGCACCGGTTGCAGTGGCTTATCTTATCTTAAAGGGTTTAAAATATTACTGTGTCACTTTAACTAAGTATGACTGTTTTTAAAACATATTTTTAGTTTCTTTAAAACAAAAGACCATGAAAGTGACTAAAAAGCGTAGCCTACAAAAAGTTACAATTTATAAGAAAACAATGGAAGATAATTTTACTAAATAATATGATATGGATAAAAAATTATAGGAAAACAGTTAACATTTTAAACGTATAATATATTGATTTTTGTATTATTATTTAACTGTAACTATAGATAACGGTCCAGAATAACTGGTTGAAATTCGATCAAAATGTCCAAATGTTGATTTGAATCTGATTAGTTTAAAAATAAGTATTTAATTACTGCAAAATCTGTTCCTCCTATCTAAGCCTGTTCAATTGTTCATAGATCATCAAATCAAAGTGGTTTTAAAAATAAACAACAAAACAAGAAATAATGTTTCTAAATTATATACTCCCGAATGTGTAACTCACTCACTCACTCACTCACTCATCGGGGTATCAGAAATTCGTCAAATGTCGGTAAAGTAGATCTCCTATATATCACTTAAGTAGTGTCTTTTGGTTACTCCTGGCTCAGGTCAAGGTCATTGGTTGGAAGTGGCAGGTGTGGGGTTGGAAGTGTGGGGTGGGGGTGACAGTGATGGATGGGTTTGGGAAGTGGGTCAAGGTCATCCGGAGGGGGTTTTAAAAAAGTGGGAGCCGCAGGGGCTCGGTGGGAATGGGGAGGGGTGGGGCGGCTTCGGGGTTGGAGGTTTTAGTTTATTTTTAAAATTAAATTAAAATAATAGTTGCATGATAGGAGAGCTCCTAGGTGTTTACAGTGCGAGTTGATACAGTAGAATGAGACATGTGTCCAAGGAAGAACGATCATATAAACCCGGTAATATAGTGAATAAGAATAATTGGATAGCATCGTCAATAGGTGTAACAAGATTGAAATGTTGATACTGCAGCATGTCAGTTAAGACAGCGTGCAAAACAGTATCAGTACAGTATGCAGTGTTGCACAGGCTAGGTTTCGCAAAGTACAACGGGTGAAAACTGTAGTATTTCTTAAGCTTAGCCAATGTAGTACGCGGTTTACAAACTTTGGAGTTAGATTGTTTCTGTAAAATATGTTTTGTGCGTAAAAGCTTTAGTTGTAAAGAGTGCGAAGCCATGATAATATACGAAGGGGAGATGTGTACTCTCCGACAATTGGCGAGTATATGACCGGCGCCTGCGAGTGTGTCTGAATATATAGAGACTAATTAGCATAATAAGTGCAAACATATGTTAGAGTAAAAAAGCGTAAGTAAAAAAGTGTTAGACTAGGTGTTAGAGACTTGCGGATAGTTGTTTACTGTTGCCCTATCGCCACTATAATGACGCGCGCGCGGTACCGATGCCCGTTTTATGGGGGTTGTGTGCCCCCCCCCCTTCCCCAACCCCTCCCCCTGAGAGGATGACATAAAAGAACAGAACTTCGGAGAGCTCAGTTATTTGTCGGGCGGCGCCGCGAAAGGTTGTAGCAGGGGGAAACATAGGCGAAGAAAAGTATCGGTAGCCGCAGAAGTTAATTAATTATTCAGGTGCAGGATTGCAAGTAATGTTCCGTGCACGAATAAGTAGGAATACAATTGTCAATTGTACAGGTAAATCTTGTACTGTAGCAATAACTATAAAATTAGACGGTTGTAAAGTGTATGACCTGCTAATGTGCAAGAAATATCTTGTGCACGACTAAGTGGGATCACAATTGCCAATTGGACAGGTAAATCTTGTATTGTAGCAACAAGTATAATAGTAGACCGTTGTAAGGTGTATCACCTGCAGGTGTGCAGGAAATGTCCCGTGCATAAATATAGAGACTAATTAGCATATTAAGTGCAAACACATTTTAGAGTAACAAGCGTTAGTTGTAAAAGCGCCAGAGACTTACGGATAGTTCCTCACCCGACCGATTCCGCCACCGAAATGGCGCGCGCGCGGCAGCAACCCCCCTTTTTATGCGATCGATGAGTCACGTGCGACGCCCCTCCAACCCCCTCTCCGAGAAAACCGCATAAAAGAGCGAGGTTCGGGAGAGCTCGGTTATTTGTCAGTCGGCTGCGGCTACGGTCACAAGAGTCAGAGGAAGAGACGGATAGTTTAAAAAAGTACTGGTGATCGCGGAAGTTAATTAATTATTCAGTTGTAGGATTGCAAGTATTGCTCTGTGGATAATCAAGTGGGGGGACCACAACTGTGATTGAACAGGTAACCATTGTAGTATAGCAATAATTTTAATATTAAACGGTTGTAAAGTGTATAAGCTGCAGGTGTGCAAGAAATGTCTCTTGTACTGTAGCAATAATTATAATAGTAGACGGTCAGTAAGTGTATTACCTGCAGGTGTGCAAGAAATGTCTTGTGTAATGTAGCAATAAGTATATGATTGTAAGGTGTATTACCTGCAGACGTGCAGGAAACATAGCGTGCACTATTGCACAGGTAAATCCCGTAGTGTAGCACTAATTATATTAATATGACCGAGAAGTAGCGGTTAGAGTTTAAGTGTTGTTAAAGTAAGAGAGTAATTTGCATATTAAGGAGGAAACAGGTGTGTAAGAATGGAACCTGCAATTAATCAGTGTGAGTTTCCTGCACACGATGTTAATTAGCATATTTTAATTAAAAAAAAAAAAAAAAAAAAAAAAAAATGGAAATTCGACATTAAAATAAAATTAAGATATATAAAATAACTGATGTAGTGTTAAGAAATAGTGTAAAAATAATAAAAATGTTAAAATAAATAGTGTGTTAAAGTACTATGTGGTATGAACTCACGGATTGGTTGTTTACCGTTGGGGTGTCAGCTCCCTATATGGGAGGCGCGCGAGCTTCCCGTCGTTTATATACATGCGGATGGTTACTCATGCATGACCCCCCCCCCCCCCCCCGCCGACGTCACAACGTCTTGGGTGTAGCGTGTAAGAAGTACCGACCAGGCCAAGGATTATGAGCATAAGTAATGCATTTCCAAACAATAGTCTATTGTATGTTAAAAACAAGTTGCGTGTTTTGGCGGCCTATTTCTGTTGGAAGTATAATTAAGCGGCGGAAGAGGGTGGATAACAATCGACGATAATTATGCTGCGGATGTACTTGTCAGCGGATGTAATTTGATGCTATCTAATGCAAATTGAGAGGTACAAGGCTCCACCTGCGTTTTAGGCGACCCACATGTAACAAAGCACATCCGTTTGGAATTTTCCACTGACATTTCTGGAAAGTTCCGCGCCCCTGAAACCCCTCCCGGCCCCCCACCACTCTGGGAGCCGAGAACTACCCCGACGACTATTGCCGCCACAGTCGGGCTCGGAATTTCGGACGCGACGCTCCGACCCGACTCAGAGGGCAACTCAAATGTATAAGCGGCCGATATATATTTGAGTTACTCTTGTTGTTAGGCTATTACTATTTAATATTTGTTGTGTGTGTGTGTGTGTGTGTGTCTATGATTTTATGCAAAGTGTTATTTGGTTTCAGTCTTAAGATGTGTTAGTTTTTTAAGGTTTAACTTGCGCATTGCGATGTTAGCATTAAGGTGTTTTATGGTATTATTTATGTTTAAGAAATGTGTTTTTAATCTTAAGTATTGGTTTATGGTATTTGTGTGTATGTGTGTGTGTGTGTGTGTATATCTATGTCTGTGTTTGTTTATCTGTGTACTAATAATTTTTTACATTCCACAGCTAGCTGTTAGGTTGGGTAGATTAAATTAAAATGTAAATGTAAATTTAAGAAGTTCGATTGAACTTCATTAAATATGGGTGGGACATGCGCGTTGTGCCGTAGGTAGCGCATATTTTTATTGTTTTTGATTTTTGTTTCTTAATTTTTGTCAGGCAAAAATATGTTTGGGTGGGTTTAGATTAAGGGTGGGAGGTTAGAGTTGCGTCTTGCATTAGCTGTTCCAGAGTCCCCATTGTAAAATTGGAATGGTCAAGTCCAGTGCCCAGGCCCGAGGCTGGCCGCCCGTATCACAGACTACCAAACTGGATCGCCATGTGCGTGCGGGCCAAAAATTGGGATCCCTCGCAAGACGTAACTTTTTTGGTTGGGATTGGGAGTGTTTGAGGAACACAGGGTGGTGGAGACGGTTACAGCCGCCTCCATCACCTTGGATCATTATTATTTTTTGGTGACCTTGACCTCAATCCATTCATGCATAACCCCCCCCCCCCGACGTCACAACGTCTTAGGAGTATCGTCTTAAGTATAATGTCTTAAGTGTATTGTCTTGACCTTGACCTTGAACTTGGCGAGCCCCCCCCCCCCCCCCCCCCCCGACGTCACAATGTCTTAAGTGTAGCGTCTTAAGTGTAGCGTCTTAAGTGTAACGTCTTAAGTGTAACGTCTTGACCTTGACCTTGAACTTGGCGAGCCCCCCCCCCCCCCCCCCCGACGTCACAATGTCTTAAGTGTAGCGTCTTAAGTGTAGCGTCTTAAGTGTAGCGTCTTAAGTGTAACGTCTTAAGTGTAACGTCTTGACCTTGACCTTGAACTTGGCAACCCCCCCCCCCCCGACGTCACAATGTCTTAAGTGTAGCGTCTTAAGTGTAGCGTCTTAAGTGTAACGTCTTAAGTGTAACGTCTTGACCTTGACCTTGAACTTGGCAAGCCCCCCCCCCCCCCCGACGTCACAATGTCTTAAGTGTAGCGTCTTAAGTGTAACGTCTTAAGTGTAACGTCTTGACCTTGACCTTGAACTTGGCGAGCCCCCCCCCCCCGACGTCACAATGTCTTAAGTGCAACGTCTTGATCTTGACCTTGAACTTGGTGAGCCCCCCCCCAGCTAGCAAAGTGCAAACAAATTTACTTATAACTTAAGAACGGGTTGCCGGAATAGGGCAAGCGATACATCATTGGAAAGCTCTAATTAGGAGTAATGTTGTGGTAAAGACACAATTAAATTATTTTCTTTTAATAAAAATTTATTATTAAAAGAAACCCATACTCATTGACTTGCCTATATAAGAGTGTTGTGGTTTGCGTTGGGACATTCATTGCCAATAATAGCTAGAGTGAACATGTCCCCCCGAGATGCTCCAATATTTTATAACAAATGTACAAAAGTTGAAGAAGTATTAGAGGTGGATGAAGAAATCAATGAAGAAAACGATGTACAAAACGATGTACAAAACGATGAAGAAAACAATGAAGAAATTGAAGAGCCTTTGTTAAGTGAAAATGTTGTAACAAGAATATTTGTTGATCCGAATTCTCCAATGGATATTATAGGAAGGTTTGTAATTGAAGTTATGACATGGATAGAAAATGAAAGATTAGTAAACATAGCATCTCCAATTTTAGTTGATGATAGACCCACCTTTGGTGTATATTGGCGTAACAGTGATCTGTTATGGCTATGGGCGGAGGCATATGTGGAGTATTTGCAATTGGAAGAAAATATAGGCTTTAATCATTACTTTTCAGCTTTAGTCTTAACCTACTATTTTTAACATCTCACTAAAAATCTTACCGTCCCCCCACTACAACTGGGAGGCTATAAAAAGGGAGCAGTAGAGAAGCATTTCATTTCGCTGCTAAATTTCAAAGAGTAAACATCAACAAGATGTATCAATGTGAAATTTGCTTAGAAACTTTTCATGATAATATTCTACTAGAAATACACAAAGAGTTATTCCATAATAATAATGAAGATGTAACAGAAACCGAATATGAAGATTTAAAACTATATGGAGAAGAACAACAAGAAGAACAGCAAGAAGAACAGCAAGAAGAACAACAAGAAGAACAACAAGAAAAACAACAAGAAGAACATGAAGAACCATTAGCAGGACCATCTAATGAAATACCAAGTTTAAAAGTATATGCTTTAGAAGGTAAAGTAGTAATGCACCACAAAATTCAAAATGAAAAATTGGAATTGGAGCAGTTTTTTAAAGAAGTGAGTACAATTGCAAGGAGAACACTCACAGAATAATTAAGAAGACTGAACTTCATTAAATTTAGCATATTACTACATGCTATGTTTACTAATGTAGAAGGAGAAATGTCACCAAGAGGATTCATAACAAAAAACCAGACCATCATGGCAAGTTCAGATATTAATTCAATAGTTGAAGATTGTTTAGAAGAAATATTAACTAAAATTCAAGAACATGAAGGCAGAGGATCTGGTTGGAGTTTGGTTAGTATTGAGGGTATGGATATTAGAACTCATAAACACGGCTACGGATTAAGGGGTAGCAGTTATATTCCGCTCCCAAAGAAAATTTCAGACACCAAATCGTGTATAAATGTTAAGAACCAAGATATGGAATGTTTTAGATATGCAATGACGACAAAATTTGTACCTCCTCAAAATTCGGAAAGACCCAGTGAAGAATATGAAACTTACAGATATAGATATAATTTCAAAGGATTGACTTACCCAGTGGCTTTAAAGGACATCCCAAAGTTCGAAAAACAAAACCCTGGAACATCTGTTAATGTTTTCGGTTTGGACAGTTCGAATAAAGTGTACCCATTGCGTGTGGTGAAGAATGAACTACCAGATCATAGGGACTTATTATTACTTACAAGAGGTGATGTTTCCTACTATGTATGGATCAAAAAATTTGAAACTCTTGTTAGTAATCAATTATCTAAAAATAGAAATAAGAAGGTAATTTGCAAAAGATGTTTCAATTTTCAACGAGAAGGAAGACTAGGAAGACAGTGGTTAGAAGAGCATAAACGATTGTGTAACAACAACTATGAAGCCAAAATAATGTTACCATCACCAGATAAGGCCGAGCTAAAATTTGAGAAGATATCTCATCAGTACCGTATTCCCATTGTTGTATATGCGGATTTTGAATCTACACTTGTTCCTATTGAAAATAATGATGATGAAGCCAAGAAAAGTGTTAAGTATCAAATGCATGATCCAAACAGTTTTTGTTTATTAATTAAATCTACACTGTCAGAAGATCATTTAAATAAATATGATCTAACATCAAAACCTGTTATATATCGCGGTGAAAATGCTTCTAAAATTTTCCTTGACCACTTATATTTGATAGCAGAAAATGTACAAAAAATGTATAGTGATATTGTACCAATGATACCGATGGATGAAGAAGAAGAGATTCAGTATGAAAATTCAACCCATTGTTATTTATGTAAAAATGAATATACTTTGGAAAACCACAAGGTACGTGATCATGACCATCTGACAGGTTATTATAGAGGTGCCGCGTGTAACAGATGTAATATTAACTATCAAATTCGCAACTTTATACCTGTAGTTTTGCATAACCTTAGCGGTTATGATGCACATTTTATCATACCGGAATTGGGACGAGATGATGGAAAAATCGATGTGATAGCGGAAACTAGTGAAAAGTTTATTAGTTTTAGTAAAACGGTTGGAAATATTAAGTTACGTTTTTTAGACTCTTACCGTTTTATGCCATCTAGCTTAAGTAAACTCACTGAAAACTTAAAGAAAGAAAATTTAATAGAAACAATGAAGATTGTTAGTAAAGATAAATTGGATATGGTTCTCCGCAAAGGTGTTTTTCCCTATGATTACATCGATTGTTTGGAAAAATTTGAAGAACTATCACTTCCTCCAAGAGAAGCCTTCAAGAGTAAGTTGTATGAAGAGGACATCAGTGAAGAAGATTATCAACACGCTTGTAAAGTATGGAACGAACTAGGAATGACAACATTGGGAGAATATTCCGACTTTTATGTTAAATTAGATGTGACTTTACTTTGTGATATAATGGAAGAATTTAGAGATACCTGTTTTGAAGCATATGGATTGGATCCACTTCATTCTTATACATCACCTGGACTAGCATGGCAAGCTATGCTGAAAGAAACAAAGTGTAGACTTGAACTTATTACAGATATCGATATGGTTTTGATGATAGAGTCAGGCGTTCGTGGAGGATTGACGCAAAGTGTAACTAGACATGTAAAAGCTAACAACAAATATCTCCCAAACTTCGATGTGTCACAACCAACAACATTCTTAGGTTATTTTGATGCAAATAACCTATATGGATGGGCTATGTCAAATCCCCTTCCATATGGTAATTTCAAGTGGGCGAACCCAGATTCGATCGGCAATATAATGGACATACCCAAATACGGCGATACTGGATACATTTTGGACGTCGACTTCGAATATCCTGAACAACTGCATGATCACCACTACGATTTACCACTATTGCCAAAGACGGAAATATCACCAACTGGTAGATGGCCCAAATTAATGATGACGTTAACCAACAAGTCGAGATATGTAGCTCATTATTGGACAATACAGCAAGCAATAGAACTAGGATTGAAAATAACAAGAATCAATAGAGCAATACAATTTAATCAATCTTGTTGGTTAAAACCATACATCGACAACAACACAAGAAGAAGGACTGCAGCAACATCCGCTTTTCAAAAGGACTTTTTCATATTAATGAATAATTCAATATTTGGCAAAACGTTGGAAAACAAAAGAAAACATAAAGATGTAAAATTAGTAAGCAATCCGGAGAAGTTGCAAAAGTTAGTACAAAAACCAAACTTTGGAACGAGTGTAATTATTAACGAGAATCTTGTAGCTGTTACCATGAACAAAATCTCAATAACAATGGATCGTCCTCTATATGTGGGAATGTCTATTTTGGATATTTTGAAACCCACATGTATGACTTTCACTACAACAAGATGGTGAAGTTTTATGGAAGAGAAAACATCGGGATAGCATATATGGATACAGATGCTTTCATTTATTGGATAAGAACAGAAGACATGTATGAAGATCTACGTACTTTTGTATATACTACTGACTTTGACTTTTCAGATTATCCTAAAGATCATCCCAACTATGACTACGATAGAAATAAAAAGGTGTTGGGCAAGTTTAAAGACGAAACAAATGGTGTACCAATGGAAGAAGTTGTCGCTTTAATGTCCAAACTATACTCATTCCAACTGTATATCAGTGAAAAGGATGAACATCAAGTGGTGAAGAAAGCCAAAGGCATCAAGACTTCATATCTAAAGAAAAAAGTGCAGTTTGAACATTATAAAAGATGTTTATTTCAAAATGTGGAAACAACCGCAACATTCAACACCATCAGAAGCTACAACCATATATTGTATAGTGTAAAGCAAACAAAGTGGGCATTAAGTTATAAGGATGATAAACGCCACATTCTTGAAAATAACATCAACACATTGCCATTCGGCCACTATTCCCTAATCCCTATTGATCAGTAAACCTTTTCTTCGTCCTTTACCTTCTTCCTTTTTCCTTTCGTAAAGAAGAGGGGACATGACAAGCCCAATGTCATGTTCCCTCTTTTTTACACCAACATAAAATGGCCTTGACCTATATCCTAACCGTATATAAAAGAGGATAAACCATTCTAGAGATCAGTACCTTTACAAGCGATGTGGAAGACACAACTGAAGATGGAAGACTTAAAAAATAAAATTGTAAATGAACTTCATAAGCCAGCAAGAAGAAAATTTCCTAGAAGAAGTACAGTTATAAAAGGAATGAATGATCTTTTCCAAGCCGATCTCATTGAAATGATACCACATGGTAAGTTGAATAAAGGATTCAAATACATTTTAGCGATTATAGACTGTTTTACTAAAGTGGCTGATGCCTTACCGCTAAAGGACAAGACTGGTAAAAGTGTTACAAAAGGTATGGAAACGGCTATACAAAGAAATAAATTCAACATCAAACATCTACAAACTGATGATGGGAAAGAGTATTTTAACAAAGACTTTGCAGCTTTAATGAAGAAGTATAAAATAAATCATTATTCAACAAATTCTGAAGTTAAAGCTTCAATAATAGAAAGATTCAATAGAACATTAAAAGGAGCAATGTATAAAACATTTTCCAAACGAGGATCATATGTTTGGTATGATATCTTACCGCAACTTATAAAAGAATATAACAACAAGTATCATCGAACCATTGGTATGAAGCCTAACCAAGTAAATAGCGGTAATGCTAAGATGGTATTAAAACGTATTAGGAATAATACAACTCCTAAACATGAAAAAATGCAGCCTAAAACATTTAAAGTTGATGATAAAGTTCGTATAAGTAAATACAAAGGAGTATTTAGTAAAAGGTATCTGCCAAACTGGACTAATGAAGTATTTACAATCTATAAAGTGCAACCAACAATACCTGAAACTTACATCTTAAAGGACAACAAGGGTGAATTACTCGAAGGTGGATTCTACGGACATGAGTTGTTAAAATCATCAGTCGGCGATGTATATCTTGTTGAAAAGATTTTACAAAGAAAAAAGGATAAGGTTAAAGTACGTTGGTTGGGATTTGATAAAAGTGAAGACTCTTGGATCCCTACAAAAGACTTGGTATAGCAATTTGTGAAGTCATTACGTGTTTAACCTTTACACAAGATGGAGATTGTGCAACAAAAGGATCGATTTTTTATTAATAATATTGATGAATTAACAGTTGACAACGACAAGTTAAATCATGGAAAACATGGTGAACTACTGCCGAACACAATAAGATGTTTAATAACTGGACCGTCAAATTGTGGAAAGACGAATGTGGTTTTTAACTTAATAACAAATCCTAAAGGATTACGTTTCAACAACATTTACATCTTTTCCAAATCTTTGCAACAACCCAAATACCAATTATTGGATAAGGTACTCGCAAGTGTGCCTGAAGTTAATTTCTACAAGTTTAATGCTAGTGAAACTATAATGGAGCCAAACGAGGCTAAACCATTTTCTATATTTATATTCGATGATGTATCTTGTGAAAATCATGACACTATTAGAAGTTATTTTGCCATGGGGAGACATTACAATATTGATAGCATTTATATTGGTCAAACTTACAGTAAAATTCCAAAACAACTAATAAGAGATAATGCAAATCTACTTATTATCTTCAAGCAGGATGAAACAAATTTAAAGCACATATATAATGATCATGTAAATGCAGACATGTCATTTGATAAATTTAAAGAAATGTGTGGCAAAGCATGGGCTGAAAAATATGGATTTCTAGTTATTATGAAAGAAGAAGCTATAAAAAATGGAAGATATCGTATAGGGTTGGATAAATTTGTATTAATCCATTGAACGATTGATGATACGTTTAGTAATAGATTGGTCTTCGCAGCGTAAACATGGTGAACCAAGAAAAACTATTAAAAGAAATAAAATCACTGAGTGACTCGATTAGACTTAAAAATCGAGCATTAAGAATGGGTTTGAATGAAAGAGAAGAATTTCTGGAGACTACATTTAAGCCTATTACAGAACCTTTAAAACAGATAACAGAAACTATTGGTAAACCTCATTATGAAGGAGATGTTTTGCTACCTGTTTCTAAATTTGAAGTAAAAAGTTTAAAAAAGGAAGAAGATGATGATTCTTACACAAGTGATAGTGAAGTTTCTCAAAAAGAAGAAGAAACAAGACAAGAAGAACCAGAAATAAATATTGAAAAAGAAGAAGAACAAGAACAACATATACCTGAAGCAGAACAATCAATTCCAAATCTAACAAAATTAAGTAGTGATATATTGCAACAAGGACCTCTTGGAAGAAAGTATATCATGAAGATGTTACATGAAATAAAAGATAACCCAAAATTACACAAGTCACATGTATATGGTGCGAGAATTGATGGAAATGAATTAAAAATAGGAGATTCAAAAGTATATTTGACTGAAGATGATGATATTGTTATTGGTGAGCATAAATATAAAGGAACAAAAGGATTATTTGAACTGATATTCAAAAATATACCTATAAGATATACGCTTCAAGATTTAAATACTTTTAAAGAAATTTTGCAAAATACTAATGCTCATAAGAAGAATTACTCCAAAGATTCAATGATAAATAGAACACGTGCAACTAAATATACGGTTGTAATAAAAAGATTGTTTCCCCTGAAAAAACTACCAACATTACGAACTGCACCAGCTGTGAAGAAACCGCTTAAGAGGAAGTCATTATCACTTATGGACTTATCACTTATTGATGAATATGGTAAAAAGAAAAAAGGAGAAACTTCGACATCTGGTAAAGGTTTAATGAAAAACCTATATAATACAAATGTGATTTACTATAATGATATAAACAAATTGGTTGATAGAATGAGACTATTACATGAAGCCATGGAAGCTGGTCATACAGGTTTAAATAATGAATGGGTGGCTTTAGTTGACGAACTTCGAAATCGTGGAATAGTTGTATAAATCATCACGGATATATAAGAAAGCTGTGAGCATACAGTGGATCAGTTCAATCATGAGCGTCGACAAGTTCGGACGGTACTCCGGGCTAGGAGTACAAGGAGGAGAAAACAGAAAAAGAAGCGGATTGCCGCAAACACCTGAAGGTGACTATGATATGAGTAACAAACGTTTAAAATTTGTTAAAGACCCAGAAGAAGATACTGATGGAGCGAATTTAAAGACAGTAAAAGAGGCTACTTCAACATCATTGAAATTAGACAAGAATACTTACGATGTTAAATCACATAGAATAATTAATGTTGGTAAACCAACTGACAGTTCTGATGCAATTACTAAAGAGTATTTATCATCTGAACTTTCAAATACTTTAAAATTACAATGGGGTAATAATTTAAAAGATGGACAGACATATGATGCTGGAAATCATAGAATAACCAACGTGGCAAATCCAAAAAATGATAAAGATTCAGTTAATAAAGAATATTTACATTCTATAATACCGGAAAAGACTCAACGCGGATTTTCTTTTTATAAATTTATAATAAATGACATTGGATACCCAAAGGAAGATGGGGATGCTGTAAACCTGAAATACATCAAGGACAACTGTATTTTACAAGATGGTGATGAAATCGATTGTCATGGGAAAGTGTTGTCAAATGTAAAGTTCGCTTCTCAACCAAAAGACGCTGTTACTATGGAACAATTATCTAAAGAATTAAAAAGGGGAACATCGAATTTTGTAAAACATGAAGATGCCGTGCTAAAGCGAGGAGATACATTTATACATGGAAATGAAAAGTTTGATTTAATGCAAGGAAATAATGATGAATGGGATGCAGGACATAAAACAATAACAAATGGAAGATTTGGTATAAAAGATACAGATGTACCTCTAATGGTGCAAACATTAATTGCGAGTGGTGGTACATTAGGTACATACAATGGTCGTAATAGAAGAATAAAAGATATTTATCCTGGTTATGAAGATGATGATTGTGTTACATTAAGACAAACAATAACTTGGGATAAACACTTTGGGACCAAATATGATGCAAAGATGAAGAAAATAATTAATATTTTACCAGGAGAAGATTTAAATGATGCTGCTACTATTGGACAAGTCATAACAACGTCGAAAAGTGATTCGACTGCTTACACGTGTAATGATAAACGTATTATGCAGTTACACGATCCCCAACATCCAAAAGATGCTGTAACTTTAGACTGTTTAATAAGAATAGTGGGCAATTTACTTATCGATACCCACAATCATATAGCTAGTACAACGAGTCATGTGATGATTCAACCCGATGAACGAGAAGCTTGGATTAAAAATAGAATTATAAATCAGTATATAATTAATTTGAATAATTAAGTATTTAAATATAAAAATTGCGCATGTGTTATTCATTTATGTAAAGCAGCTCGTGGAGTAAACACGCTGGTTATATAAGACGACATAATGAAGACCGCAACGCTCAGTCGTCGTCAAGACAGCGGCAAGAAAGGACGTGGTATAACATCAGCTGCGTTATCCCTGCTAAGACGGATTCCTGTTGCTGCTGTTCTAAATCGAGCAATAGACGCTTTACCATACGAATTTCATCTGCCCGGAGGCTATCAATATTGTGGACCCGGAACTAAGTTGGCAAAACGTTTAGCAAGAGGAGATCCTGGAATTAATAAATTAGATCAAGCTTGCAAAGAACACGATATAGCGTATTCCAAGTTTGCAGATTCAACAAATAGATCAATAGCGGATAGAGCGCTAGCGGAAAAAGCTTGGCAAAGGGTTAAATCAAGTGACGCCAGTATTGCGGAAAAAGCAGCAGCTTGGGCAGTGACAACAGCCATGAAGACGAAAGCTAAGTTTGGTGGTGGAAGACGACGCGGGAGAAAACCTAGTAAAAAAGAAGCTGCAAAAAGAGGCGGGAACATCAAAAGAAGACGTCGCACTAACCCTAAAAGGAAAGTCAAGAAAACATCCATATGGTCAATGGTAAAAAACGGATCGGGTCTTTACTTAAGACCGTACCGTGTGTATTAAATGAGAAGAATAAATTGATAATTCCAAATGAAGCATTAACAAACTATCAACTGTCAAAATATGTGAAATGTTTAAGAATACCATTCTTCAGAGGAGTTTTTATGAAAGATACATTACCAAATAGGGTGTGGAAAAATGAAACTGGAATAGTAAACTTAGACTCTAATTATGGACCAGGTACTCATTGGGTATGTTATAAAAAACTTGGAGAAAATGTTTACTACTTTGATAGTTTTGGAAATTTACCGCCACCAAAAGAACTTCAACATTATTTTCGGGACTCCAAGAATATATTCTACAACTACAAAAGAGAGCAACCTAGCAATACAGAAATATGCGGACATTTATGTTTAGAGTTCCTAGCGAAGAGCGTCAGTCAGCTTTAAGATGTCATCGTATACAGTGTCGCTGAGCGGAAATTCGTCAACATTGAAAAGTACACTTTTCCCAGCGTTACGTTTATCTACGGACAAACTATGGGAAGCAGCATTATTGGATTTGACTACATACAATTCAATTCCCAATGTTACAGAAGGAAAAAATAATTTACTACATTATTATGAGAGTAAAGATGAAAAAGGAAATTATTCACAATTGAAAATAATTCCATTATCTACAGGAGCATATGAAATAGACGATATAAACCAAGTATTACAAAAAAAGCTTGGAGAAGAAAATATTTCTATAAAAGGTAATAATAATACATTAAAAGCAGAAATAACTTCAAAGTATTATATAGATTTTAGCTTAGACCACTCAATCGGCAATTTGCTCGGATTTTCAAAGAAGAAAGGAATTTTAGCTCCTGGAAATGATTATACTGGCGATACAACAGTAACAATATTAAAGGTGAACAGTATTGATGTAACGTGTAATATTATACACGGATCATATAGAGATGGAGTAAATCAACACATATTACATACATTTTACCCCACAGTAGCTCCTGGTTTTAAAATAGTTGAGAAGCCACAAAACCTGATATACCTACCGTTAAACACCAGTTTCATTTCAGACTTCGTACTGAACATATTGGATCAAGACGGCATTAGTGTTGACTTTAGAGGAGAAACAATAACTATACGGTTACATATCAGAGCAGCAACATAAAGTCAACATGGGATTATCATTTAAACCACAACGGAAGAGTCGGGAGCTCAGTAGCTCCTCAACATTCGACGAGTTAACACCGGACAACATACGCTTCCTACAAAAGATCGGACTAAAACTTGCCAACCATGGATATACTGGATATAGCGCAAGGACCGACATTCGACGAAACCCTATGGGAGAAGGAATATCACACTCACAACCCTTACACTTCATCAAAATTAAATAATAATGATGAAATAAGGATTCCCATTCAACAACAAGATATCTACACATTACCATGTGAAAGTTATTTATATATCGAAGGAAGAGTAACAACATTGGATGGAAAATCTGGTTCAACTGTTCCTTTTATAAATAACCCTATGGCATATCTGTTTGATGAAATTAGATATTTGATATCTGGAGTAACAGTTGATTCAACAAAAAAAGTTGGTATATCAACAACTTTGAAAGGATTGACTTCAATAACACCCCATGAAAAGAATTCTTTAATCTCGGCTGGATGGGTGACTCCTGATAAAGACACTATTACTCCTAATTCAAAAGGTTACTTTGATTTTAATGTGCCTTTACGATTGCTTTTGGGATTCGCAGAAGATTACAAGAGAATAATAATAAATGTAAAGCAAGAACTGGTACTGCTCAGATCTTCAACGAATAAGGATGTAATACAAGCGCCAAGTGGAACAAAAGATGCCGATTTAGAATGGCAACTTCAATTGGATAAAGTTGTATGGAGAGTACCACATGTCAGATTGGCGGATGAACATCGAGTATTATTATTGAAAAAATTAAAATCTGACCGTGATATTGTAATACCATTTAGAAGTTGGGAATTTCATGAATACCCCATATTGCCTCAAACAGAAAGACAAACATGGACTGTTAAAACCTCTACTTATTTAGAACTAGCAAGGTACATAATAGTCGGTTTTCAGACTAAACGAAAAGATGTTATAACTGCGCACGCTGGTCAATTTGACCATTGCAAGATAAAGAATTGCAAAGTTTTTCTAAACTCTCAGTTCTTTCCATATGACAGTTTAAATGTTTCATTTGACAAGAAACGTTATTCCATTCTATATGACATGTATGCAAGATTTCAATCGTCATATTATGGTAAGACAAATACACCACTACTATCACCAGAACAATTTTATTCAAAAGCTCCAATTGTTGTAATCGATTGTTCAAAACAAAATGAATCTGTGAAATCTTCAAGTGTAGATATAAAAATTGAAATGGAATTTGAAGATAAAATACCAGATGGAACTTCAGCATACTGTTTAATTCTACATGACAAAATAGTTACTTACACGCCGCTGACAGGAATTGTGAAGAATGTACTTTAAAAAAGATTAATACAACATCTGCACGATTTGTAAGGTTTTTACAAAAGATCAACAATATCTAGGTCATCTGCGAGTATAAAAGCGAGAAAGAAGAGCTGGAAATTCATTTCATCTTTGTTTGTCGTATGGGTAACATCGTCCGCAAGATGAGTTCTGCTACATCAAGTGCTAATGAAGAAACTACACCTCTTATGGCTGACAATAGTTTGGATATAGAAAGACAAGTTCAACAGGAAATGGAAGAGTTCCTCAAGTTTAAACATAAAAAGACAGACGAAGAGGAAGTTGAAAAAGAAACGAAGAAAAGGAAAATTGAAGATAACATTTCTAACAACATCTTAATGGAGGTATTTCTTAGAATATTTTATCCTATTTCTTCTTGTATGACAAAGACTGTGTCTGCTGGAGTAATGAAATCATTGGATTACTGTCCAACTGTTATTTTGAATCACGGATCTAAAATGGTAACCTTCACTGAATCTTCTTGGGAATCTTTTATGAAACATATACATCTTTTGGAATGCTATTTGAGTAACAATACGTTTGGAAGAAAAACAAAACTAGGTTTGTTCGAATCAAATATTGAAATCGATATTGTTAAACAACGTGGTCAACAACTAGTTCGATTTAGAGATTTAACTAAATATAATATAAAAATACATTTGACAAAAGAAGAGTTTTACGCTTTAACTTGTGCTACTGGTCCTATAACAAGATATTTAAAACAGCTAATATTCTCAAGTACAATTATCAAAGATTATTTAACTGATGCATTGGATAGACAACCATATGTTCCAATCCTATACGGTCCAGTAGATACTTCAATCTTCAATAGGATCCCGCATGAAGTAGAGATGTGGAGACAGTTACACCACAATCAAACCAACTTTAATTTAGATGAAGAAAAAAAGCAAGAAAACAAGGAAAACGAATCACGTTTCAACAATCAACAATCAACAACAAATTAAACAGACAAAGAATATTTTAAGTAAGAAGAAGAAGAATGTTGGAGTATAAAAGGCTGTCAATCCGCATTGACATACCAGTTGTCTACTGAACGTCATCATGGATAAACGAGTTTCATTCTCTAAGAAGACGGAAATAATGGAAGTAAAGCGAGGTATCATAGAGTTTCAGGCATTCCGTGGTAATGATGGAAATTTTATAATTAAAGAGTTAGTGGTACTAGATATGATAACATCTGTTGTTTATCATTTTTTATTCATGCCTCCTTTGCCGTTCAACAGATTAACAACCAAAGCTAAAGTAACAAACAAATGGTTGATGAAACATTTTCATAATCTAACATGGGATGAAGGTTTTATAACCTACAATATGATGCCACACATTATGAATCATTTCTGCAAAGAGTTCAAAACTATTTTTACAAGAGGATTGGAAAAAGCAAATTGGATACAAGCATATACAAACCATGAAGTGATAAATGTGCAAATGGAGAAAGATTTTTATTGCTACTTTGCTAACATCTGTATTGCATCTAAAAACTTTAAACATCGGCAGTCTCAATGTGCTTTAAAGAACGCATATCGTTTGAATGTCTATCTCCAGCAAAGTGGTGGGGGAAGCGATGGGTATAAAAGCGAGAGCGGCACTATGACAATGTATGAGTATTACTCTAACCTCCGAGGAGTCAACACCTCTGACGCGCAAGCACAAGAAGAAGAAGACGAACAATAGTAAGAAAAAATAATGGCATCGCAAACTTTTCTACAGTCGCTTGTTGATCAATTCAACAAACATTCTAAATCTACAATACTACCGACTAAGAAATGTTCAGAATTGAAAGAAGAAAAACATTACATTATTCACACTATTAAGAAGATGGAAACATCAGTTGGAGACGCCATCAATTGCACATTGAGTGAAGCACCCTACACACCTGGTGATGAACCGAAATTTCAAGTATTTCTTCCCAAACGCTTCGTTCAACTGCTGCAGAATGAAGATTTACGACTGATTCACCCCAGCGCACTCTATTTGGCATCCCACGGTCCTAGTGGAACCAACTCTACTGAACTTACACTTCATGTTATGCCTACTAGCAACTAGTCTGTAGTTTATATATACTGTTGTACATGTGTGTAACTGATTTTAAATAAATAAAAAATAAAAACACGTTTGGATGACCTTGACCTAGTTTCGAGGGTATATAAAGGCCGTAATTTTCTTGAGGATCTCATCAGTCTACGACTACCTTTCGTGCTGTACACATCTCTGTTGGCTCTCCAGTTATTACGAATAACAACATGTCTCTTAAGGTTAAGTGTGCATCATATGATACCACCACCATTACAACTTTTGAAGAACTCGACGATTTTATTAATGAACTGCGAGTGTTACTTGCCGGTGGTTATCGTTTAAATATTGATGTTTACGCTAACAACATGAGGATGTTTCCTAAACAGAAGTTCTGCAACGAAGAAGTATTCGTTTCCACACAACCTTCAACTACAACACCATCTACTCAAAGTAATGTTAAGTTCCAGAAATATTACTAATGTTAAATAATATCAAGTGGTCGCTGTAGCATCTATAAAAGGACCGTGTAACCTAACAGAATCATCATTTGCTCTCCAACTGACGCAGCGAAAACAACTACTAATACCATGTTGTACAGAATGATGATTGAATTCAATGGAAAAATCTACGGAAAAGACTATCAAAGTGTAGAACAAATGACGTCCGATCTTCAAGTATTGACTAAAGAGGGATTCCAACCAAAATTAATTCTAAAATTTCCTGAAGTACATCCACTCTCCACTGAAGATCTCATCGCCATGGCTAAAGAAGAAAAAGAAAAATACAAACAAGATGTAAAGAAAGAAAAAGAAAATGAAAACTCAGTATCTTAAATAAATACATCTTACACTTGTAAGATGATCTTTTTTAAAACTCCATTTGGATGACCTTGAGATTACCCCCACCACTTTTCCTAGTCTATAAAACACGCTATCCTACACTATACAACTTCATTTCTTGCCAACACTTAGAAGCGCCAACATGGAAGAGAAGAAAAAAAAGGACGCACCGCGCTACTGTTGTGAACAAAAATGCACCGATTTAGGAAGATGGATGGTAGACGGATTAGCTTGTACAAAGTGTGAATTCTTCGGATCCTGTTACTGCAAATGCAAGACAAAGCAACTACCACCACCGGAATTGCGAACCATCAAGATTTATAAATCACGATACTTCCACACTTACTGTCCCCAGAGGTGTATCAAATTTCATCCGGAAAAACTTGTCAATTGTCGAGAGTGCAATGCATATTATAAAGACGACTTTTGTACATGCATCATAAGTGCGTGCAAGTACAGATCAGATTGGTCTACTGATCCTGTTGAAGCTTCAGATGTATAGCTGTAGTCACTGACTGCAGCCCTTTTTTAAAACTCCATTTGATTGACCTTGAGATTACCCCCACCACTTATTTTTTACAACATATATTCTACGGATCATTCGATACGCTTCTCATTCTTATTTCATTACTCGCACTGAGAACAACATGGATGATAAATTCATTTCCTTTCAACATTTAATTACCGACAGAGAAGAGATGGAAGAACTATTCCAAAACTTACTCACACTCATTGATAACTATCCTTTAAGATGGATCAACATCACAGTGCAATACGTCAATCCTACCAAAATATTTTCATCCTCATCATCATCTTCTGCCACCTCCATGTCTTCATCGTCGCAAAGTGCAGAGGAAGAGGAACAGACAACTAATGGTGTTAAAATTGTTGAATTAAACGACGAGGAACAAGAAATGCAAGCTCTGGTTGAATATAAATTTAATATTTAATTTACAAACATTATTAGTATTCCTAACTTAAAAATACAACTAATGGTTATCTTAGTACACCTCCTACTACCTACCCGAACGGCGTTTCGCTGCGAAATGCGCTGGCCAACGATTCGCATGGGGGTATATCACCCTTCCCCCACCACGCCACCACCCCTCCACTTCCCCCACCACGCCACCACCCCTCCACTTCCCCCTCCACCGCCCTTGCCCGCATATAAGCGAGCCGCTGACTGACGCTCGCCATTTGTTTCCCGACTCCCGTACGATGAACAACGATCCGCTAGCACTAATGAAATCTACTTTTGTAATTAGAACAAGACATGATTTAAAAGATATAATGGAAACTTTAGAAGATATTATAGACAAATTCCACTGCATCACTATGAATTTGGAACTTGCTTACGGTTGTCCAACATGCGATAGAGTTGAGACTGAAGATGAAGATAGTTTGCTAAAACTCACTCCTGCATCCTCCAAAACTACACCGACAGCTGACGACGACGTTTGATCGGACACACAACTGTTTTTTTTTTTTTTTAACCCCCCACCACTTTCCAGTAAATATGCCCTGTCCTCATCTTCGTTTCTCATTCCATCGCCAACTTTCCGACCGTCAACACCGCTCCCGTTTCACCTACAGAAATTAAAACAAGCACACAAACATGATGGATGATTTTTCACTTAAAACACAATTGGAAGAGGACAGACTCAAACTAGAGATCAACAGGCTGCAATTGGAAACGGAAAATCAACAAGGGATGGTTCGCCTGCTGCAACTGTTCAAATGCGTACTGTGCATGTTGTGCGTCTACCTTCTCTTCGCCACCACCTTCGGCGTCTACCACTCCCTCACTAGTGGACGGCACTCCAACACCTCTCTGCACAAGAACACGACTTTGATTTAATTTTAAAAATAAACTAAAACCTCCAACCCCGAAGCCGCCCCACCCCTCCCCATTCCCACCGAGCCCCTGCGGCTCCCACTTTTTTAAAACCCCCTCCGGATGACCTTGACCCACTTCCCAAACCCATCCATCACTGTCACCCCCACCCCACACTTCCAACCCCACACCTGCCACTTCCAACCAATGACCTTGACCTGAGCCAGGAGTAACCAAAAGACACTACTCACTTATTACAGAGTGATTCCCAAGCGAGAACTAAACTTACCGATCTGTATTACTGAGAAAATTGCCAACATACTGAAAGTCGCGGATTACCGAAACACCCTTTTTAAGAAATTTAAACATTAACCAATTGTGCCTTTATAGGAAAAGCGGTCTATTCACCGAGAGTAATTTCAATGTACAGGGTGTATCTGAAATTACCCCTCCAGACCGGAAGTCGCTGATGTCAAATACAAACTCTCACTTTAAATAAATTTTTTTTAGTTTTACACGGTTTTTAAGAAAACTTTACAATTTGTTACAACATGACGGAGATTAATGAACATGTATTTAAATGTTTAGTAAAACTAATCACGTGATAATTGATGTTTTATGATGGTATATTATTTTAAATGAGGTTCTTAGACATTTACATGTTTGGTAAGTTCTGTTATATACAGAGTGTCCCCGAACTCTCTACCAACGTTTTCAGGTATTATTCCTGGGCCATAGACAAGTCAAAATATCATATTCAAAATTTCGAAAACTCAAAAGTTACTCGTATAGCCGCCATTTTGTTTTTTACACAAAATAATTTTTATTTCCGTAATGGATCATTGTATCAACTTAATATTTGGCATGAACCTTCATCATAGCAATACCCATTTTCAAGAAAAAATTTATTTTTTTCTAATGTGTATTTTCAAAATGGCGGCCATTTTAAAATTTTAAACTAAAATATCTCAAAACCGGTAAATTTTATAAAAATTTTACTAGACACAAAAAAGTTGACAAATTTAATTATCTAACCAATGGTACCAAGTTTGTAAGGATCTGACAACAAATAACTGAGTTATATAGATTTTCCAATAAAACTTACCTTAATTTGCATTAATTACAATGCAAAATCAATGTTTTCATTCATAAAAATCTTAATAACTCCGTTATTTGTTGTCAGATCTTTACAAACTTGGTACCATTGGTTAGATAATTAAATTCGTCAACTTTTTTGTGACTAATAAAGTTTTTATAAAATTTACCGGTTTTGAGATATTTTAGTTAAAAATTTTAAAGTGGCCGCCATTTTGAAAATACACATTAGAAAAAAATAATTGTTTTCTTGAAAATGGGTATTGCTATGATGAAGGTTCATGCCAAATATTAACCTAATACAATGATCCATTACGGAAATAAAAAATTATTTTGTGTAAAAAACAAAATGGCGGCTATACGAGTAACTTTTGAGTTTTCGAAATTTTGAATATGATATTTTGACTTGTCTATGGCCCAGGAATAATACCTGAAAAAGTTGGTAGAGAGTTCAGGGACACCCTGTATAAAATGTTCAGACATAATATATGTTAAATTTTCCCCAGTTAAAAAATAATGTCATGCTATTTATTATTCTAAATCAGTATGATTAGGGTTTTTAAATATTAAATTTTAAAGTTGCTTCAAAATAACGTCTGGTCCCCTCTGTATTGAAATCAGTGCCAATCAACAGAGCAAAATATGTTTACCTACAACGGCACTATTTGTTGTTTTTTTTGTTTTGTTTTGTTTTTTTTTTTGTACAATTTTAAAAGAGGTGCAAGGTTGGTATGGGACAATCGGTAAGACAGTATCATATTTGAACGATAGTCCTCCCAAAAATTGGTTCTTTATTTGGGATGGCACTTAATTTCTAACGAACTCATAAGGAAGTACATCATTGACTTTACCTGATAGCATGCTAATTTAGATTTTACACTTCAAAAAAAATTTTAACTAAAATAGCAGATTACACAATTGATTTATCTTTTAGTGCGTACTAAGTTAATGTTTAATTTAAAAAGGTGGCAGTACAGTATTTTCATTTAAAATAAAAAAAGCTTTTTTATTTCCTGCCCCAAAAAACTATCTGATTTCAAAATTTAGCAACCAAACATTTTTACCCAAAATAAATATGACATTATTTTTTTCTACTCTAGCGGCCAAATTATAACATCTGAGGCAATCTTCGCGAACATCTTTCAAGTTACTACAAGTTTGGTTCTATGAATTTTTACCCCCCAGTCCACACAATTAAACATAATTAAATGTTTATTTATTTTTGCGGGGAATTTTACCCCATGTAGATGTAATTTTACAACTACTATAATATTTTTCTCAGAACCTTCACTTTGCACATAGACATATCTTGCACAGTACCAATATCAATTAAATTATCAAACTTAAAAATTATCATGATAATTTTCAATATCACGTATTCTTCTTTTGACTGTGAGTCGGAACGAATTGCTATATCAAGCAACTGATTGTTTTACTTTGATTGTTATTTACTGACCTGGTCCTACGGCTAAAACATACGTCCTTTGATGTGTATGGTAATTTTAATATTTTAACCATTATTTGACATACTTTTGTTAGTAACTACTGTATTATTGTATTTAGAAGCTTGAAGTTTTTTTATTTGCCTTGACAGTAATATTTTAGGAAATTAGGTAAATTTTAAAGTTTTACAGCATTAAAAACTGAAATGAAGGAATTGTAATGAATGCCAATATATTTATTAAACTACAAATATCGTTCTTTTGCCTTCTTGTTTTGTGGTACAACCTACTTCCATCAAAACAGATATTTTTCCCCACTTCCATTCTTTCTGGAATACACTCCAGTCATAAGTTATCATAATAGTATCTCCAATTTTTTTTACACATACAATTCTGATCGTAATACCTAGAATAATACATAGTTAAGTATTATTTCCCAACTCTCAATTTTTTATTTTTATTTTTTATATTGAAATGATGGGAACTAAGAAGGGGATTTAAACGAAGAGCCGTAGGTTATTCAGCGAACACAATGAGTGGTATTGGAGTGGAGCCCTCAACTAGCCTCATTGCATGAGAGGTTTATAGTAATTTTTATAGTAATTACGGAATTAGGGTAACCAATTAGGGGGTGGACCCTACATCCAGCACAACCTAGAAATATTTACCTAGAATATTTACATATATTACGTAAATTATTATCATTTCGCAGTTAAAATCTTGTTAGCGAATTTTAATTACGAAGGTTTACTAAAACCGATTCATAGGAGTTTTCAAAGCTTTTTTTACTATTGATTGTGAATTTTGTGTATTAAACCGTTTTGTTACTGTCTTCAACGTATAGCTCTTCCGTGGAACTAACTTATTACATACTTGACTTTTAATTATTCTACAAATTTAGGGCAACCCCTAAGAGGGCATGGGGGCGGAGCCCCCATCGAGCCGTAGGCGAGTTAAAAGTATAATCTGTGATTTTTAGTGCTGGATGCGACTAATCAGAAAAGCTAAAATTGGTAACCAAGGAAACACATGTGAAGTGTGAGATAGTTGCCCAAGCAAACGGCGGGAATCGTCGAAAAAATGGCACAAATCAACAGGGGAAAAGTTAGCATGTGTTTAATACTCTATAGTTAAACTCGTTGAGGGTAATTGGTTGAATCATTAAACAGCTGTTGTAATGTATTAATAACCTTCA
Source organism: Neoaliturus tenellus (assembly GCA_030545055.2). NCBI lineage: Eukaryota > Metazoa > Arthropoda > Insecta > Hemiptera > Cicadellidae > Neoaliturus > Neoaliturus tenellus. The sequence goes on from CM061531.1 coordinate 231,990,804, forward strand.
CATGCGTTTCCTTGGTTACCAATTTTAGCTTCTCTGATTAGTCGCATCCAGCACCAAAAATCACAGATTATACTTTTAAAACATTATTTCTTGTTTTGTTGTTTGATTTGATGATCTATGAACAATTGAACAGGCTATTGACATTGGTTACCCTAGAAACGTCGGATAGGTGTGAGTAATATGGAAAATAACAGATATGAAAGTGTAAACAAAGGACTAGTTACCAAGGAAATGGCGGGTATCGTGGTTTAAATGGCGCCAATCAACAGCGGACAATTTCCCCTGTCTGTGTAGCACTTTATACATAGTTAACCTCTTTGATTACCCTTCTTCCATAAGATTAACATTGAAACTTTCAAAGCTCGGTCAGCGCCTTTGAAACTTAATAATGTAAGTTAATTATCTTAATAATTTGACATCAGGGGGCCGATGTAAATTTCAATTGATTATGCTCATCTACAGTGACACTATATTTTCTAACGGTATGCGCGATCTATTCCTACGATGCACACAGCTGAGAAAGTGGGGGGAAAGAATCATGCTTGCATAATAACACGTTTATTTAAATGTTATTACAATTACTGTAAATAATCAACAAAAAATAAGGTATTACTATAGATTTTAAATTAGACATAGTTACTGTAAATATAAACTTTTCTCAATAATACGAGAATGCAAATATGAACAATCAAAGTTTTAATGAAACAGCGGCGTGGTTGCTGAATGTACATAAACACATACATCACATGATTTGTAACACATGATTTATAAACACATGATTTGTTTATTAATCAAAAACTAAAATAAATTCCACAAACATCTGTCGAGCCGACTATTAATGCAAAATAAATCAAATACTAGATTTGTTTTTAGGTATTGAATTATTTTGTACCAAATATCCTTTAAAAAAATGCTTTCTTTCTCTTTTATAATTCATTATAATTCAAAGTTATTCGTTTCAGTCAATCAAGTATTTTACAAAATTGTCTTTGTGGACAAACATTCTAAAATTAGTTTTAATTATGATAATAACTAAAATCATTACCAGAACTTTCGAAATTCTAATGCGCATTGAAACATGAAAGGGTAAAAGGATGATTTGTATTGGTAGGATTTGTGTCTATGACTTAGATTATGAAAAATCGATTGAGAGAAATTAAAATTTTACATGGCGTTCTGAAAACTACTGTACTTGATATTATATAAGCTTCCAAACTTTTTCTGTTTAAAGTTGAACCAAGAGATAAACGCGAGTCCTGAAAACACGTCCCTTCGCCATCAGTTAGGTTTAAGAAGATTGCAGCATCTGTCTTGCTTGACAATTTAGGAATTTTTCACAAAAATGTAGGCCGGACAATAGGGAATAATGTGAAATGAATTTATGGTGACGGAAATGTTAGCATATATTAAAACACAGACTATAATACCAAAAATATTTATTTTATATTTATATTAAGTATGTAGACTTTCCAATTAAATTAAAATGTTTTATTTGTAAGTTGTCAGAATTACACAGTAAAACACTAATGTATGTGTGTGTGTGTGTGTGTGGACAGTGTCCCCTATATTTGTGGGGCCAAGTGTGTGAATTTCACGTGAGTGTGGGGCCTTCTGAAATTGCGGGGCCATACACACGGCCCCATAATTTATTTTGAGCTAAAATTCTACTTTTTACTGTTGAAAAGGTCAAAAATGATTAGTTTAGTAGGTTAGGTTAAGTTAGGTTAGGTAAGGTTAGTTTAGGTTAGGTTAGGTTAGGTTTTTTGTACGGCCCCACAATTCCAAATGGACCCACAGTACCTGTCAAATGCACACACAAGGGCCCCCAAATAGGTGTGTAATCCCAAGGCCCCACAAATATAGGTGAACAAGACTGTGTGTGTTTATTTTATTCATGCTGTAATTGTTTTAACAAATATTTGAAAGTGATTACGAATATAAAATATCTTAAGTTACATAGTTTTAAAATTAAAACATTTTGTTTCTCTAAATGTGGTGTTAAAAATAATTTATTTAGCCTTCAATTTTGATTAATTACATTTTTTACAACCTGCATATTAAAGCTCGATATTCAAAATAAAGACTTGAAACGAAAGGCTAGGAAAGATTCCTGGCTTCCTGGAAACGGAACTACCAGCTGACCTCAAACAACAGTGCTCCCACCTAAGTAATGTTTAGCAATAAATAATTTGACAACCTACAGGGAAGAAAATGCTGAAAGAATTGCAAGTTTAATTTTTGTTAATTTGGTCTGGCTGAAGTGAGTCTCCCACAATGAATGTAAAAAGGGCACTGATAAAACAAAACAAAAAAAATATGTATAAATAAATCCGCACAATCATCACTAACTTAGAAAGTATTGTAGGAGTTATTATTTATGTAAAATAGTGACTCTGTGCCAGGTCTCACCGTTTTACACTACTTAACTTTTTTGGTTACAACCCTTACAATGTGTTCAATATGTTTACTTCCTTGTAAGCATGTCCTTAATAAAATTAGTTATGAACTGTTTATTATTTAATGAAAAATGTTTTTAATAAAAAAGGATAAAACTTATTTTTACTCATTTTTACTCTTATTCGATTCTGCCCCTGAGCTGATAAGACTAATTATAGAGATGAATAGAGAAACTGCAATGCTTACCATCGCATATTGCATATATGACCTATAGACGGAGGTAACTTAAAACTAGTATAACAACTTGTGTAAAATGTTAAGTATTTTGTCATACTTCTTGCAAAACCCTGTCGCGACTCATGTCATGGTATTAACACGATTTATGGTTATAGTAAATCATAGAGTGTTGCAAATATACAACTGTCACTTCGTAACTGTGATTTCTTGCTGTCGTAAATCCTAATTTAACATTTCGTTAACTGACACAAAAGCCAAATTGCTTGTCATTTTGCAACTTCCATTAATATTACTTAAGATAATTAATGCAATAATTAACTGTTAAATGTTTCAACCTCGTTGCATCATTGTGTGAAATCAATGTAGAAAAGTCTGTCCCGAAGTGTATTGTTATTATTATTACTATGCTGCTTTAGCTTTCTAAAATAAATTACAAAAATCACATAGCAAACTTTAGATAACACGATTAGTTGAATATGATTTATCTTTATCTAAACACCTTTTATAACTTTTTTATCGTTATTTGAGTTTTTGTAAAGTAACTTATCGGTGTTATAAGATTTATAAAAAAATGTTTCTTTTCTAAATAGACTATAATTTAGAATCAATATTGCAGGATATATCGTCATACAAAGAAGATATATCATTTTCGTTATACAAATACCAATATGAAAGTGCGAACACCTACATCATAACTAGCCACAGTATATTGGAGGTTGGCTCTGATCCAAATAAACAACTGGATGAGGCCGCCTAATGGATAACTTCTGTATTCGTGAAGATTTATGGCATTTTAAACTTTGATAATCCTCTATTATGATCATAATTATCTGTATTTTGAAAGAACAACTAATATGCATACACACATACGTCTTAGAGTTATACTTACAATGTAATATACTTCCTTCTTCTGCGTATGGTACTAATGAGTCGCATATTAGTAGTTAGATTTGGCCACTTCTGGCTCAGGCCAGCTGCCCCGGAAGCCACGTGCCGGGGCACATAGCTTCCGGTCGTATATTAAATGAGGGGTGAGGAGGTGGGGTGAGCGTTTGAAGTAGATTTGCGCATAAATTAAAAGTTAGTTCAAGACCGAAATTCAACAATTTGGGGTTGAACAAAATGTGCGCATAAAATAACCGGGTTCAACTAAAACTTCGCATAAATTAAAAGTTAGTTCAAAACTGAAATTCAACTTGATAATTGGGTTACGGAAAGTATGTCAAGGTCATCCCGAGTAAGTTTTAAAAAAGCCTATCCCGCTACCACAGGAAATAGTTCTGAGAGTTGAACTATCCGGTGATAGCGGGATAGGTAGATTTAAGTTTTGAACTTTATTCGTAAAAACAAATACAATCAATGTGCAAAAACAAATACAATCAATGTGCAATACAAGTTGAATTTTTGTGATGAAATACGGAGTTGTAAAAGCAAACGCCGACGACGAGGATAAGGTACAGGCAGAGTCCCCAGATGACATACTTGACAAGTTTGAAGAAACGTAATATTTCGAGTTGGTTTTCCCGTTCCAATTGCAAACGTTTAATTTCCAATTTCAATTTTTCTTCTTTCATCTTTTCCTCTTCCATCCTTGTGACGAAGGAAACTTCATCCATCATATCCATCTTTAGTGTTGTTTTTTGGTGTTTGAAATTTTGAAACAAGTGATGTTGATAGTTCAAATGTTGGAGACGGAATGAGAAGTGAAAGCGAGGAACGTTAGTTAAACGAAGAAGTGGTGGGGGGAAGTTGAATTACAAAGAGGTGGTGGGGGGAAGTTGAATCACAATGAAGTGGTGGGGGAAGGAGGTTGCTCACCATTTGCTTCCGTACTTGTTGTTGTCGTGTCTGATTGTAGAGGTGTAAGTGGAGTAAGATTAAGCAAACTATCTTCATCAGAACTGTCAACTTTATCACAAATAGGACAGGCGTAAGTTATTTCCAGATTCATTTTAACAGTGTTGAATTTACTAACAATTTCGTGTAAAGTATTAAATATTTCTTGCAAATCTTCTTTAGAATTTACTTCGAAACTAGAATTCATTCGTGCCAACGGAGAGTTGTTCATCGTGCGAGAGTCGGTGATTGAATGAAGATCGGTGCATAGGAAGGAGGCTTATTTGTCGGTGAGCATGAGCTTGTTATTAAATAAATAGCCAAGTTCCTCTTCTTCGTCTTTCAATTCAAATATTTTAGCTGAAGTAGTAGGCGTTGTTTCGTCTTCACTCGATGATGAAGAAAATTGAAATATCCTAGCTGAAGTAGTAGTCGTTGTTTCGTCTTCACTAGATGATGAAGAATCACGAGGACGTAAATAGTGAACATCAAGTCTGATCCATCTCATAGGATATCTATCCATGACAGAGAGCAAATTTTGAAATATTTCCTCCAATTCTTCTCTGTCAGTTATTATATGTTGAAACTTGACGAAAGGCGATCCCATGTTGTTAGTTAGAGTGTTGGAAGTGAAATAATACAAAGGCGGATTCAATAAGATACAAAACTTAAATTAATGGTGGGGGGAAGTCTAAAAACCAATGGTGGGGGAAATCTCAAGGTCATCCAATTGAAGTTTTAAAAAAGAGTGTAAAACTAAAATTACACATTCGATTGTTCTACAGGATCGGAATACCAATCTGACCTGTATTTACATCTTTTTATCATATGTGTACAAAAATCATCTTGATGAGACTTGGTGCGTTGACAATGAGCTAAATCGAGAGGATGAAATTTGAAACATCTTTGAGGACAGCATGTATGAAAATATCTTGATTTGTAAAATTTGAAAGTTCGCAATTCCGGTGGCGGTAGTTGTTTTGTTTTGCACTTGCAGTAACAAGATCCAAAAAATTCACATTTAGTGCAAGCTAACCCGTCCACCATCATTGGTCCTAAATCTGTACACTGTTGTTCACAACAGTAACGAGGTTCGTACTTGTACTTTTGTTCTTCCATGTTGACGCTGCTGAGTCCAGTGAAAGAATAAGAGTGTATAGTGTTGAATAGTCAGTTTTATGTACTACAAAAAGTGGTGGGGGGTAATTTCAAGGTCATCCAAACGAAGTTTTAAAAAATTATACCTTACTAATGTAAGGAATATTTATACTTAAGAAGTTTATTTCTATTTATCTTCTTCAGACTTTGTCTGTTTTTGTTTGTCTTCTTCAGCCTTTTTCTCTCTCTCCGCTTTAGCCATAGCGATAAGTTCTTCAGTCGATAGTGGATGTACTTCAGGAAATTTTAAAATTAATTTAGCTTGATATCCTTCTTTAGTTAATATATTTAAATCTTCAGTCATTTGTTCAACGGTGTTGTAATCTTTTCCATAGATTTTTCCATCAAGTTCGATCATCATTCTGTATAACATCTTTAAAATTAGGTGTTGACGCAGCGAGAGTCGGGAAGCGAATGATTAGTTATACAAGTATCATTCCCTTTTTATCAACTTGACATTGATCACGTGATTCCTTAGTTTTATTTGTTAAAAGTTATTTAACATTGGTAATACTTGTGGAACTTGATGTTATGTTGACCAGTCGGTGATGAAGATGTTGTAGGTTGTGTTGAAAGAAATACTTCATCATCACAGTATTTTGTTTTAGTAAACATCCTTACATTAGTAGCACTAACATCAACAGTTAAGTGATAACCACCGGTAAGTAAAACTCGCATTTCGTTGGTTAAATCTTCAAGTTGTTCAAAACTCGTAATGGTGTTGGTATCGTAAGATGCACACTTGACCTTTAGGGACATGTTGAAGTTTTGTATTTAGTTATAGAGAGCGAGATGTGTACGGTACGAAAGGTAGTCGTAGACTGATGAATTTCACAAGTTGATTTTCACTTTTATTATCACACAAAATTGGGTCAAGGTCATCCCGTGGAATTTTTAAAAAAAGCAACATATTGCTATGTACAAAGACATAACAATATGTTGCTTCTTTTATCTTTTTTTTTTTTGTTTTATATCATCTTTATTGAGAAACCATTACAAACACATATATTTACAATGCTATGTACAAACTAGTTAGTAGAAGGTGTTACATGAATAGTTAGTTCAGTTGAGTTGTTTCCACTCGGTCCGTGTGAAACCAAATAGAGTGCGCCGGGTTGAATAACACGAAGATCTTCATTCTGTAAAAGTTGTACAAATCGTTTCGGTAGGAATATCTGAAACTTCGGTTCGTCACCAACTGTATACGGCGCCTCGCTCAATGTGCAATTAATAGCATCACCAACTGAAGTGTCCATCTTCTTGATTGTATGTATGATGTAATGTTTTTCTTCTTTTAGTTCAGAACATCTCTTCGTCGGTAAGATTGTTGATTTTGAATGAGCGTTGAATTGATCAACCAAATTTTGAAGAAAGTTCTGCGATGCCATCTTGATGTTATTGTTAATCTTCTTGTTAATCTTCTTGTTAATAATAATGTCCGTCGGAGATGTTGTCTCTTCGGAGGTTCGAGTAATACTCATGCTGCGTCATGGTAGCGCTCTCACTTTTATTACCGACATTACCCCCACCATTCTGTTGAAGGAAATTATTCAAGCGGTAGGCATTCTTCAAAGCGCACTGTGACCTTCGATGTTTAAAACTCTTTGATGAAATACAAAGTTCATTGAAATAGCATTGGAAATCTCTATCTATTATTGCATTTATCACTTCGTTGCTTGTAAATGATTGTATCCAATTAGCTTTTTCCAATCCTCTTGTGTAGATAGTTTTGAACTCTTTGCAGTAATGATTCATAATGTGCGGCATCATGTTATAATTAATAAAACCTTCATCCCATCTTAAGTTGTGAAAATGTTTGTACAACCATTTGTTTGTAACTTTCGCTTTAGTTGTTAGTCTATTGAATGGTAATGGAGGTTTGAATAAGTAATGATAAACTACAGATGTGTTCATATCCAAAATTACTAATTCTTTTATAATAAAATTTCCATCATTTCCTCGAAAAGCTTGAAATTCAATTATACCTTTTTTAACTTCCATTATATGTGGCGCATTAGAAAACGAAACCCGTTTGTTCATGATGAAGTCTCGTCAGCAACTGACTTGTATTACAAACACGATTGTTCTTCTTTAACTTCTTGCGCTTCTTCGTCGATATTAAAGTTGGTGTGATAGTTGTTCAATTGTCTCCACATATCCACTTCTTGAGGTATTCGATTAAAAATTGAAGTATCCACGGGACCGTATAAAATTGGAACGAAAGGTTGTCTGTCCAATGTATCGATTAGATAGTCTTTGATTATTGCACTTGAAAATATTAGTTGTTTCAAATATCTGGTGACGGGACCGGTAGTACAACTTAAAGTGTAAAATTCTTCTTTAGTCAAATGTAATTTTACATCATGTCTAGTTAAATCTCTGAAGCGAACCATTTGTCCCCCACGATGTTTCACTATATCAACTTCAATATTTGATTCCAATAAACTTAATCTTGTTCTTCTTCCAAATGTGTTGTTACTCAAATAACATTCCAAAAGATGTAAATGTTTCATAAATGATTCCCAAGAAGTTTCAGTGAATGTAACCATTTTATTTCCATGATTTAAAATAACAATCGGTGAATAATCCAATGATTTTAAAATTCCAACTGAAATACTTTTCGTCATGCATGATGAAATGGGGTAGAAAATCCGAAGAAATACTTCTGTTAAAAGATTAGTTGTAATGTTAACTTCAACCTTTTTTCTTTTTACTTCTTTTTCAGCTTCTCCTTCTTCTTTTTCTTCTTCTCTCTTCTTATGTTTGTTAAACTTGAGGAACTCGTCCATTTCTCGTTCAACTTGTTTTTCTATATCTGAACTATTCTCATCCATTAGAGGTGTATTTTCTTCTCCGTTAGTAGAACTCATCTTGCGAACGATGTTTCCCATACGACGGTCGAATATAAAATGAACTTTCCACTCATGATTTTCTCTCTTTTATGTTTTTCGTGAAATCCTTGAAATTTTTACAATCACATAAATGTTTGTTTTCAACTTGTTTTTCACAAACGAAATTCTAACCTCAAAAATTGAAGCAGATAATTCTAACCTCAAAAATCTGCAGTCGTTGTACTAATTCTTTTTAAAGTACATTCTTCACAATTCCGGTCAGCGGTGTGTAAGTAACTATTTTATCATGTAGAATTAGACAGTATGCTGAAGTTCCATCTGCTACTGGTTCTTCAAATTCCATTTCAATTTTTATATCCACACTTGATGATTTTACCGATTCATTTTGTTTTGAACAATCGATTACAATTATCGGAGCCTTGGAATAATACTGGTCAGGCGATAATAGTGGTGTATTAGTCTTTCCATAATATGACGATTGAAATCTTGCATACATATCGTATAAAATGGAAAAACGTTTTTTGCTGAACATGACATTCAAATTGTCATACGGAAAGAATTGAGAGTTTAAGAAAACTTTACAATTCTTTATTTTACAGTGATCAAATTGACCGGCATTTGCAGTGATAACATCTTTTCGCTTAGTTTGAAAACCGAGTATTATGTACCTTGCCCGTTCCAAATAAGTTGATGTCTTGACGGTCCATGTTTGTCGTTCTGTCTGAGGTAGTGTAGGATATTCATGGAATTCCCAACTTCGGAATGGCATCACAATATCACGGTCAGACTTTAACTTTCTCAATAATACGATTCTATGTTCATCGGCCAATCTTACATGAGGTACTCTCCAAACAACTTTATCCAATTGTAGTTGCCATTCCAGTTTATCTTCCGTAGTTGCAGGGTCTGCAAGTATCAAGTCCTTGTTAGTTGAAGATCTGAGTAATACCAATTCTTGTTTGACATTTATTATTATTCGTTTGTAATCTTCAGCGAATCCCAAAAGCAATCGTAAGGGTACATGAAAATCAAAGTGACCGTTGGAATCCGGTGTTATAGTGTCTTTATCAGGGGCAACCCATCCGGCGGTGACTATTGAATTCTTCTCATGCGGTGTTAATGATGTTAATCCTTTCAATGTCGTTGTTATACCAACCTTTTTTGTCGAATCAACTGTCACCCCTGATATCTCATATCTTATTTCATCAAAAAGATATGCCATCGGGTTATTTATAAAAGGAACTGTTGAAGCAGTTTTTCCATCCAATTTTAATACCCGTCCTTCAATGTACAAATAACTTTCACACGGTAATGTGTAAATATCTTGTTGTTGAATGGGAATCCTTATTTCATCGTTATTGTTTAATTTTGATGAAGTGTAAGGGTTGTGCGTGTGATATTCCTTCTCCCATAGTGTTTCGTCGAATGTCGGTCCTTGAGATATATCCAGGATATCCATCGTTGTTAAGTTTCAATCCAATCTTCTGTAGAAAACGAATGTTGTCCGATGTTAACTCTTCCAATGTCGAGGAGCTACTGAGCTCCCGACTCTTCCGTTGCGGTTTAAATGATAATCCCATGTTGACCTTTATGTTGCCGCTCTGATGTGTATCCGTATAGTTATCGTTTCTCCTCTAAAGTCAACACTAACACCGTCTTGATCCAATATGTTCAGTACGATGTCTGAAATGAAACTGGTGTTTAACGGTAGGTATATCAAGTTTTGTGGCTTCTCAACAATTTTAAAACCAGGAGCCACTGTTGGATAAAATGTATGTAAAATATGCTGATTCACTCCTTCTCTATACGATCCGTGTATAATATTACACGTTACATCGATGCTATTGACTTTCAATATTGTGACAGTTGTATCACCTGAATGAGTAGTTCCAGGAGTTAATATATTCTTTTTTGTATCTGTAAATCCAAGTAAACTGCCAATGGAGTTTTTGAAACTGACATCGATATAATATTTTGAAGTTATTTCTGCTTTTAAAGTATTATTGTTTCCTTTAACGGTGATATTTTCTTCTCCGAGTTGTTTTTGTAGTAATTGGTTTATATCATCGATTTCATAAGCTCCAGTAGGAAATGTAATTATTTTCAATTCTGAGTATTTTCCTGAAGCATCCTTAGTTTCATAATAATGTAGTAAATTGTTTTTTCCTTCCGTAACATTGGGAATTGAGTTGTAGGTAGTTAAATCAAGTAATGCCGCTTCCCATAATCTTTCCTTGGATAGACGCAATGCTGGGAACAGCGTACTTTTCAATGTGGATGAATTTCCACTCAGTGACACTGTATACGATGACATCTTAAAGCTGACTGACACTCTTCGCTAGAAACTCCAAACATAAATGCCCACATATTTCAGTATTGTTAGGTTGTTCTCTTTTGTAATTGTAAAAAATGTTTTTGGAGTTTCGAAAATAATGTTGCAGTTCTTTCGGCGGTGGTAGATTGCCAAAACTGTCAAAGTAGTAAACGGTTTGTCCGAGCTTTTTATAGCATACCCAATGAGTGCCTGGACCATAGGTGGAATCCAAATTTACTATTCCAGTTTCATTTTCCCATATTTTAGTTGGTAATGCATCTTTCATAAAAACTCCTCGAAAAAATGGTATTTTCAAACATTTTACATAATCATTTAACTGATGATTTGTTAAGGCTTTATTTGGAATTATCAATTGATTCTTCTTATTTAGTACACACGGTACGGTCTTAGGTATAAACCTGCTCCGTTTTTTACCATTGACCAAATAGAAGCTTTCTTTACTGTTGCTTTACGAGTTCTACGACGTCTCTTCTTAATGTTTCCACCTCTTTTGGGAGCTCTTCTCTTTGCAGGTCTTCCTCTGCGACGTCGTCTTCCAGCACCAAATTTAGCTTTCGTCTTCATGGCTGTAGTTACTGCCCAAGCCGCTGCTTTTTCTGCAATACTTGCGTCACTTGATTTTACTCTTTGCCAAGCTCTTTCCGCTAGAATTTTATCCGCTATTGATCTATTTGTTGAATCTTTATACTTTGAATATGCTATATCGTGTTCTTTGCAAGCTTGATCTAATTTATTAATTCCAGGATCTCCTCTTGCTAAACGTTTTGACAACTTAGTTCCAGGTCCACAATATTGATAACCTCCGGGCAGATGTAATTCGTATGGTAAAGCGTCTATCGCTCGATTCACAACAGCACCAATTGGAATCCGTCTGAGCAGGGATAATGCAGCTGATGTTAAACCACGTCCTCTCTTGCCGCTGTCTTGACGACGACTGAGCGATACGGTCTTCATTATGCTGTTTTATGTAACCAACGTCTTCACTCTATGAAATACTTTATGATAATGAATCCTTTTTTTTTGTGTATTCCATACTTAAATATTCATAAGTTTTACTAGTATCTATCAATGATTTCATCTTTAATCCATTGGTTTCTCTGAGAATCTTCGATTTTATTGTGTTTCATCGATGCATTAATCAAATGATTATGCATATCAATAACTACATTACCTACAAGATTCATTACATACTCTACATTAGTAGCATCTTTGTTACGTGTAGGATTATCAAGATTTGTGATACGTTTACCATTACATGTATACACAGATGGATCGTTATTAGAGGTTGCTATAACTTGATTAATAGTAGCAACATCATTCGGAGCTATTCCTGCTGATATGTTAGATATTCTTTTATTTTTTCCATCATATACGTTATTTATTTTATCTCTAACTATAGTTTGTTTTACAACAACACAATCCTGATCATCTTTACCAGATTTAACTTCGGTTAATCGTCTGCCTCCACATATAAAGTTAACACCAGTAGCTGATAGTTGTGGCACTTGTGTTAAAATAACAGCATCATGTTCTTCCGTGCCTAAACTTATATTTGACAATCTTTTATTTTTTCCATCCCACTTGTTATTTTGTAGTTGTAGTAAGGTAAACTTTTCACTTCCTTGCACAAACTCATCACCTTTCTTTGACACCACCTGATTTTGTTTAACAAAAGCGGATGTTCCTTTCTTCAAGCTTTCATTCATTTGTCTCACAGTAGCAGCATCCGATGGAGTTGAACCATCTTTCAGATTGGACAACACTTTTCCATGACAATCAATAACAGCACCATTATATAAAATACAATTATCTTTAATGTATTTAATATTAACACCATCACTTTCTTCTTTAGGATATCCAATATCGTTTATAGTATATTTATAGAAGGAAAATCCATCTTTTTTCTTTTCTGGTATTACAGAATGCAAATAACGCTTATTGATTGTATCTGTATCCTCGGTTGGATCTGCAACATTAGTTATTTTATAATTTAAAGCATTGTACTTTTTTCCACTTTTAGTCTTTTCCAACAGTAAAGCGTATTCCATCGCAGATAGAAAATAACCTTTATTAACAACATCTCCATTGTTGACTGGTTTTGCAACATTAATAACCCTGTGAGATTTTGCATCATACAGTTGGTTGTTGTCGAGTTTTAAACTTGTAGATGTTTCCTCCTTTACTGTTTTTAAATTTGTTGCATCTCCATCTTCTTCTGGATCCTTAACAAACTTTAAACGTTTATTATTTATGTTATAGTCACCTTCGGGTGTTTGCGGTAATCCACTTCTTTTTCTGTTTTCTCCAACTTGCACTCCTAACGCGGAGTATCGTCCGAACTTGTCGACGCTCATGTTAGAACTGACACATTATACGCCTGCAACTCTTATATATCCGCGGACAATTATACGATTATGCCGCGATTCCTGAGTTCGTCAATCAGAGCTACCCATTCATTATTTAAACCTGTATGACCGGCTTCCATGGCTTCATGCAATAGTCTCATTCTATCAACCAATTTATTGATGTCGTTGTAGTAAATCACATTCGTATTGTATAGATTTTTCATCAATCCTTTGCCAGATGTTGAAGTATCTCCTTTACTCTTTTTACCATGTTGTTCAAGAAGTGATAAATCCATAAGTGATAAAGATTTTCTTTTCAGTGGTTGTCTCACCGCTGGTGCAGTACGTAATGTTGGCAATTTTCGTGGAGGAAACAACTTTTTTATAACAATGTTATATTTTGTTGCACGTGAACGATTAATCATTGCATCCTTTAAGTAGTTTCTTTTATGAGCGTTAGTATTTTGTAGAATTTCCTTAAAAACACTTAAATCTTTGGATGAATATCTTAATGGTATGTTTTTAAAAATTAATTCATAAAGTCCTTTTGTTCCTTTATATTTATGCTCACCAATAATGATGTAATCGTCTTGTGTTATTTCAAGCTTTGAATCGCCGATCTTTAATTCATTCCCATCAATTCTTGCTCCGTATACGTGTGATCTACTCAAATTCGGGTTTGATTTCATGTCATGTAGCATTTTCATTATATATTTTCTTCCAAGAGGTCCATGTTGTAATATATCGCTACTCAATTGAGTTAAATTTGGAATAGATTGTTCAGCTTCAGGTATTGGCTGTTCTTCTTCCTTTTCAACAATTGGTTCTTCTTCTTCTTTTGTTTCTTCTTGCTCACTAGCACTGGTATATGAATCATCATCTTCTTCTTTTTTTAATGCTTGTACTTCTTGTTTAGAAACTGGTAGTAAAACATCTCCTTCATAACGAGGTTTACCAATAGTTTCTGATATCTGTTTTAAAGGTTCCGTAATAGGTTTAAATGTAGTCTCTAGAAATTCTTCTCTTTCACTTAAACCCATCCTCAATGCACGATTCTTCATCCTAATAGAATCACTGAGTGATTTTATTTCTTTTAATAGTTTTTCTTGATTCACCATGTTTACACTGTGAAGTTCAACGTGTAACTAGATGTAGCATCGGTAGTTCAACGCATAAATACAAATTTATCCAACCCTATACGATATCTACCATTTTTAATATCTTCTTCCTTCATAATAACGAGAAAGCCATATTTCTCATTCCATGCTTTGCCACACATTTCTTTAAATTTCTCAAATGGCATATCCGCATTTACATGATCATTGTATATATGCTTTAAATTTGTTTCATCTTGCTTGAAGATGATCAACATATTTGCATTGTCTCTTATGAGTTGTTTTGGAATCTTACTGTATGTTTGACCAATATAAATGCTATCGATATTATGATGTCTTCCCATAGCGAAGTAATTCCTTATAGTGTCGTGATTTTCACAAGAAACATCGTCAAAAATAAAAATAGAAAATGGTTTTGCTTCATTTGGTTGCATAATTGTTTCACTGGCATTAAACTTGTAGAAATGCACTTCAGGTACACTTGCAAGTACTTTATCCAATAATTGATATTTTGGTTGTTGCAATGATTTTGAAAAAATGTATATATTGTTAAAGCGCAATCCTTTAGGATTAGTTATAAGGTTAAAAACAACATTTGTTTTTCCACAATTTGAAGGACCAGTTATTAAACATCTTATTGTATTTGGTAGTAATTCACCATGTTTACCATGATTTAACTTATCATTGTCAACCGTCAATTCATCAATATTATTGATATTAAATCGATCTTTTTGTTGTACAATCTCCATCTTGTGTCAAGGTTAAACACACAATGAGCTATTAAGTTACTATACCAGGTCTTTTGAAGGAATCCAAGAGTCTTCACTTTTATCGAATCCTAACCACCGGACTTTAACCATATCCTTTTTCCTTTGTAAAACCTTCTCAACAAGATATACATCACCGACTGTTGATTTCAACAATTCATGTCCGTAGAATCCACCTTGAAGTAATTCACCCTTGTTATCCTTTAATAAGTAGGTTTCAGGTATAGTTGGTTGCACTTTATAAACTGTAAATACTTCATTAGTCCAATTTGGTAGATATCTTTTACTAAATACACCTTTGTATTTGCTTATACGAACTTTATCGTTGACTTTAAACTTTTTTGGTTGTAACTTTTCCAATTTAGGTGTTGTATTATTTCTGATGCGTTGTAATACAACCTTAGCATTAGCGCTGTTTACCTGGATAGGTTTCATTCCGATGGTACGATGATATTTGTTGTTATACTCTTTTATAAGTTGTGGTAATATGTCATACCACACGTATGATCCTCGTTTTGAAAATTGTTTGTACATCGCTCCTTTTAATGTTCTATTGAATCTTTCAATTATTGAAGCTTTAACTTCAGAATTTGTAGAATAATGATTTATTTGATATTTCTTCATTAAAGCTCCAAAGTCTTTATTAAAATATTCTTTTCCATCATCGGTCTGTAGATGTTTGATTTTGAATTTATTTCTTTGTATCGTTGTTTCCATAGCTTTTGTAACACTTTTACCAGTCTTATCCTTCAATGGTAAAGCGTCAGCTATTTTAGTAAAACAGTCTATAATTGTTAAAATATATTTGAAACCTTTGTTTAATTTACTGTGCGGTATCATTTCAATGAGATCAGCTTGATACAGATCATTCATTCCCTTAATAATTGTACTTCTTCTTGGAAATCTTCTTCTTGCTGGTTTATGTAGTTCATTTACAATCTTGTCCTTCACACTTTCCATCTTCAGGTGTTGCTTGCACATCGCTTGTAAAAATACTGATCCGTACAACAGTTCTTTCTCTTTTATATAGTTTGAATATAGGTCAAGGCCATTTCATATTAGTGTAAAAAAGAGGGAACATGGCATTGGGCTTGCCATGTCCCCTCTTCTTTACGGAAAGGAAAAAAGGAAGAAGGTAGAGGACGAAGAATAGGTTTACTGGTCGATAGGGTTTAGAGAGTAATGTCCAAATGGCAGAGTTCTTATGTTGTCTTCAAGGATGTATCTCTTGTCATCCTTATAGCTCAATGCCGATTTGGTTTGCTTCACACTGAAAAGACGATGGTTGAAGCTTCTTATGGTGTTAAATGTTGCAGTTGTTTCAACATTTTCAAACAAACATCTTTTATAATGTTCAAACTGTACGTTCTTCTTAAGGAAAGAGGTTTTTATTCCTTTGGCTTTCTTCGTGACTTGATATTCGTTCCTTTCGCTTATGTACAGTTGAAATGAATATAGTTTGGACATTAATGCTACAATTTCCATCATCGGCACACCATTTGTTTCATCTTTAAATTTTCCCAATACTTTTTTGTTTCTGTCGTAGTCGTAATTTGGATGGTCCTTGGGATAATCGGAAAAGTCGAAATCATCTTTATACATAAAAGTGCGTAGATCTTCGTACATGTCATTTGTTTTAATCCAGTAAATTAGAGCATCCGTATCCATATATGCAATACCAATGTTCTCTCTTCCATAATAGTTAACCATCTTCTTATAATGAAACTCGTACATGTGTGTTTTGGAAATATCCAAGATTGACATTCCTAGATACAAAGGACGATCCATTAGAACTGACTTCTTGTTCATGGAAATAACAACTAGATTTTCATTAATAATTACAGATGAACCAAAGTTTGGTTGTTGCACTAATTTCTGTAGTTTTACTGGATCAGTTACCAATTTGATGTCCTTATGTTTCCTTTTGTTTTCCAAAGTCTTGCCAAATATTGCGTTGTTCATTAGTTTGAAGAAATCTTTTTGAAAACTTGATGTAGCGGCGGCTCTTCTTCTTGTGTTGTTGTCAATGTACGGTTTTAACCAACAAGATTGAGAGAATTGTAGTACTCGATTAATTTTTGTAATTCTCAATCCCAAGTCTAAGGCCTGTTGTATCATCCAGTAGTGTCCAACATACCGAGACTTGTTAGTTAAAGTCATCAATAATTTTGGCCATCTTCCAGTTGGAGAAATTTCAGTCTTCGGAAGAAGTGGTAAATCATAATGTTCGTCGTGAAGATGTTCGGGATATTCAAAATCGACGTCGAATATGTAACCAGTTTCTCCATATTTCGGTATATCCATTATGTTTCCAATTGATTCTGGGTCTATCCATTTGAAATTATCATATGGAAGGGGATTCGACATTGCCCATCCGTACAAGTTATTTGCATCAAAATAACCCAGGAATGTTGTTGGTTTTGATGCATCATAATCGGGCAAATATTTATTGTTCGCCTTGACATGACGTGTTACACTTTGCGTCAATCCTCCTCGAACTCCTGATTCTAACATCAACACCATATCTATATCTGTAAGAAGTTGTATTTTACAATTTGTTTCTTTTAACATGGCTTGCCACGCTAGTCCAGGCGAAGTGTACGAATGAAGAGGGTCTAATCCATATGACGCAAAACATGTATTTCTAAATTCTTCCATCACATCACATAATAAAGTCACATCTAATTTAACGTAGAAATCTGAATATTCCCCCAATGTTCTAAATCCTAATTCGTTCCATACTTTGCATGCATGATCATAATCCTCTTGAGATATATCCATGTCGTACAGTTTACTTTTAAATTCTTCTTTTGGAGGTAGTGATGTTTCATTAAATCTTTCTAAACTGTCTATGTAATCATATGGGAAAACACCTTTTCGAAGTACCAGATCCAGTTTGTCGCTATTTACAATCTTCTTTGTTTCGATTAAATCTTGTTTCCTTAGGTTTTCAGAAAGTTTAGACAAACTCGACGGCAAAAATCGGTAGGAGTCCAAGAATCTTAGTTTGACATTTCCAACTTCTTTGGAAAAACTTATGAACTTCTCTGAAGTTTCAGCTAACACATCGATTTTACCGTCGTCTCTTCCTAATTCAGGTATTATAAAATGAGCGTCGTACCCACTAAGATTATGCAGAACCACAGGGATAAATAGTGGTAAACGATAGCTCAAGTTGCATTTATTACAAGCAGCACCCCTGTAATATCCTGTGAGGTGGTCGTGATCTTTAACTTTATAATTCTCAATAGTAAAATCATTTTTGCACAAGAAACAGTGAGTCGCATTTTCATGTTGAATTTCTTCTTCTTCGTCCATCGGTTTCATTGGTACAATATTTGTATATAATCTTTGTGTATTTCCAGCTATTGAATATAGGTGATCAAGAAATATTTTTTCCGCATTTTCACCACGATATACTAGAGGTTCTGAAGTTAATCCATATCTGTTTAAATGTTCTTCTGATAATGTTGATTTGACCACTAAACAAAAACTGTTTGGTTTGTGCATTTGATACTTTACACTTTTTCTTGCTTCACAATTTTCATCTTCAACTGAAACAAGTGTTGATTCAAAATCCGCATACACAACTAAAGGGATACGGTATTGATGATGAACCTTTTCAAATGTAACGAATGCTCTGTTTTCCGAAGGTAAATTAATCTTTGCTTCATAATTATTGTTACATAATCTTTTGTGTTCTTGTAACCATTCTCTTCCTTGTCTTCCTTCTCGTTGAAAATTAAAACATCTCTTACAAATCAACTTTTTGTTTCGATTTTTTGAAAGTTGCTTATTAACAAGACGATCGAATTGCTTTATGTACACATAGTGAGACACATCTCCTCGCGTTAGTAGTAGTAAATCCGTATGATCTGGTAGCTCTTCTTTTGCAATACGTAAAGGATACACTTTGTTTGAACTATCTAATGCAAAAACATTAATAGACGTGCCGGGATTTTTCTTTTCAAATTTTGATATATCTTTCGTAGAAACGGGATATGTTATTCCTTGAAAATTGTACCTGTGTCTTGCGTCTTCATATTCTTGGTTGGGTCGTTGTGGATTTATTAATACAAACTTTGACGTCATAGCATAGCGAAAACATTCATTATCTTCATTTTGAACATTAATACAAGATTTTGTATTTTCAATTATTTTTGGCAAAGGAATGTAACTAGATCCCATTAGTCCATATCCGTGTTTGTGAACTCTTATATCTAATACTTCAATACTTGTAAGACTCCATCCGGATCCTCTTCCTTCGTGTTCCTGAAGTTTGGTTAATATTTCTTCTATACAATTCTCTACTATTGAATCAATGTTTGAACTTTCCATGATGGTTCGGTTTTTTGTTATAAATCCTCTTGGTGATAATTCTTCTTGCGCATTTATAAACATAGCTTCTAGTAGTAAACCAAATTTAAGAAAGTTTAATCTTTTCAATTCTTCTTTTAAAGTTTTACTTACGATTGGTTTTGCTTCTCTAATAAATTCTTCTAAGTTCAAGTTTTCATTTTGAATCTTATGATGCATTACTACCTTACCGGGTAAAGCAAATACTTGTAGATTCGGTAAAGTAGTTGAAGATGTTGCTGTTATTTCTTCTTGTTCTTCTTGTTCTTCTTGTTCTTCTTGTTGTTCTTGATCTTCTTCTGTGTTGTTGTGAATTAGTTCTTTATGTATATCTAGTAGAATTTCATCGTGAAACGATTCCGAACATTTATCGCAATGATACATGTTGACGATGTTTACTCTTCGAAATTTCGCCGAGAAATGAAATGGGCTCTGACGGTCCCGCTTTTATAACGGTTCCCCCACCACTATTTCATCATCATCATCATCCTCTTCTTCTTCTTCACTATCCGAGGAAAACAAACGTCTTGGACGAAACATTAATCTTCTACTAACTGATTGTTCATTTGTGTTCTCTATTCCAGTTGGGGTTTCAGTATGTACTTCTTCATATTCAAACGATGATGAAGATTCTGACATTACTACATCCATATCCAAATTTTCATTTTCCACATCATTTACACTTCCTACTTCTGATGTTGTTAGATCTACATCCATATCATTTACACTTTCTACTTCTGATGTTTCACTGTTATTATCATCTTCTTCCATATTAAAATCGTCTAGTTGAATTTTATACAATATTTCAATAAGAGGTTTCCTTGGATAATCGGTGTTGTCCACAGGAGCCATTTCAAGTAAATGAGGAATAACTCTTTGTGATTCGGCTTATATGATATTTTGATAAGTATGTCAAGGTCATTTTAGATTAAGCGAGAACTGGGAATAGATCACTAAGCGGCATGTTATTTCATTACCACAAAGTGATCTATTCCCCATTCTCTAAGAAGTGTTCAATCAATAACCAAAGTCCAAATCCATTTCCTTTTTTTTTTGTTTAATTTGAATCTTTTGTTACATAGTTTATTGGTTGACTGTTTGAAATTTCAATGTGTCGTCTTATTATTTGTTCCAATTCTTCTATTTTTGCTTGTTTTATCATTAGTTCTGTATGTAACTCATTAATGTAATCAGCTGCTTTATCCACCGTTCTTGTTCGTATTTCACCTAACATAACACCAGGAATCAATCTCTGTAGTCTGTAAAACTTAAACTTTATTCTAGACTCTCTTGCCTTAGCCATTTCCCGAAGCCTTTGTTTCTTATTGTCTTTACTTGTAGTCAAGTCCATACTCGTGACAAGTTCGCTTTCAGAATAATTCGACTATAGTACACTCGTCTTTTATACACTTTCCCCCACCACTTTCAATTTCCCCCACCCTACTAATATAGGTCAAGGTCATATGGTATTAACGCGAGAACGAGGAATAGAGCACTAAGTGGCATGTTAGTCCATTACCACAAAGTGATCTATTCCTCGCTCTCTATTCTACATCTAATTTTTTTGGGTTTTTGTTATTTTTATCTTTTTTTTTGGTTTTTCTGGGGGAATGAGTGTTTGAATATTACTTGGTAGAATGTCCATTTTTCTTCTTCAAATCTTCAATAGTTTCCAACAATTGTAACAAATATGCGTTAGTTTTTTCTAAAGTTTTCAGTCTGCTACATCCAACTTGAATGGAAGGCACTATTAGTTGCAATTTTGCAAATTCTATCTTTTCTTTCTTGCACCTTTCTCTCATTTTTAGGTTTTTCCTTAGTCTTGCCGAAGATGGTGTTATAGGCTCGTACATACAATCTGGATATGGTTTTGACATTTTTAACACTGATGTTGAAGTACAATGAGATACTTGCGGCCGTTGAGCTTGATAATAATTTGTTGTTGGAGTATTGCAATACATCTTCGGTTCTAAGTTTTGGTGGCAATCTGTAGTTGAAAGTACTGGTGTTGCAGAAGGATCAGTCATCTTTCACTGTTGTCGTACAGAGTGAACTCTTTTTTTAAGTTTTACTTCTTTTATCACATTTCCCCCACCACCGACTTATAAATTCTTCCCCCCACCATAATTATTTATACTTGTTTTTCCACATTTCAAATTTTATACCATACTTCCAATGTGACATCTGCGTCTTCCTCTTTCAAGTATTTGACAAATTCAGGACTCCTCGACGATACATTCGGTCTGTTTAGATAGCTCATCACCTTGTGATGGCTTTCCTCATTTTCTATGTAACAATAAACTTGCATTAACTTGTTTTCTTCTTCTTTCGATGATATGAAATTTGCAACAGAGGTCCACTCTTCATATTTAATCTTGAAATGACGCACTTCGAATTCCATGATGTTTCTTACAATGCCGCAACAATAATAAAACTCTCTTCAAACAACCTGCATTTATACACGTTCCCCCACCTAGTTATAACCCCCCACTCTTTTCCCCCTCTCCTTTATATGTGGAAGGGGTATTATGGTTTGAATGCACGATACTTAATAAATTCAAACAAACACTGTGCACAAATGTCGCAGGTGTTATTACATGTTTCGAATTTCATTATTTGACCTTTTACAAGATGAACTAACCTACCTCCATCATCTTGGAATTGTTCAAAATCTAAAACAGACGCTTTTCCACAATCATGACACATTTTTGTACCATCTTTAAAAGTATAAGCAAGATAGATAGCAAATCCATAATTGTCTCTTTTAAATTCAATGAGCATTTCACGAATTGCTTTAGGTATTTTACACTCATTTGATCTCATAATATAATGGTAAAGAAACCCATTATTGATAATTTCTTGTAAACACAGAACCAACAACCTATCCATCGTGTTAGACTTATACTGATAGTTACATCTAAAACCTCTTTCTTATATGATTTTCCCCCCACCACTTTTATATAGGTCAAGGTCATTGTATATCAAGCGAGAACTGGGAATAGATCACTAAGTGGCATGTTATTCCATTACCACAAAGTGATCTATTCCCCATTCTCTAAGAAGATTTTTGATAATTTAGATTCCTAATATTTCTTTTCCTTCTTCTTCACCTTTTTGAACTGTAGTATTACCAGACATGTGTGATATTAGTTTCTTCATTTCTCGATTTTCCATTTCCACTTTCTTCAATTTTAAATCTCTTGCTTCAATTTGTAGTTTTAAATACTTGATGTAACTTCCAGCCCAGTGTAGGGTTTTCAATTTTGGTGCTCCCATTGCAATTCCAGGTATTTGAAATTGTAGTCGATTGAACTCCATGTTCATATCTTGTCGGTCTTGTTTTTCCTTTTCTAGTCTTTTCAATCTTTGATTCTCCCTTAACAAAGAAGTTCGATCACAAGGAATATGACGAAACATTTTGGTCAACGATATCTCGAAGAATAAGCTTCTACGCAGAAAACCAACACATTTATGCACTCCCCCCTCCAATTTTAGGCTAGTGGTGGGGAGAATTACATTAATTTAATACTTATTTCCACCGTTACACTTGCTCCATTTTCAAAAAGGTATCTGTAAAATGGTTCTGGATACTGGTATATTTCACGTCCTATATTTTCCTTAAGAAAGTTGAAAGCTATTCTTTTCGAATAGTCATTATGATATACTTCTCTTAAATTAACAAGAATTCCATCTTCCAGAAATTTCACTTGAATCATTGGTATTTTGCTTACATCATCTTTGTCTATCAGAGGTAGCCTGTAGGTGAACGTATTTGGTGGTAAACGTAAGGTTCTATCAAGTCGAGAACAGAATATTTTGAACAGTTTTTGATCATTGATTGCAATCTCATGAATACCTATCATTTTATAGTACGAAGGTTCAAAAGGTACAGCACGAAACGTTTTTACTAGACAGTTACTCGAAGAAGGTTCTGTAGGTGCGTTAGGATTGAACATTTTTAGTCGACAGTTTCCTGACGAATAAGCTTCTACGCAAATAACCAACACATTTATGAACATTCCCCCACCAACTTTAAGCTAGTGGTGGGGAGAATTTTCCCCCACCACTTCTTCAGAATTAATAGCTTCAATTTGAATTACAACAAATATATTTGACGCAAATTCCCAAAAAACTGAATATGAAACAGTTTCTTCCACATCTTGAGATTCATTTTGTGTTTCAACCATTTCCATCATTGAAGGTTCTTGATCAATTTCTGTTACTTCCATCGCTTCTTCTACAGGATTTTGTATTGTGTCGGTTGTTTCAACTTCATCTTCTTCTTGAACTAACGTAATATTTCGTTGTCTCACAATTTCAATTAATTGTATAAAAGAATTATCTCTAGGAGACATTATTAACCATACATGTAGCTCCAACAAATGCTGACTTACTAATGACAAAACTCTCAATTTATAAGACTTGTTTGAATAATAAAGTGGGGGAACTACCTTAGTCCAATTCGGATTCGGATTCAGAAGACAATAAAGGTGATATGGGTGAATCCAACGATGAATCTAATATAAATGTATCAATAGCTTCCTTAACTATATCTTCGTCACTATCGTTTATCATTTCTTCAAAAAGTTCTTGTTCAAACTGTACCATTTCTTCTTCCATCGTGGAATCATTATCAGTTTCGTTATAATTTTCCTCTATATTGTCTTCTTCCATTTCATTTGTATTAATATAAACATTTTTAACTTCAAAATAATTAACAAATGGAGTATCTTTAGACAACATATTTGTTCACCACTTCTTTTACCTCGAA
Source organism: Neoaliturus tenellus (assembly GCA_030545055.2). Taxonomy (NCBI): domain Eukaryota; kingdom Metazoa; phylum Arthropoda; class Insecta; order Hemiptera; family Cicadellidae; genus Neoaliturus; species Neoaliturus tenellus. The sequence continues at coordinate 232,014,973 of CM061531.1, forward strand.
TAACAAACTATGTATCGCTTACTTAGTCTTATATACTTCTACCCCCACTTTTTTTTGCACAACGTGAAGGAAGGTGGGGAGAGGATTTTGTAGCTATTCTTCTCTATCTAGGTTATATTTCATTGCTAGCACATCTACTATAATTTTCTGCTTTTCAACTTCATCACGAATAAATATTGTCCAGGGAAATAGTTCATTAATATTGTTGATTGTTACTTTTATATCATACAAAAAATCAATATGTCTTAGTAATGAAACAATAACAATAACTCCTATCCCATTGTTTGCCATAATTGTTTCTTCAATTTTAATACGCAAGTTTGTTATCAAACTCCATATATTAATATCATTGGCTATAAAACCATCAAGTCTAGTACTCATCTTGACGGTGCAAGTACAGACTAAAAACCTGGAGGTTCATAGTCCGCCTTTTATTAGTTTTAAAAATGGGGAAGGGGAAGGAATAAGGATTGGGAGGGGATAGGGTGGGGGTGAGGGAAGGGTAATGTGGTTATTAGACCACTTGTGCGACAAAGTAGCCACCAATGCTAACTTCGAGCTCATAACACTTCATAACATCATCCTGCCAAGTCAACATACGTTCTCTAGTATTTGGTGTTACACAGAAGAACCTACTGTCATTATACACAATAGCTGAACCAATTATAACATTGAATCCTAAATTTAGCCATTTGTGTGCTTCCGTAATAAATCTTTCTATTGTATCAAAAGGAAATTGTTCATCGATGTAGATTGGTCTCATTTGTTCATCAAGTTCAATTACATCTTCATCTTCACTGTCACTGCTACTATCATTTTCATTGTCACTGCTACTATCATAATAATCTATCACATCTTCTTCAGGCTGTTGGAAAACATCAGCAATTTCGGAAGGATTGAAGTTTTCACTATGGTGAGGAAGCATTTTAAAGCAAATAATAACGGTAGAGACGAAACAACAAGTGTGGCGCGTGAAAGCAGAATGAAGGAGTGAACAATGCTTGCTTCGATTTTATAACGATATGCTAATGAGAGGGGTAAGAGGTGACCCGGGAGGTGGGGAAAAAGGAAGGAGAGGGGATATTTATTTTAAATAATTTGCATAACTTTTGACTAAAATAAGATAACCAAATTCTTCTTTTACTAAAATGTTCGTCTTACATAGATCTTTTCAATGATGTATCGCTTGTCGTAATCGATCAAACCATTATCGAGTTATAGCCATTTTTAATTCTGGGGGGGGGGGGGGTTCCGCTTGAGTGAACACGGGGGGGGGGGGGGGGGTTCTACTTGGGTGCTCATGCGGAACTGATCTTCTCACGAGATAGTCGTTGTGTGATAATGAAGACAAATGTTCATCACGCCGCGACCACTAATTAACTCGCATTTGCGGTGTTCACATCTTTCCTACTCATTACATATACGTTTCCTACTTCATTATTTCAAGACTAATTAACTTGCAAAACAACAGTCTCTGTCTTTGAATGTTGATGAGATTTCATTAGGAACCATTCTTTGCACGCTATATGAAGCTACACCAGCAAACAATGCAAGTCAGACAGGTCATATAACTGTACAACGACCTTAGAAAAGTAGGTCACGAGACTTAGAGTGTTAAAAAATAATGGGGGAGAAACACAACGCTATAACGCATTGTGTTTCTCCCCCATTATTTTTTTAGCAAAATTTGGAAAAACTATGTGAATTTACTGTTTACGTCCCCACCTTGTAATACGATCCTTTTTATCCCTGAGGAGAAAGTCTTGAGAACTTAAATTGATAAGTCTCTTCTCTTTACACAAATTCTTACAAACTCTAATTTTATATTTATTGCCGTTACATTTTGCCAATATGTGTTGGTGGTCAACAACACTTAGAAAAAAATATCTCAAACCTTTCTTAAGCCTCTCTCCTCTGACGGATATTATTTCAGGATCGTCTTCAACAGTGGGGATTTCTGTCAGTTGTGGTTCGGAAAGATGTTTTACGATATGTACACGGCAGAAACGTTCGTTCTTAACACATTTCCTACCACAAGCTGATCCTTTCTTAATTCCCCTAGCGAGCATTTCAGGGCAAGTAGTGGGACGGCTAAATGCCCTACGACGCTCTTCTTTTAATAATTGGAAACGCTCTGAAGGAGCAGACTTAGGAGATTTATTTTTAGGATAGGCGTGATCTTTAGGAATAGTAAGTGGTGGGGTAGGAGGCAATGGTGACAGTGGAATGACAGGTGTACTAAGACAATGAAGCAAGGTTTCAAATGAAGGGGTAGTAGGACGAGGAGCTGGCTTCTGCGGTGGCGGCATGTTAGTTGAAGGCGGTGTGGAGTCATTTGAAGACGAAGGCGGTGAAAATATGCTGCGACGTATGCTATTGTTGGTCGGGGGAAGAGGAGCTCCAGAAGTTGAAGGTTTCGAGTCTAGTTGCTTCTTATACCAATCGGGAGCATTTTTCAAGCGAAGAGTTTTTTTGACTGGAGTTGAAGCCGTAGTAGAAGTAGAAGTTGAACTTGTGATAGAAGAGCAGGCTGTAGTGGAAGTTGTAGTCGGAAGGGATGACATCGTGGTAGTTCTATTCGCAGTTCGCAGCGTAACGTCTGGAATCAGAATGAAATGTTAGCCGTGGTCGATGCGTCTTTTATAACGGTATGCTAATGAGAAGGGTTAACAGCCGTTAAGTGGGGGAAGGTGGGAGGGAAGGAAAGAGAGGGGGTATTTATTTCAAATAATTCGCATAACTTTTGACTAAAATAAGATAGCTAAATTCTTCTTTTACTAAAATGTTCATCTTACATAGACCTTTTCAATGATGTATCGCTTGTCCTAATCCGTCAATCCATTATCGAGTTATAGGCATTTTAATTTTCGGGGGGGGGGGGGGGGTTCCGCTTGAGTGAACACGGGGGGGGGGGGGGGGGGGTTGGTCATTGACCCTTCCGAAAGTGGGTCAAGGTCATTTAAGACTTATAAAGAACCAAGGTGATGGGAACAGTAGTAACTGTTCCCACCACCCTGTTTGCCTAACGGTTCCCACTCCCAACCCACTAGTTACGTTCTGCAAGGGACATCGACGCAATTTTGTTTGGACCGTCCGGGTCTACCGTAACGGTCCGGTCCGGGTCTACCGTAACCGTGAATTCGAAGGGAAACTGGAACACCCTAATGCAGAAACGCAACTCTAACACCCACCCAACTAATCCCACCCATCATATTCCTAAACAAAATGCAAAAACCTAGTCCGCTAGTGCGGATGTCCCACCCCTTCTAAGTGAAGTTCAACAGAACTTCTGAATTTACAGTTAATCTACCCCCTATCATCTAGCTGAAAGGCAAAACAACAACATTAATTATTAATACCAACACTTAAAACTAACAACACATCATTATTAAATATCAAATAATTCAACACAACCAAATACCATCATTATTCTTAAAATTAATAAACCTTAACGCTAAACACAACTTATAACTAACATCGCAATGCGCAAATTAATTCTTAAATTAAGTGCAACTTACAACTAATATTTACACACACACACACACATACCACATTGCATTAAAGAACGCAACGTAGTATAAGAAGTTCAAATATATATAGGCCTACTATATATTTGAACCTCTTACCGAGTCGCCAACGACTTTTCGCTATGAAAACTCGTTGACGACTGACGCGAAAATCGGGCTCGTATCGCTCCTCGGGTTTTCGAGTGGTGGGGGTAATTAATGCAGTGGTGGGGGAATTGTTTTACTCCAGTACGGTCTTCAATCCACTCCAGTTCGCAGCAGTGTAAAAATGAAACGAAGGAGTGGGGGTGGCGCATGCGCAGCGACGTAAATTCCAAGGTTTGAGGTTAGAACTTTCCGTGCACAGTAGAGCTAAATTGAGTAATACAGGACTAGGCGCATGCGCAATAGCGAGGAGTGATTCCGATCCGGAGAACTCGTTGCAGCGCTGAAGTAAGTAATACAGACTAGACGCATTCGCAGTAGCGCTAAAGTGAGTAATACATGACTAGGCGCCGTAGCGTGAAGTTGGCTCACTCCAGTACAAGTTATAGCAGCATAAAAATGAAACGAAGGAGTGGGAGCGGCGCATGCGCAGTGACGTAAAACCAAGGTTTGAGGTTAGAATTTTCCATGGTGGCTGCCATGTTTAATTCTGTTTCATTCAAACAATAGTAGTTCATGGCTGGCATGGGATGTGAAGTGTGGTAATTAGATGGGGGTTAGCAACCGGTCGTGACCGGCCATTGACCGGTCATCGACCCGGCGGGGTTCCGCTTGAGTGACCACCGGGGGGGGGGGGGGGGGGGGGGGTTCCGCTTCATTAGTCACGGGGGGGGGGGGGGGTTCCGCTTGAGTGAACACGGGAGGTTCTACTTGAGCGCTCATGCGGAACTGATCTTCCCACGCGATAGCCGTTATAAAAAGGAGATTGTTCATCGCGCCGCGACCATTAATTAACTCGCATTTGTGTTGTTCGCATCCTTCCTACTCATTATATATACGTTTCGCCAACTTCATTATACAAGTCTAATTGCTACTAACCTGAAATTTCATTTACATTAGCACATGTCGTCCTGTTTGAATCACCTTCGCGTGCTCGACGTTATATCTCATTCATCAGTCTTGTTCTCACTTCTACACGTCTGACATACTTCTTGTGATGGATACGCAATGTTTGAAATTGAAACTTTTGCGGACACAACATATATTACGAAATAATTACAAACCATCGGTTTCAAAGACTAAAACAAATTTAACAAAAGTGAGGAAGAAATTAAGTTTTAACCCGTTATACTCTGTTAGAACTTCGCAGGTTCACGTTGATGATAATGTTATTCACAACATTTTGCGTTCGATGTTACGTTTCCACAACTTCGAACTTGTTACACCTATCGACTGTGTTCAGCAGGTTTTCATATTTTACCCCCACCCTTCTTTATATAAGTGCGCTCACGACAATTCCTGTTTCATTCTTCTATACGCTCTTCGACCGACAACTACTCCGCTCTAAATTACACACTACAAGAAGATGGATACAAACCAAGAACAAGTACAAGTTCACGAAATATCGTCTACTACCCACCCGAGGGAGATTCCTCCGAGAACTTCGCCTTCACCGAATCCACAGGACCCTGTCCAAGTTTCGGATGTGTCTTCGACGGCGAGGAATGATCTTGAAGCTATTCTTCGGTCGCTCGTCGGTTTCGACTGACCTGTACGACGATCGCCGTTAAACTGAACTCTTAGAAGTTCAGTCTTTTTTAAAACTTCCTCCGGATGACCTTGAAGCAATTATCCCCTCTCCTTTTCAACTAACTTCTACTTTTGTTCAACTGTTGAATTTCAGTTTTGAACTAACTTTTAATTTATGCGAAGTTTTAGTTGAACCCGGTTAATTTATGCGCACATTTTGTTCAACCCCAAATTGTTGGATTTCAGTCTTGAACTAACTTTTAATTTATGCGCAAATCTACTTCAAACGCTCACCCCACCTCCTCACCCCTCATTTAATATACGACCGGAAGCTATGTGCCCCGGCACGTGGCTTCCGGGGCAGCTGACCTGTGCCAGAAGTAACCAAATCTAACTACTCATATTATTAACTATACACCATAGTGTATAGAGTGCTACTGTGTCCAGTAGCTAAAACAGGCATGGACTGAAGAATTAATCTAATTAAATACTCAATTATTCAACTAAACACTAGACGGCCATTACACTTTGTATAAGTCAGTTAACCATAAACTAATGTTTAAATAAAGTTAATCACGTGTTTAAGAATTAGACTTAGTTTAACGTGTTTGTAGAAAGCGGCCCTAATACATTATTTAACTGAAGTAATAATAAAAAAATAATTCTTTTTATCATCCAGCATTTTCCAAAGTTTGTAAGTTTCTGTTGTACAAGAGAACTTTCGTCAAACCTAATTTAAACAATATAACTTCTATGACTGTCGACAATATGACTGCCTAGTCTTCATTGGAAAAAATAAATAGTTTTTTTTTTTAAATGAACATAGTTTTTTCCCTTGATGGTAAGCAGTAAAATGTTTCTGGAGCGTAATAATAAATTGACTTTTTACCTTGATCCATGCGTACTCAAGGATGTTGCAAAAGGTTTTTTTTCAGTATTCTCTCGTTTAAAACGCCAACTCAACAGAACTCACCAGGCTCACCTCACTTCAAACACCAACTCACCTCGCTTCGACTCACCAGGATCACCTCGCTTCAAAACACCAACTCACCCGGCTCCTCACTTCGGACAACAAACTCACCTCACTTCAAAACACCGACTTAACATGCTCACTTTACTACGAAACACCAACTCACCTCGCTTCGAAACACCAACTTACCAGGCTCACTTTACTTCGAAACACCATCTTACCAGGCTCACTTTACTTCGAAACAACAACTCACCCCACTTCGAAACACCATCTTACCAGGCTCACTTTACTTCGAAACACCATCTTACCAGGCTCACTTTACTTCAAGACAACAACTCACCCCACTTCGAAACACCATCTTACCAGGCTCACTTTACTTCGAAACACCAACTCACCTCGCTTCGAAACACCAACTTACTAGGATCACTTCACTGCGAAACACCAACTCACCTCGCTTCGAAACACCATCTTACCAGGCACACTCTACTTAGAAACACCAACTCACCTAGCTTCGAAACACAAACTCACCTCGCTTCGAAACACCAACTTACCATGCTCCCTTCACTTCGGAACACCAAACTCATCCGGCTCCTCACTTCGAAACACCAACTCACCAGACTAACCTCGCTTCGTACCTCTTTCTCCAGACACAATGGTTTTCCAGAAGACATTGTGTACTTAGAGATGTCTTCATCGAATACTCTCTGTAGTGCTAGGTACCTTTGCTGCTTCTCTTAACTTTCTCATGTGATAAATATTTTTTTCATCAGAGGGCTTTGTATTCGAGTTTTCATACGCAAAGATATGTTTTAAAAAAAAGACTGTTTCATGACATCAATGTCATAGTAAATAATTGAAAATATAACAGTGTGAAGATTTCCGGCTTTCCTGATTCAAGTAAAACATTCTTGAAACTGCCCGAACTCTTCATTATCTGATTACAACTCTACGAATCTAACTCACAATTTCAGAAAAGCTGATATTAGCATCCAACATTACTCCCAGTGTTTTGGTCTGAGTCACATTCAGACAAGTCGTAATCACTGATCTAATCTAACTTGAGATGTAAATATTACGTGACGTTTAGTTACATAAATGTAATCTTTTGAGGATTTTTTTGAGGGTATGATTTACTGACCATTCGTTGAGCCCGTAAAGGTCAATTTCACTTTGATAGGTAGTCTCTAGGAAATAAAATAGTGGAAAAGAAATTAACAATTGATTGTCAGCGACACAAGGGTAAATGGAAAAAACATCAACTGTTTTCCAACATCCACCGTATTTTACGAGGCTTCAGACACGAATCAATAATATATACAGCCCCATGTGTAACTGACTCACTGACTGACTCATCCATACAAATTCTAGACAACTTCCGGGTGAGCTGGAAACGTGGATTTTGGCACGCGGGTGGCTTAATATCTGATACCCCAGGGAAAAGTCTGAAATCCGACAATTTTTCATTTCAACCCCCCCAAATAAAATAACGAAGGGTGAAACATGTAACCCGAAAATGTAAGGTTTTACTATTTTCGCTGTAACTTTTGAACGAGAGGTCCTATCTCGAATCTGAGGAAAAATCGTTAGTTGGGAATTAAACGCTCTACAAGTTAGGTCCTATGACATTTTACCGTATCTCATCCCCTTCACACTTAAAAAGGGGCGTACTTCCAAAATTTCAAAATTCGTCAACAAAAATTGGACTATTTTAATATTTTTCGTTTAGTATTATGGCACATCGATGAGTGAAATTTTGTACATCTTATGCACTAATATAGGTCTAACTATAGTAGCATTCATTGGTCAATTTCAACCTAAGTTTAGTCCAAAAAAATCGTAAACAAACGAAATCCTTAACATTTTTTCATGTAAAGTGTTTGTAATTTACCTTTACCTGGTAAATATACTGCTATATCGATACATGTTTTAGCAATATTGTATTCTATTTTAGATGCTCTACAAGATTGGTCATGTGACATTTTACCGTATTTCATCCCGTTCACCCTTAAAAAGCGGCGTATTTCTAAAATTTCAAAACTCGTCAAAATATTGCACTATTTTAATATTTTTAATTTACTATTATATGGCACATCGATGCGTGAAATTTTGTACATATTATGCCCTAATATAGGTCTAACTATAGTAGCATTCATTAGCCAATTTCAACCTAAGTTTAGTCCAAAAATCGTAAAACACGAAATCCTTAACATTATTTCATGTATACAGTTTGTAATTAATTTACTTTTACCTGTTAAATATACTCCTATATTGATTTATGTTTTTCCAGTATTGTATTCTATTTTAGATGCTCTACAAGTTTGGTCCTGTGACATTTTACCGTATCTCATCCCCTTCACCTTTAAAAAGCGGCGTATTTCCAAAATTTCAAAACTCGCAAACAAATTTGCACTATTTTAATAATTTTCATTTACTATTATGGCACATTGATAAGTGAAATTTTGCACATGTTATGCCCTATTATAGGTCTAACTATAGTAGTATTCATTGGCCGATTTCAATTTAAGTTTAGTCTTAAATGGTCGTAAAACACAAAATTATTAAAAAAAATGTCAAGTATACTGTTTGTAAATTGATATAATCTGGCAAATGTACTGCAAAATTGATATTTTTTGCCAGTATTATATTTTATTTTAGACGCTCTACAAGTTCGATAGTATGCTATTTTGCCGTATCTCACCCCCTTCACCCTTAAAAAGGAGTGTACTTTCAGAATTTTTTAATTTTATCTAAAAAATTGTGCTATTTTGATATTTTTATTTACTATTATGTAATATGTATGCATGTATTTCTATTTATATTATTACCTCAACAGGTTCTATCTGTAGAAAAAGCTGTTTGCCAATTTCAATCGAATTTTAGCCCAAAAATTGTAAATCACAAAATTCTCAACATTTTTTCATGTAAAGTGTTCGTAATTCACATAAACTTGGTAAATATACTGCTATATTGATATATGTTTTTCCATTACTATATTCTATTATAGACGCTCTACAAGTTTGGTACTATGACATTTTGGAGTATCTCGCCCCCTTCACCCAATAAAAAGGGCGTAATTTCAAACTTTATACATTCTTCCACAAATAATTCGCTATTTAAATGTTTTTCATTTACTATTATGGCGCACAGATGCCTTAAACTTAGTAAATATTATTGACCCAACTAGTTCTTACTATTTTAGCAGCCATTGATCGATTTCAATCAAATTTAAGACCAAAACAATTGAAAAAACACGAAATTATTGACATTTTTTCATGTAAAGTGTTTGTAAATTACTTTATACTGAAAATTTTACTGCCATATTGATTTATATTTCGCCGATAATTTGTTCTATTTTAGACGCTCTACAAGTTCGGTGCTTTGCAATTTAGCAGTATCTCACCCCCTTCACCCTTGAAAAGGAGCGTACTTTCACGATATTGAAATTCTTTCACAACAATTGGTCTATTTCAACATTTGTTACTTGACTATTCGTTGTTTCCACGTATTATTTTGACTTCCTCTAAATTACTAACGGCAATTTCCTTTCGGCATCGATTCGTTTTATCGACTACTAACACTTCGGGGGAACCATTACAGGGGGCATGGGGGCGGAGCCCCCATCGAGCCGTAGGCGAGTCTATATTATATACAGCCCCATGTGGAACTCACTCACTCATCTATACAAATTCTAGACTACTTCCGGGTGAGCTGGAAACTTGATTTTTGGCACGCGGGTGGCTTAATATCTGATACCCCCGGGAAAAGTCTGAAAACCGACAATTTTTCATTTCAACCCCCCCAAAAAAATAACGAAGGGTGGAAACCGGTAACCCGAAAATGTAAGGTTTTACTATTTTCGCTGTAACTTTTGAACGAGAGGTCCTATCTCGAATCTGAGGGAAAATCGTTAGTGGGGAATTAAACGCTCTACAAGTTAGGTCCTATGACATTTTACCGTATCTCATCCCCTTCACCCTTAAAAAGGGGCGTACTTTCAAAATTTCAAAATTCGTCAACAAAAATTGGAATATTTTAATATTTTTCGTTTAGTATTACGGCACATCGATGAGTGAAATTTTGTACATATTATGCACTAATATAGGTCTAACTATAGTAGCATTCATTGATCAATTTCAACCTAAGTTTAGTCCAAAAAAATCGTAAACAAACGAAAACCTTAACATTTTTTCATGTATAGTGTTTATAATTTACTGTTACCTGGTAAATATACTGCTATATCGATACATGTTTTAGCAATATTGTATTCTAATTTAGATGCTCTACAAGATTGGTCCAATGACATTATACCGTATTTCATCCCCTTCACCCTTAAAAAGCGGCGTATTTCCAAAATTTCAAAACTCGTCAAAATATTGCACTATTTTAATATTTTTAATTTACTATTATATGGCACATCGATGCGTGAAATTTTGCACATGTTACGCCCTAATATAGGTCTAACTATAGTAGTATTCATTGGCCGAATTCAATCTAAGTTTAGTCCTGAATGGTCGTACAACACCAAATTCTTAAAAAAATGTCAAGTATACTGGTCGTAAATTGATATAATCTGGCAAATGTACTGCGAAATTGACATTTTTTGCCAGTATTATATTTTATTTTAGACGCTCTACAATTTCGATGGTATGCGATTTTGCCGTACCTCACCTCCTTCACCCTTAAAAAGAAGTGTACTTTCAGAATTTCTAAAATTTTTCTCAAAAATTGTACTATTTTGATATTTTTATTTACTATTATGTGATATGTATGCATGAATTTCTATTTATATTATGACCTCAACAGGTTCTATCTGTAAAAAAAAAGCTTTTTGCCAATTTCAATCGAATTTTAGCCCAAAAAAATTGTAAAAACACAAAATTCTCAACATTTTTTCATGTTAAGTGTTCGTAATTCACTTAAACTTGGTAAATATACTGCTATATTGATATATGTTTAGCCATTACTATATTCTATTATAGACGCTCTACAAGTTTGGTCCTGTGAAGTTTTGCCGTATCTCACCCCCTTCACCCTTAAAAGGGGCGTACTTTCAAAATTTAGAAATCTTTTCTCCAAAATTGCAATATTTTAAGATTTTTTATTTACTATTATGTATAATAGACGCATGAAATTCTGTATATATATTATGACCTCAACCATTTCTTTCTATAGTAGTAGCTATTTGCCTATTTCAATCAAAGTTTAGGCAAGAAAATATAAAAAATACGAAGTCCTTAACGTTTTTTCATGTAGAATGTTTGTAATTTACTTTAATCTGCCAAAAATATTTCAATATCGTTATATGTTTTGCCTTTTCTATGTTTTATTTTAGACAATCTACAAGTTTAGTCAAGTGCCATTTTGGCGTATCTCACCTCCTTCACCCTTAAAAAGGGGTGTACTTTAAAAACTTTTAATTCCTTACAAAAAATATCGCTATTTTAATATCTTTTATTTACTATTATGGCACATAGGTGCTTGAAACTCAGTACATATTATAACCTCGACTAGGTCTTACGACAGTAGCATCTATTTCGTTAATTCCAATAAAATGTTTGCCCAAAACAATTGTAAAAACATAGAAATTGTTGACATTTTTCGTGTAAAATGTTTGTAATTCACATTAACCTGGGGAATATACTGCCATAACGATATATGCTTTGCCATTATAATATTCTATTATAGACCCACCACAAGTTTGGTCCGATGACATTTTGGCGTATCTTACCCCCTTCACCCTTAAAAAGGTGTGTACTTTCAGTATTTCTCAATTCTTTCACAAAAATTTCGCTAATTTCAAACATTATACATTCATCCACAAACAATTCATTATTTTAAAATTTTTTATTTACTATTATATCGCACAGATGCCTCAAACCAGGTAAATATTATAGATCCAACTAGTTCTTACTTTTTTAGCAGCCATTGATCTATTTCAATCAAAGTTAAGACCAAAACAATTGAACAAACACGAAACACAATTTGTCATGTAAAGTGTTTGTAAATTACTTTACACTGAAAAATTTACTGCCATATTGATTTATACTTTGCCAGTAATTTGTTCTATTTTAGACGTTCTACAAGTTCGGTCCTTTGCGATTTGGCATTATCTTACCCCCTTAACCCTTGAAAAGGAGCGTACTTTCCCGATATCAAAATTCTTTCACAACAATTGCTCTATTTCAACATTTATCGTTTACTGTTATGGCACATAGAAGCCACAAATTTAGATTATACTATGATCAAATCTAGGTCTTACTATAGGTGTAGGTTTTGGCCAATTTCACTATAGTATTTGTTAAAAAAAAACTGTGAAAATACGAAATTATATTAATTTTTTAATTGATAGTTTTTTGTGATTTTGTTTGATCCGGTAAAAGTACTGCCATACCGATATACGTTTTGTCAGGATTATATTATTTTTGATGCTCAACAAGATCGGCCCTTTGAGATTTTGTAGCCTCTCATCCCCCTTCAAACTTAAAAGGGGCGTAATTTCAAAATTTTAATTTCAATTTTTACGAAGGGGTATTAAAACGGATTCATAGGAGATTTTCAAGGCTTTTTTACTATTGGTTGTGAATTTTTGTCTAGCTCTTCAGTGGAACTAACCTATTACATACTTGGATGACGTACCGCCCCTCAAGAATTCTTTTACCATTCTTAAAATGAAAAAAAAATCTCACATATACATTATTGCTTTTTTACTTTTAATCTCCAAGGATATTTTCTTATTAGTGCTATGTATCTCCAACAAATTAACACTAAGGTTTTATAAAATCGTTAAATTTGAGCTCTAGCATTCTAATACGTATATTTCAATTGTCCTCTAAACTACTAACCACATTTTTTCCTGGCGATCGGTTCTATTTATCAACTACTTATGCTTCGGCGGAACCAACTAGGGGGCATGGGGGCGGAGCCCCCATCGAGCCGTAGGCGAGTCTATAATATATACAGCCGCATGTGTAACTGACTGACTCACTGATGATCTTAAATTCCTGAAGCGACCGTTTAAGATAGAGACTTGAAAGTTGGCATGGACATTCTTTGAGATGTTTCAATTTAGGAAAAATCATAAAACTACAACTTTTTTACTTTTAAACTATAAAAAAGGTAAAAAATATAGATATGTCGGTAACGTAGTTCAGCCGTGTGAGCGTATATCACCGTTTGGGTAACGTAGATCAATTTGCAGGTTTAGTTCTCGCTCGTGTTTAAATGATTTCTTTCAACTACACCCGTGTTTGATTCAAACGTCCGTAATTGTTAAACGTCCGTCACATAAACGTTTAATGTAGACGGCGGTGTTTCGATGCATTGAGAGCCGGTTATTTCACCAGGGTAATACTCGCTTAGATTTATACAGTATTAAAATGCCCAAAAACTACAAATTTTTAACTTTCAAATCATAAAAAAATTCTATAAAGGCGAGGTGTTGGTTAGGAAGATGTCGCTTGGAGCGCTATTATAGTCGCTTAGTTCTCGCTTGTATTTAAATGATGTCTTTTAACTACACCTCTTCCTGATAATTATACCTTTAAATGTGCGCATATTTGTTTGCGTATGGTTTTCCCTTCGATTGCTGTGTTATTGTTGAAAATGAAGTTTTCTTAATCGAAAGCGTATCTTTACATTCAGGTGAAGTCCGCTTTGATTTCTATATTAATTGCTAAAAATATTTTAGGTCTTATTACATTTTCTAGACTTAAGTTTTCTCATGCTGGAAATTTTCTTGTAGGTTTTCGCTCAAAAAATAACCTAATACAGTAATTATAACTTAATTTTCTACTATTTGTATGCTGTCTCTCTATATGATTGAATATAGCGCTTCAGTTGATAGTTCTGGTGCAGTTTTACTTTGAAGAGTTGAACGTGTCCCAACAAGTTTGACATCCAGTCTTTTACCTATTTGCTGCTGTCCAATCAGGCTTAGATTTTAGTTTAGGAAACGATTGAACATATTAAGTTATAGAACCATTGAAATTTCCATTCTTACCTTTGCTAACGTTTACCTACTTCCTACGTTTTTTTAAGACTATCTACATATCTGATGACCCATCATGCAGAGAAATATTATAATAACCAATTGAATTAAACTCAATAGTAATTTTTCTCGCTGCCACTTTGTCCGTCAAACTTCCTCAATGCAGTGCTCTCACCTAAAGTCTCGATTAACCCTATTATTGTTGTAATTGAAAACTATTCTATGCTTATCAATTATCGTAACTCTTTCAGTATATTTTAATTTAACCAATAATCCTTTTTTTGGCTATTATTTCAATATTGGTTTTTTTACTACCATTGGTTGAAAATGCATAATGTACGCAGCTTTAGGGTTCTTAAGTTGCAACTTTCTTCATTTTAATACTATATAAAGACTTTAAGACTTCATGATTATAGTACCTAATACCCTGTGATCTATTACATACTACTAGGGCTCTATTTTTATTAATTTTCTGAACTGATATATATATATAACATTTAAAATTGTTAAATTAATAATTGCTGATTTTGAATGATAAAATTGTTATCGTTTCTTTATATGGTACATATATGATTCCTGCGTTTCTTGGCCACCCCATGGCGGAACTGAAGCATCTTAGACTATACCATATATTTTTTTAATTTCAAATATCTTGATTTTGTCTCTTTTTTCTTCTATTACATACAACGATCCTCTGTATAAACTTATAATTTTAATCCACTTTTATCTTTTCAGAATACAGCTATTACCTCAATCATGTGCAATCATAATCGTACCTCCAAATTTGTACACAACAACTTTTGAGCATGACTATTTACATATTCATTAATATTTCACAACTCCATTATATTTTTAACCAACTAAGGGGAACTAGGGAGTGGGATTAAACCATGAGCCGAGGACAAATTTCAAAGCTTATTATTATTTATTGTGAGTAGTGTGTATTGGCGGCTTCTGTTACTGACGTTGGAGTTGAGCCCTCAACTAGCCTGTTCTTTGTATGAGGTTTTGACAGTAATTTACGGAATTGGGGACCAATTATTGGGTTGGACCCTCCATCAAGCATAACATCTAGAATATTTACATAAATAATATTTATTTCACAGCTCAATTTTTTTAAACCATTTACTAAGGAGGGATATTAAAACCTACTAATAGGAGATTATTAAAGCTTTTTTTGCTATTGATTGTGAATTTAGAGTATTAGATAGTTTTGTTACTGTCTTGGCTGTTCAGGTCTTATGTGGAACTAAACTATTTCAAAGTTGACTTTTTATTAATTCAAACTAGGGGGCAACTCCTAAGGGGGCATGGGGGCGGAGCCCCCATCGAGCCGTAGGCGAGTCCATATTATATACAGCCCCATGTGTAACTGACTGACTCACTGATGATCTTAAATTCCTGAAGCGACCGTTTAAGATAGAGACTTGAAATTTGGCATGGACATTCATTGAGATGTTTCAATTTAGGAAAAATCATAAAACTACAACTTTTTTACTTTTAAACTATAGAAAAGGTAAAAAATATAGATTTGTCGGTAACGTAGTTCAGCCGTATCAGCGTATATCACCGCGTGGTATCGTAGATCACTCTTCAGGTTTAGTTCTCGCTCGTGTTTAAATGATCTCTTTCAACTACACCCGTGTTTGATATACTCGTGGTATCCTTCGATGGATACTCTTATATATATTGTAAACTACGGCGTTAATTTGTATAGAGAGCGGGTTATTTCACCAGGGACCCAGGGTTATACTCGATAATATATACAGTGATAATTCCCTAATTTGTAGCATATGCGCGATCTTGAATGTTTACCAAAGGTGAATTTTCTTCTCCTACTATGAATTAATTTCCCATGGCGGGTGAATAGTCGCTTAGTTCTCGCTTGTATTTAAATCATGTCTTTTAACTACACCTGCTTCCTTGCTATTGGCAACGTTAGTATCCCTCATACATAATAAACTTATCCATTTGACTTCTAAATAGCAATGAGATTATGCTGCATTGAAAGCTCGTTTCTTTTATATTTTACACACATCATAAATATGTTTTAGGGAATTTTTAAATAACTGTTTAGCTGAACTAACAGATTTAAATGTAGGTTCTCGTTTTGTTTCAATTTATTTTAGATTACTTATTCAAATTCACACGGGATTATTCTCCGCTGAACTTCGCATTGAATGGATTTTCTGTGAAGCTTGAGCCGTGATCTTAACGTAACATACTTCGATTACTTTGTACAATACTTAATAGACAGTTTATTATTATCTTTCTGTTTGATTTATATTTAGTGTCTTATATTCGAATTTTTCACACTTAAAATTTGTTTTTGAGAATGTTTAAATAAGTGTTGAGCAAAAGTAATAGATTTAAATGTTAGGTTCTCGTTTAATTTCAATTTATTTTAGATTACTTATTCAAATTCACCCTATGTGAACCCCTCAGCCGAATTACGCATTCAATGAATTTTCTGTGTAGCTCGTGCCGTGATCTTAACGTTATATACTCCTATTACTTAGTACGATACTTAATAGACAGTTAAGTATTATCTTTCTGCATTGTTTATAATCAGTGTTTTATATTTTATTTTAATACACACTTAAAATATGTTTTTAAGAATTTTTAAACGGCTATTGAACAAAACTAACAGGTTTTTATGGATAAATTATTATTTCACAGGTCTAGATTTTATATTCTTATAATTAGTAGTAGTTTGTAATAGTAGGGGTTTTTTGCGGATCTACCCCGTTTTTATTATTTCCTATGATTTTGTTTTCATGTTATTTAATTCTTGTTTTCGCTTATTGATTTGAATGTTATTTGCTATTTCAGTAATTTAAACGTTTTTCTTCTATATCCTGAAATATACAAGTTTTTATTTTTAATTAGTATGTATCAGCAGATTCTTTTAATATCGTGGTTGGCGATACTATATTTAGTTCAAATTGTATTTTTAATTTCTTAAGTTTATTAACTAGCATAGCTTGATTTTTTTATTATTTTAATAGTAATATTCAAACTTACTATTGGTTATTTTCTATTTTTTAGCATTATTGTTTTACTCTAATGGGCATATTACATTATTTTTAAAATTTACGAAAATCTCATTTAAAAATACTTAATTTGGAATAATTTTGACCCATTGCAATTTTAATGTGACGCATGTTAACTCGTTGACGTTTCAGACTAAGTAGTTGGTAACGTGGAATAGTTAGCATCACACATTTTAGTAGAGTTACAAGTAAATTAATAACTTAGCTTTTAAAAACTTCAATTTTTATTAGTTTTTATTTTCCGATTATTTTAATATCGTGGTTGGCGATGCTAGATTTGGTTTAAGTGTTACTTTCAATTTCTTTAGTTTATGCATTATTATAGTTTGATTATTTTATTATTTTAATAGTTATTTTCACATAGTCAATTATTTTCTATTTTTTAGCATTATTGTTTTGCTATAGTGGGCACATTACATTTTTTTATCAATGAAAATTTTATTTAAAGATACTTAATTTGGATTAATTTTGCCCCATTGCAATTTTTCTGTGCCGCATCTAAAATCGTTGACGTTCCAGACCAAGTGGTTGGTAACGTGGAGGAGTTAGTATCACACACTTTTGTAGTAGAGTTACACGTAATTTAAAACTTAGCTTTTCAAAACTTCGATGGAACTAGCCTGTTCAGTACTTTAGTGGAACTAGAAAGTTCATTATTTGAGACTTTGTGAATGATTAACGAAATTAGTAAAATCAACTAGGGGGCATGGGGGCTGAGCCCCATGAAATATTTTCAAAGGATATTATTGTTATTGTTATTATTATTGATTGTGAAGAGTGCGTATTAGCCCGTTTTGTTACTGTCTTCGCTGTCCAGTTAGTTGGTGGAACTAGCCTGTTCAATACTTGACTTTAAATTATTCAACGAATTCGGGGCAACCTCCAAAGGGGGCATGGGGGCGGAGCCCCCATCGAGCCGTAGGCGAGTCTAAATTATATACTCCCGAATGTGTAACTGACTGACTCACTCATCGGGGTATCAGAAATTCGTCAAATGTCGGTAAAGTAGATCTCCTATATATCACTTACTACAGAGTGATTCCCAAGCGAGAACTAAACTTACCGACCTGTATTACTGAGAAAATTGCCAACATACTGGGAGTCGCGGATTACCGAAACACCCTTGTAAAGAAATTTTATAACATTAACCAATTGTGCCTATATAGTTAAAGCGGTCTATTCACCGAGAGTAATTTCAATGTACAGGGTGTATCTGCAATTACCTCTCCAGACCGGAAGTCACTGATGTCAAATACAAACTCTCACTTTAAATAACTTTTTTTAGTTTTACACGGTTTTTATTGAATATTTGAGGTTTCTCTGAGCATTTTAGATTAAGCAAAAATGTCTCGGCACAAAAATGTCTTAGACTCTTTTAAATACGTTTCCAACAAAATTTGTCAGTTTGGTCCAAAATGTTTTTTATTAAATTTACAACATGACGGAGATTAATGAACATGTATTTAAATGTTTAGTAAAACTAATCACGTGATAATTGATGTTTTATGATGGTATATTATTTTAAATGAGGTTCTTAGACATTTACATGTTTGGTAAGTTCTTTCATATGTAAAATGTTCAGACATAATATATGTTAAATTTTCCCCAGTTAAAAAAAAATAATGTCATGCTATTTATTATTCTAAATCAGTATGATTAGGGTTTAAAATATTAAATTTTAAAGTTGCTTCAAAATTACGTCTGGTCCTCTCTGTATTGAAATCAGTGTCAATCAACAGAGCAAAATATGTTTACCTACAACCGCACAATTTTTTTTTTTTTTTTGTACAATTTTAAAAGAGGTGCAAGGTTGGTATGGGACACCCGGTAAGACAGTATCATATGCACGATAGTCCTCCCAAAAATTGGTTTTTTATTTGGGATAGCACTTAATTTCTAACGAACTCATTAGGAAGTACATCATTGACTTTACCTGATGGCATGCTAATTTAAATTTTACAACTCAACAAAAACTTTAACTAAAATAGCAGATTACACAATTGATTTATCTTTTAGTGCGTACTAAGTTAATGTTTAATTTAAAAAGTTAGTATTTTCATTTAAAATAAAAAAGCTTTTTTATTTCCTGCCCCAGAAAACTATCTGATTTCAAAATTTAGCGACCAAACATTTTTACCCAAAATAAATATGACATTATTTTTTTCTACTCTAGCGGCCAAATTATAACATCTGAGGCAATCCTCGCGAACATCTTTCAAGTTACTACAAGTTTGGTTCTATGAATTTTTGCCCCCAAGTCCACACAATTAAACATAATTAAATGTTTCTTTTTTTGCGGGGAATTTTACCCCATGTAGACGTAATTTTACAACTACTATAATATTTTACTCAGAATCTTCACTTTGCACATAGACATATTTTGCACAGTACCAATATCAATTGCTATATCAAGCAACTGATTGTTTTACTTTGATTGTTATTTACTGACCTGGTCCTACGGCTAAAACATACGTCCTTTGATGTGTATGGTAATTTTAATATTTTAACCATTATTTAACATACTTTTGTTACTAACTACTGTATTATTGTATTTAGAAGCTTGAAGTTTTTTTATTTGCCTTGACAGTAATTTTTTAGGAAATTAGGTAAATTTAAAAGTTTTACACCATTAAAAACTGAAATGAAGGAATTGTAATGAATGCCAATATTACATATTATGTATTTATCATTGTATGTTCAATATTACTGGATCGTTATGTTATTCCCTGGAATTTCAACACAACTAATTGAAGGATAGTAACTGAATAGTATTTTTGTAAATAAAAGGGGTTTTTGGCAAATGTATCCACTTTGTTAAGATTTCCAATTATTTTGTTTTAATGGAATTTTTCATTGTTTTCAATGATTTTTTTATATCAAAAATACTTTTGGACATTTTATTTTTTATTTAATTTAAATTTAAATTTAATTTAAATTTTATTTAATTTAAATACATTTTCATTTGTAAAATTTATTTAAATAAATTTTCCAAAAATACTTTTGCACATTTTTATGCAGTTTATCCATTTAATTTTTTCATATATTTATTTATACGTATTTTATAATTTTAAGTAAATACTTATACAATACCTACATAATAAATTTATTCACAACTCCATTAACCTTTATAGAATTCGGGGGAATTAGGAAGGGGGTTTGGGGAAAGAGTCTCTGAAAACAAGCCGTAGGCGAATATATTTTCATTCCTTAGATTGAGTTAGTTGCATAAGTTCAAATTTAGGTTATTTCTGCAGTCGTGGGATTTAATGTATGTTATAAATAAATGACAAACTCATTTATTTTGCTCATTTACAAACTCTTATATTTATATGTATTCTGTTCATTTTATGCGACTTAAACAACAATTAACGAATTTCTGGGCAACCCCTGAGGGGGCATGGGGGCGGAGCCCCCATCGAGCCGTAGGCGAGTATTAAGATACTCCAGTAGCTCTATGACAAACAAAAGTGTACAAGTCATCTATCTAGGTCTTTTGGTTTCTGTTAGTAAGGAGTGATGAAAGCATTATTTGACAGTAGAACCGTCATACTCATAGAGTTTTAATTTGACAGGTAACATTAATAAATTTGGTGCATCGAATGCACAAGAACAGACCAAGTATGCCTCAAATAGGGCTCTTGATGATCTAACGTCTTAAACTTCAGAAAAAATTAATATATTTAATTTAAAAGTATAAATCTTATATACAAGAGTAAATATTAAAAGAATCGCGACACACAAATATTATCAAGGGAGGTGTTAAAACAAGAGGATGGATATAAATTCCTACAATGCAGTAAAGGTTTACAATGGGTTCTTATTACGACGCCTAACTCATAAAAGCATAGTAAAACGATTTTACATTCTTTAACAAATTGTATGTAAAATTTATGTGGGACAATGATGAACAATTCGGAATCTTGAATGTTTTATAAACTCGTGTTTATATTTTATTATTTTGAGCATGTCAAGTTTTATTAAGTATTACAGTTTTGAGGTCTAAGTTTTATTGGAAGTAGGATGGGTATATTGTTACAACAGCTGAGATAAATAGATTATAAAATGTAAGTATTAGGTTATAGTGTGTAGGTAGTAGGTAGTAAGTAGGCATAATACATATTTAGGTTTTAGGTTATTTAGCTTAAAATCAGGACGCTTTTTCAGGAAAAATTTAAGTTTTAATATTCAAATTCGCACCGACAGCTTTCCTATCAAGTTAAATAACGCGATCCTTAAGTTGTAATTTTCGTATTTTCTTAAGTTTATTTTGTTTTAAATCAAACAAAATATGAAATAAAACAATATATGATTTAATTAAAAATATATATGAAGTAATAATTTATTTTCATAAAATATAATCATTTTTAAAAGCACACAAAAGGAAGTCCGCAGAGTTTTATAAGAGGACGGATGGTGATAACTAATGTTTTAATTAAACAAATATTTAAATTGTTTTGATTCTGTTAAAATATGACGAATCTCAATTCAATAGACACCACTTACCAATGTTGGGTTTGATCTTAGGACCAAGGCAGAGAAGCTTTGTAGAGATAGTTACAGTTAAACGATTGTAATTACAATTATGATTCAATCAACGTTGGTGCAAAAATTTATTTGTTTGAACAGTAAACGTTTTTGAGGGTGTTTTTATACGGTACCTAAATTTATCGCACTTACAAAAAATAACAAATCCATGGAATATTAGTATGAAAATAACTTGTATCTATCTTTCAATTTGTGCATAATTTGTTGAGAATATTTTTGGTTTTTTTCATAACTTTTACGTATATAAATAATTATGGCCTGCTTTTGGAGTTTTAAAGTTTTCAAAAATTAATTAAACATAAAAAACTATTACCAATTTCATACAACGATTGTCAGGTTTTAACGTGGTTTTTAATAACTAGAGTTACAACTACAGTATTAAAGAAACAATACTTTTAAAATAATCTCCTCAGCTAAACAAAAGTTTACTATCTATTTTCTACTATGTTATTTGTTAGTTTAACTTCTTAATCTTAGAAATCCAGTTCAGAAAATCAATCTACATTTTTCCATTATTTGCTGAATTTATACATTTTTCATTTGTGTAGGTTTTACTATGGACGAATATTGTAAACAAGGGAACACATTCATTCAGAAAAGTGTGTTCCGCGCAGAATTTCTTTCTCTGAACTATGTTAAAATTATAAAATGAACGACATTTGAATTATTTTCGTTGCCTGATATAAACAACCTAAGCGTATTTAGTCTCGTGTCTCTCAAGTAAAGTAGAGATTGTCGAAAAAAGGAAATTGCTTGGAACAATTGTTGTCTACTTCTCTCTCGGTTTCTTTAACTCCTTTTTCACTTTCTGGAACTCCTTCTTGGTATAGAAACCGCATTTATTGTTAGCTATAAGATATGTTTACATAATAAATTACAGTTATTTATTTTATTTACTATTGGCTACAGATTAAATTAATATATAAAGACAAAGTATTTATGCTATATTTCAAAATGTTTAATTGTTTAATGTACACAGTTTAACTAATCTCTTTTGAATAAATCTTACCTTAAATTGTTATATTGTAAAACTTTCTGTAATATAGCGTGAATAATGTTTAAAAAATCTTACAATACATATTTTTATTTTATTACCTTGTATCTTCGAGATGCAGGAATTTCAGAAGAGGGAAAATAATAGTGAAAACATTATCACATTTATAATTTGTCTTTTACGAAACAAATTTATGAGACTATAAATCGATGCATTAACCGTCAAAAGTTAAACTTAGTTAATTAAGTTCTTTAATTTATATAAGTAACTAGCAGGTACCCGGCGCGGCGCGCGTTGCTGCGCTCAAATTAAGTTGTTTACATAAATAAAGCTATTTTATTAGTTTTTAAAATAAAATAGTCAATGGAATATAAAGTAAGTATATTAATATTATTGTAAGGCCAAAGGATAAACAGGCATTTTGCAAATTTAAACCGAGAATGGTCAAAGTTTGCTTTATAGAGTATTGATCGTAATTGCAAACGCAAGAGCACCTATAAGCAAAGAGGCCCTAAATTAATTTTCAAGTCCAGTGGAGCGCAGACCTAAAGTGCTTAAAAAACTATTATGAGCAAAGAGACACGTCCAAGTAAAATTTCAACAGTGGTGGCCCTAAAATAGTTAAAAATCCAGTGAGGCGGAGCCCTAAGGAGCTTAAAAAAATATATTTGCAAAACCGTTTCCTAGTGAGTACCTATGAGCAAAGACAATCGTCCATGTCAAATTTCAACCTCGGAGGTCCTAAAGTAAATCTGAAGTCCATTGGGGCGGAGCCCAAAAGTGCTTAAAAACTATATGTGAAAACAGTTTCTTAGTAAGCACCTATGAGCAAAGAAGCACGTCCATGTTAAATTTCAACCCTGGTGGCCCTAAAGTATTTTGTCCATTAGGGCGGAGCCCTAAAAAGCTTCAAAAACTATATTTGCAAAACCGTTTCTTAGTGAGCACCTATGAGCAAAGAGAATCATCCATCACATTTCAACCCTGGTGGCCCTAAAGTAATTTTGAAGTCTAGTGGGGCGGAGCCCTAAAGTGCTCAAAACACTGGTATGAGAAAAAAGGCACGTCCAAGTAAAATTTCAACACTGGTGGCCCTAAAATAATTTAAAACCCGGTGGGGCGGAGCCCTAAGGAGATTGAAAAACTATATTTGGAAAACCGTTTCCTAGTGAGTACCTATGAGCAAAGAGAATCGTCCATGTCAAATTTCAACCTTGGAGGTCCTAAAGTAATTCTGAAGTCCAGTGGGGCGGAGCCCTAATGTGTTTAAAAACTATATGTGAAAACAGTTTCTTAGTAAGCACCTTTGAGGAAAGAAGCACGTCCATGTTAAATTTCAACCCTGGTGGCCCTAAAGTAATTTAAGGTTCATTAGGGCAGACCCCTAAAAAGCTTCAAAAACTATATTTGCAAAACCGTTTCTGAGTGAGCACCTGTGAGCAAAGAGAATCATCCATCACATTTCAACCCCAGTGGCCCTAAAGTAATTTTGAAGTCCATTGGGGCGGAGCCCTAAAGTGCTTAAAAAATATATTTGCAAAACTGTTTCTTAGTGAGCACATATAAATAAAAAGAATCATCCATCAAATTTCATCCCCGGTGGCCCTAAAGTAATTTCAAAATCTTAAAAACTATATTTGCAAAACTGATTCCTAGTGAGCACCTATGAGCAAAAGAATCATCCATCAAATTTTAACCCCAGTGTCCCTAAAGTAATTTTGAAGTCCATTGTGGTGGAGCCCTAAAAAACTTTAAAAACTATATTTGCAAAACAGTTTCTTGGTGAAAGTACCTATGAACAAAGAGGCATGTCCATGTCAAATTTTAACCCCGGAGGCCCTAAAGTAATTTTGAAGTCCAGTGGGGTGGAGCCCTATAGAGCTTAAAAAACTATATTTGCAAAACCGTTTCCTAGTGAGTATATATGAGCAAAGAGAATCGTCCATGTCAAATTTCAGCTCCCGAGGTCCTAAAGTCATTTTTATGTCCAGAGGGGCAGAGCCCTAAAGTGTTTAAAAATCTATATTTTCAAAAGGTTTCTTAGTGAGAGTACCTATGAACAAGGAGAATCGTCCATTTCAAACTTCAACACGTGTAGGCTTTTAGAGTAATTGTGAGCTTCTGTGGGGCGGAGCCCCAAAGACAACACAAACATCAACATTATACTTCACACCTGGTTACTTCTATGATTATAAGCATATGCTTGAATGAAACTTTCATTTTTTTTAATTGCAGCAGTTAATTTTGTAAACACTAAATTTCTAAAACCTGACACTGCACCATTATATGCCCTCTGGGTCAGAGCCCTTTGGACAGATTTGCACTAAACTTCACACAAACCATCCTTGAATAATGCTTAATAATGCCTGAAAGTTTCATTACAATCTGTCGAGCGGTTTCGGAGTATAGGCTACACTCGCCTACGGCTCGATGGGGGCTCCGCCCCCATGCCCCCTTAGGGGTTGCCCTAAATTTGTAGAATAATTAAAAGTCAAGTATGTAATAAGTTAGTTCCACGGAAGAGCTATACGTTGAAGACAGTAACAAAACGGTTTAATACACAAAATTCACAATCAATAGTAAAAAAAGCTTTGAAAAACTCCTATGAATCGGTTTTAGTAAACCTTCGTAATTAAAATTCGCTAACAAGATTTTAACTGCGAAATGATAATAATTTACGTAATATATGTAAATATTCTAGGTAAATATTTCTAGGTTGTGCTGGATGTAGGGTCCACCCCCTAATTGGTTACCCTAATTCCGTAATTACTATAAAAATTACTATAAACCTCTCATGCAATGAGGCTAGTTGAGGGCTCCACTCCAATACCACTCATTGTGTTCGCTGAATAACCTACGGCTCTTCGTTTAAATCCCCTTCTTAGTTCCCATCATTTCAATATAAATAAACGGTATCAGTTAACTGACACATACTTTCTCCCAACAATATATAAAAAGGTTTTAAAAGCTCCAAACATTAATGTCTTGATGACTCAGTCGGATATCTACCAGCTGAGCAGTACTTGTTTGACCCTACGCGCGTCTGTGACTTTTAACAACGTACTGCGTTTACCGCTAAACGAAAAATTGAATTTTCTCCGCAACCACTTGACGTAGAGCAATAATTTAAAATACTAAATTATTTAGTTTTTTAAGCTTGATTTAATGGTGATAAGTAAAATTTATTTCGAGACAACAGCTATTTTGAAAATTCCAAAAATTTATTTTTGAAACACTTTTTACTCCATAACTTTTGAACGCGCATTTTCCCGGAGATTCGGGTGGTGTCATTTTATTCACCATTTTAAGCTTAATAAACCACAAAATTTTAATCAAAATCGTTAGAGCCTTTTTTGAGAAATTTGATTTTTGACGATTTTTGAGGGTTTTTGGGGGTAAACTACCCTTAAAAATAAAAAATTCAAAAAAATGAAAAAAACGCCTGGAATTATCGTGGGTTTGGACCTACCTACCAAATTTCATCAAAATCGGACCATTGGGGCATTCTCTAGCTCTGTTTACATCCTGACACACATACACACACACACACACACACACACACACAGACATCACTCCGAAAACCACTTTTTTGGACTCAGGGGGAACCAAAATGGATAAATCCACCAACAACTCAAATTCGAAAATTTTGACGAAAACAATACTTTCTCCATATACTATGGTATAGGGGGAGAAAGTAAAAATAAAAATAAAAAATTGAGAGTTGGGAAATAATACTTAACTATGTATTATTCTAGGTATTACGATCAGAATTGTATGTGTAAAAAAAATTGGAGATACTATTATGATAACTTATGACTGGAGTGTATTCCAGAAAGAATGGAAGTGGGGAAAAATATCTGTTTTGATGGAAGTAGGTTGTACCACAAAACAAGAAGGCAAAAGAACGATATTTGTAGTTTAATAAATATATTGGCATTCATTACAATTCCTTCATTTCAGTTTTTAATGCTGTAAAACTTTAAAATTTACCTAATTTCCTAAAATATTACTGTCAAGGCAAATAAAAAAACTTCAAGCTTCTAAATACAATAATACAGTAGTTACTAACAAAAGTATGTCAAATAATGGTTAAAATATTAAAATTACCATACACATCAAAGGACGTATGTTTTAGCCGTAGGACCAGGTCAGTAAATAACAATCAAAGTAAAACAATCAGTTGCTTGATATAGCAATTCGTTCCGACTCACAGTCAAAAGAAGAATACGTGATATTGAAAATTATCATGATAATTTTTAAGTTTGATAATTTAATTGATATTGGTACTGTGCAAGATATGTCTATGTGCAAAGTGAAGGTTCTGAGAAAAATATTATAGTAGTTGTAAAATTACATCTACATGGGGTAAAATTCCCCGCAAAAATAAATAAACATTTAATTATGTTTAATTGTGTGGACTGGGGGGTAAAAATTCATAGAAACAAACTTGTAGTAACTTGAAAGATGTTCGCGAAGATT
The DNA here is from genome assembly GCA_030545055.2 of Neoaliturus tenellus. NCBI lineage: Eukaryota > Metazoa > Arthropoda > Insecta > Hemiptera > Cicadellidae > Neoaliturus > Neoaliturus tenellus. The sequence goes on from CM061531.1 coordinate 232,042,202, forward strand.
GCCTCAGATGTTATAATTTGGCCGCTAGAGTAGAAAAAAATAATGTCATATTTATTTTGGGTAAAAATGTTTGGTTGCTAAATTTTGAAATCAGATAGTTTTTTGGGGCAGGAAATAAAAAAGCTTTTTTTATTTTAAATGAAAATACTGTACTGCCACCTTTTTAAATTAAACATTAACTTAGTACGCACTAAAAGATAAATCAATTGTGTAATCTGCTATTTTAGTTAAAATTTTTTTTGAAGTGTAAAATCTAAATTAGCATGCTATCAGGTAAAGTCAATGATGTACTTCCTTATGAGTTCGTTAGAAATTAAGTGCCATCCCAAATAAAGAACCAATTTTTGGGAGGACTATCGTTCAAATATGATACTGTCTTACCGATTGTCCCATACCAACCTTGCACCTCTTTTAAAATTGAACAAAAAAAAAAAAAAAAAAAAACAAAACAAAAAAAACAACAAATAGTGCCGTTGTAGGTAAACATATTTTGCTCTGTTGATTGGCACTGATTTCAATACAGAGGGGACCAGACGTTATTTTGAAGCAACTTTAAAATTTAATATTTAAAAACCCTAATCATACTGATTTAGAATAATAAATAGCATGACATTATTTTTTAACTGGGGAAAATTTAACATATATTATGTCTGAACATTTTATACAGGGTGTCCCTGAACTCTCTACCAACTTTTTCAGGTATTATTCCTGGGCCATAGACAAGTCAAAATATCATATTCAAAATTTCGAAAACTCAAAAGTTACTCGTATAGCCGCCATTTTGTTTTTTACACAAAATAATTTTTTATTTCCGTAATGGATCATTGTATTAGGTTAATATTTGGCATGAACCTTCATCATAGCAATACCCATTTTCAAGAAAACAATTATTTTTTTCTAATGTGTATTTTCAAAATGGCGGCCACTTTAAAATTTTTAACTAAAATATCTCAAAACCGGTAAATTTTATAAAAACTTTATTAGTCACAAAAAAGTTGACGAATTTAATTATCTAACCAATGGTACCAAGTTTGTAAAGATCTGACAACAAATAACGGAGTTATTAAGATTTTTATGCATGAAAACATTGATTTTGCATTGTAATTAATGCAAATTAAGGTAAGTTTTATTGGAAAATCTATATAACTCAGTTATTTGTTGTCAGATCCTTACAAACTTGGTACCATTGGTTAGATAATTAAATTTGTCAACTTTTTTGTGTCTAGTAAAATTTTTATAAAATTTACCGGTTTTGAGATATTTTAGTTTAAAATTTTAAAATGGCCGCCATTTTGAAAATACATATTAGAAAAAAATAAATTTTTTCTTGAAAATGGGTATTGCTATGATGAAGGTTCATGCCAAATATTAAGTTGATACAATGATCCATTACGGAAATAAAAATTATTTTGTGTAAAAAACAAAATGGCGGCTATACGAGTAACTTTTGAGTTTTCGAAATTTTGAATATGATATTTTGACTTGTCTATGGCCCAGGAATAATACCTGAAAACGTTGGTAGAGAGTTCGGGGACACTCTGTATATAACAGAACTTACCAAACATGTAAATGTCTAATAACCTCATTTAAAATAATATACCATCATAAAACATCCATTATCACGTGATTAGTTTTACTAAACATTTAAATACATGTTCATTAATCTCCGTCATGTTGTAACAAATTGTAAAGTTTTCTTAAAAACCGTGTAAAACTAAAAAAAATTTATTTAAAGTGAGAGTTTGTATTTGACATCAGCGACTTCCGGTCTGGAGGGGTAATTTCAGATACACCCTGTACATTGAAATTACTCTCGGTGAATAGACCGCTTTTCCTATAAAGGCACAATTGGTTAATGTTTAAATTTCTTAAAAAGGGTGTTTCGGTAATCCGCGACTTTCAGTATGTTGGCAATTTTCTCAGTAATACAGATCGGTAAGTTTAGTTCTCGCTTGGGAATCACTCTGTAGTAAGTGATATATAGGAGATCTACTTTACCGACATTTGACGAATTTCCGATACCCCGATGAGTGAGTGAGTGAGTGAGTGAGTTACACATTCGGGAGTATATAATTTAGACTCGCCTACGGCTCGATGGGGGCTCCGCCCCCATGCCCCTTTAGGAAATCCCCCTTAGGAGTTGCCCCCTAGTTTGAATCAATAAAAAGTCAAGTTTGAAATAGTTTAGTTCCACACAAGATCTGAACAGCCAAGACAGTAACAAAACCATCTAATACTCTAAATTCACAATCAATAGTAAAAATAGCTTTAATAATCTCCTATTAGTAGGTTTTAATACCCCTCCTTTGTAAATAGTTTTAAAAAATTGAGCTGTGAAATAAATATTATTTATGTAAATATTCTAGGTGTTATGCTTGATGGAGGGTCCAACCCAATAATTGGTTGCCCCAATTCCGTAAATTACTGTCAAAACCTCATACAATGAACAGGCTAGTTGAGGGCTCAACTCCAACGACAGTAACAGAAGCCGCCAATACACACTATTCACAATAAATAATAATAAGCTTTGAAATTTGCCCACGGCTCATGGTTTAATCCCACTCCCTAGTTCCCCTTAATTCGTTAAAAAATATAATGGAGTTGTGAAATATTAATGAACTATGTAAATAGTAATGCTCAAAAGTTGTTGTGTAAAAATTTGGGAGATATGATTATGATTGCACATGATTGAGGTAATGGCTGTATTCTGAAAAGATAAAAAAAGAGTAAAATTATAAGTTTATATAGAGGATCGTTGTATGTAATAGAAGAAAAAAGGGACAAAATCAAGATATTTGAAATAAAAAAAAATATGGTATAGGCTAAGATGCTTCAGTTCCGCCACGGGGTGGCCAAGAAACGCAGGAATCATATATGTACCATATAGAGGAACGATAACAATTTTATCATTCAAAATCAGCAATTATTAATTTAACAATTTTAAATGTTATACAGTATATATTAGTTCAGAAAATTAATAAAAATAGAGCCCTAGTAGTATGTAATAGATCACAGGGTATTAGGTACTATAATCATGAAGTCTTAAAGTCTTTATATAGTCTTAAAATGAAGAAAATTGCAAAGAACCATAAAATCGGCGTACATTATGCATTTTCAACCAATGGTAGAAAATCAATGGTAGTATAGAATACCAATTGTGAAATAATGGCCAAAAAAGAATTATTGGTTAAATTAAAATATACTGAAAGAGTTACAATAATTGATAAGCATAGAATAGGTTTCAATTACAACAATAATAGGGTTAATCGAGACTTTAGGTGAGAGCACTGCATTGAGGAAGTTTGGCGGACAAAGTGGCAGCGAGAAAAATTACTATTGAGTTTAATTCAATTGGTTATTGTAATATTTCTCAGCCTGATGGGTCATCAGATATGTAGATGGTCTTAAAAAAGAGTCGGAAGTAGGTCAATGTTAGCGAAGGTAAGAATGGAAAGTCCAATCGTTCTATAACTTAATATGTTCAACCGTTTCCTAAACTAAAATCTAAGCCTGATTGGACAGCAGCAAATAGGTCAAAGACCGGATGTCAAACGTGTTGGGACACGTTCAACTCTTCAAAGTAAAACTGCACCAGAACTATCAACTGAAGCGCTATATTCAATCTGGGGATTCATATAGAGAGACAGCTTACAAATAGTAGAAAAATTAAGTTATAATTACTGTATTAGGTAATTTTTTGTGCAAAAACATACAAGAAATTTTCCATCATGAGAAAACTAAAGTCTAGTAAATATAATAAGACCTTAAATATTATTAGCAATTAATACAGAAGTCAAAGCGGACAACACCTGAATGTAAAGATACGCTTTCGATTCAATAAACTTCATTTTCAATAATGACGCAGCAATCAGAGGGAAAACCATACGCTAACAACTAAGCGCCCAATTGAGAATAATAATCGGGAAGAGGTGTAGTTAAAAGATATCATTTAAATACAAGCGAGAACTAAGCGACTAAAATAGCGCTCCAAGCGACATATTTAAGAACCAAAGTACTTCCTTACCGACACCTCGTCTTTTTAGATTTTTTCTAATTTGATACTTGAAAATTTGTAGTTTTTGGGCATTAACAATGTATAAATAAAAGCGATTATTACCCTGGTGAAATAAACCGCTCTCAATGCACCATAACACCATCGTCTACATAAGACGTTCATGATTACATGGCTGTATCAAACACAGGTGTAGTTGAAAGAGATAATTTAAACACGAGCGAGAACTAAACCTGTAAAGTGATCTACGATACCACGCTGTGATATACGCTGATACGGCTGAACTACGATACCGACAAAGCTTGATTTTTAACCTTTTTTATAGTTTAAAAGTAAAAAAGTTGTAGTTTTATAATTTTCCCTAAATTGAAACATCTCAAAGAATGTCCATGCCAAAATTAAAGTCTGTATCTTAAACGGTCGCTTCAGGAATTTAAGATCATCAGTGAGTGAGTGAGTGAGTGAGTCAGTTACACATGGGGCTGTATATATTATAGATACATACATACATATATATATATATATATACTTCCTCTTTTATAGATATAGATTTAAAAAGCGTTGGAAATTTTAGAAGTTACGAGGTATTGGAGCAAGTCCACTTATATACTAGATATAGCCTACTTGAAAATACTAAGCGTAATGTTAAAATAATTTTACCTTTAAACTCTGTTTTAGCTTTTAATTTTTATGACCAGCTCTTTTAAATCTGAGAAATTCCATTTGGTTTTCCGATCTTGTCTTGCAAATAATATACAGTGTAAACGATTTCACTACATCACAATGCTGAAAGTTTAAGAAATAATTATGAATGTATAGAATAATAAATGTATGAAGAATGCAGCACTGCAATAACTAAATTTGGGTTGGCATAAAAAAGGTACTCTGATATAGGTGTAGCTTGGTTAGGTTATTTTAATATTACAGCTATATGGTGCAAGGTTTAATTGTAAATATCACGTAAATAAAAAGGAAATAAATAAAACTTAATATCACTGCATAAGGCTTTGATGCACACTTCTTTTATCGATGATCCGCATTGTTCTGCACAACTACCCTTTGTAATTATTAATATAAAGTATTAATATGCAAGTTTTTCTTGTTATAAGCTTCTATATAAAAAACTAAATAATTGAGATATTCAATCAATTTGAATAAAAAAATATGAAATCATTTTATATGCCAATAATAACATGTAATTATATAGTTTTTCTATATTGCCCAGTTAAAACAGACTGTTACAAATGATTAATTTGTTAGTTACCTTTTTTCCAGGAAGTTAAGAGTACATGACATTCTTTTGTGTCATGAAATTATGCAGTTTCTAATCGATATAAATAATATTGTTGTCATGGATATAGAGATCGGTGTCAAGTTGTTTTCAAGAAAATTGTTAACCTTAATGTTATAGCTGTTATAAAGGTTATATGTTTATATAACCTATACTATAGGTTATATGTTTATATATGTTTAAATGTTATATAGGTGAAATGCCCTCAAATTACTTAAAGTTTTTCATTTACCAATATTAGATAATCATTAGTAGGAAATTTTAAGATTTCGAGTGTAACAGCTGTAATGAGTGAACACAATAAATCGCAGAGAACACATGCCAGTCATACCAAAAAGGTTATGTTAAACCATTGAGAATACAATAGTTAACGAACTGAATCAAAATAGAGTAAGTAAGAAATATCCAATTTAATTTGCTCGAGTTTGAGCAACATGCACACTTGCTGTTAGTTATTTTATATATTGTGAGACTAACAAGTTTTATGTCTTTACAATAGTTATTATAACATATTTTACAGTTATTATTGATATAAGTTAAATAATTCCGTCGTTAGACCATTTTAACTAAAACCAAGAGATTTAATCTATAATATCCGTTTTGTTTTATTTAAAGTGGATTTACCATAAGATTCTTGTTATTTCAACGCGATAAAAAATGTCATTGCCAATAAATGTCATAATTACAATAAATTAAAAACGTGTCACAATGCGAGTGGTTGGAGACAAAAGTTTTAAGAGTTCGTTAAGTTGGACGCATACATAGTAGTACCCCGGTCACGTGTGTTTCAACATTACTGATGTCAGGGTATAACAAAACAGTGACATATAAGACGGATGTCAAGTTATAAACGTTATCTACCCGAATGATGGCAGAGACGGTCACGTCGTGCAGACATCACTCTGGCCACGTGACTCAAGGACTGGTGATATACAAACTGTAAAATAATACCTTGTCAAATGAGGCAGATGGGACGATTTAAAAGCTATTGATAGAAGAATTATTAGCAAAAAGGATTTTCATGTTTGTTTTTGCGAATTTCCCATAGGGAATAAGCTATTACCGTAGGTCTCATGGTAAGACCTAAGCCCGGGACCATGTTACTTTTTTGTTTTGAGGTGCCCAGAAACCAAAAATAATAGTCATTAAAATTTATATATATATATATATATATATATATATATATATGTATATATATGTATATATGTATATGTGTCCCTAGACACGATAACTCTCGTAAAAATGGTCCGATCGACACCAAATTTGGTAGAGATGTGTAAACCTACGTTTATTTGGATGAGTTCGAAAACCAGACATATCGACCTACCGGAAGGGGTAGTTTTGGGGAGTTTTGTACCCCAAAAATGGGTTTTTTGCATTTTTCATATGTAAATTTTAAAAATTTTAAATTTTTATTTCGACCATTGGATTTAGCTCAAAAATACACACACAATTTAGTATTTTGAAGCTTTGCTCTATCTCCATTGGTTACCGAGATATTACAAAGTCTAAAGACAGTACATTGTCTTTTGGGGCTCCAATGTTAATCTTATGGAGAATAAGGATGTGTTAATATTTCACTTATTAACCAATATTTTTGAATGGAACTTGGTATTTAGCTTCATTTGGTTGAGATTCATCCATTTAAGGTAAAAAATCTTGGTTTTTGTACTTATCATGGCAGCAAACCTGCATACTCTTTTCCCATGTTAATCATATGGAGAATAGGCAAACTCTTTTATTTATGGACAGATATTGATGAAACTTACTATATGGCTTTATATGGTCGAAATAATTTTTTTCTATGCTAAAAACCTACTTTTAGTGTCCCCCATGGCAGCATACCTGCATACTCTTTCCTATATTTATCTTAAGGAGAATAGACATTTATTTCCCTATTTATGAGCACGTGATGAAATTTTGTTTACAAGTTTAGCTGGTCAAAATTAATATTACTAATTTGGAAATTCGCTGAGTACGCAGGTCTGCTGCGACGGGGGGTATTTTTTTCTTCTAGTGGTGTTTTGTAGACTAATTTATTTAATAGTTCAAAATTTTCTTCCATATTTGAAGGGATATTTTTCTTTGTGAAAATATTTAAATTTGTACTATTAATAAATTTAGGATTTTATTTTCACAATTAAAAATATTAAAACGAAAAATTACTATCAAAATTGTTGACAACCCTGAATATGTTTGAAATGATTGTTAAAACATTATTCACTTTTAATTTTAAAGGAATAAAACGTTACTTGTAACTCAAACACATTTTTGGGCAATTTATCGAATATTTTGACTTCCCAATGAATGCCTCAAAGTAAATTTCAATACATTTAAGTTAGACACTGCAGTTTTATAATGATATGCAGTACCATAAATTTAGCTTTTTGTAGTAAATACTAATTTTATATTTAAAAAAATTACATTGTAATGGAGATATTATCAAATATAATAATACCTAGATAATTAATATCATACCTAATGAACTTTCGATGTTATGAAAAAAAATGGTAACCTTCCTGTTTATGCTAATCAATGTCATAATGGCAGATATATTATATGATATATATAATAGAGTAATGTTGTTAACCTTTAATGTTTTGGCATTGATCTACACACATTTGAATTAAGAATTGCAGTAACCACATTTAGGAGTGTCTTAGTAATAATTATAAATTTTAAACGTTTAATATTCAATAAAGAAAATATTTTGTCTAAATGAAGACAATATTTTCTACCCTCCAAAAAGTCACATTTTTAACCATAATATATAGAGCAGTCTCCGAATGCATTTCTCGCCATCCACCATTCGTCATTTCATGCAACGTCTTTATCTCGTGTGAAATTGAATCATCCTTGTACCTTGTCATCTTTCGTATGAATTTCATTTCAACATTTTTGTAGAATTTAATAAAAATCTCATTTGAGTATGAACATATTTTTTCATATAAACTACTGAACTCATCTTTGGGTTTATTTAACCCCAACTCCGAACCCAACCCGACCGAACCGAACTCTTAAAACTACTGTGTTTATTTAAAATATTGACATCCTTTTAGGTAAGGGATTATTGAAAGCTTTGTAGGACGTATTAATAATCTGCTAAAAATTGAATTACCGGACAATCTTTTTCCACTATTAAGTCATTATTAATTGCCCAAATACTTTTTTACTTTCTTAAAACACTGCAAGACACAACAAAGGTCTTATGATTCTATAGTTACATGCTTGAGAACTTAATAGTAGATAGATAATTATACTAGTTTATTTTAATAGTGGAAATGGCAATACATTAAAATAATAAAAGGTGAAATATGAATATTTATAAAGTCTATCTTATAATTACTCGGTTGAAACACTACAGGTTATATGTAACAACTACTGAAATGATCTTTATAAGTAATAACAAAGGGAAATATAAGTCCATTTTAATAGTTAAATTCAAAAGTACAATCGTCCTATACTATATCCTATACCTTAAAGAGTTCGGGCTGATAAAAATCTTATGGAATATAAAAATGTAGTTAAAATTATGAAAGCTTTAGTCAGGCATTTGTACTATTTATCAGTAGTACTAAAATACTAATATAACTAAACTAAGATCCGATTACATCGCATATTATGATCGTGTTTATGGCATTGTATTCCACCATTAAAACCCCTTAATTCTATATATATATAAACTTTCAGGAGTGTATTTACATTTATCATACAGGTTATTGCACTGCTTCTAATCCAACCCTCGATGTTTGGGCATGATCCCCATTGCAGATTTTGGAGGAAGGTCAGGGAATGCCATAGAACACATTACAAAATAAATTGGACGTCTAAAAGTTATATAATTTCTTCAGAATAATTGCACATCAATAAATATCTTGTACCCGTTAGAAAATCTAATTGATGATAAATATATTATTACCAGAAGTAATTCTAAGAGTATACTTATATAGTAGGCTACTTTTCCCATTCAGCGTTTTGAACCATTTGTTGTTTTCTGTTTTTGTTATAAAGTAGAAGAGTTTATTTAGTTTTAAATTAATTTACTCCGGTATATATTCAAAACTAAACAGCGTTTTATAACTAAGATCTCTGTGTTTGACACACAGTAAATAAAAAAATTTTTAAAAACAAAGAGATAATTTTTTTTAATGTTTTTTTTTTACGAAAGAACATCGGAAGAAGATGCTTAGCATTATCTGAGGGGGGAGAAATATGTAGTATGACAGTAATCTGTACAGCTGTTTAATGTTAGGTTATGATTTGTAATTTTATGTTTTGATTTGCGTATTAGAATGTGAGAATAAAGAGATTTGCCTTTATATATGGTTATTTATTAAAAACAGACCTAAAATACTGTAAATGGTAGTTTTCATCTGGGACGCAAAGAGATTTTTTTGGGATGTAAGACCTTTTGAACGGAAATTGCGGTTAAGCACAGAAAAAAACACTTTCAGCCCGAGTGATGAACAATGTTATTCATCATAAGTGAATACAATAGAAGGGTCTGAAAAAGACAGAGTCAACGTGGATTAGAGATAAACTAAAAATGATGCACAAAATGACCCATGCTGACACGCTACATTTCTTCTTTTCGCCTGTCCTTTTAAAGGCGATAACCTTTCTTTTGTGATTTGTTTCTTTTTTTCAATTTGTCATTTTATTAGAATACGTTTTGGTTTGCACATGGCAAAATATAATCTTTTGTTCTGTTGGGATTTATTTGTAAACTTTCCTCTACAAAAACTAAGTTTATACTTGAAACACTTAACCGTTGAGTTTTGGACATTGGATTATTCAACCTCCTACAATTGTGTGATGCAATATAAAAGATTTTAAATTGGAACTTTACTTAAAACAAATACACGTTTTTTATAGAATTGAAATTTGTTTTCCTAACATATTTAGTGTTTGGTGATATAATAAAAAGTAACTCAGCGAATGGATAGTCTTGAATAGTCTTGAATAGTCTTTAATAGTCTTGAATAACTGATTTTGGGAAGTGATTTAATTTAAAATATAATTATTTCTAACATACACGTCACTCTAGGCGTCATTATACGCTTGTTTCATAGACTGCTATCACGCCTCTGTGAACATAAACCGTTTTTGTCTATTTGTACTAAAATGCTTCTTAATTAGTCTATGAAATATAAGCCTTTTAATGGTCAAAACTCATAATATACTTTTGATTATTATTGGAACACAGTGAAATAACATTTTACCGACGTAACTTTTACAAATTTATGTAATTTACAAATTTTTTACTTTACAAAAATGTAAAACATAACTGTAATTTTATTGTAAGATTTTATGTATCATAGTAGCTTATTACACATAAAGCTAACATTAAATATAGACATTAAACATTTTAGCGATTAGCGTTATACCATGCGAGCATGTACCCTCGCATACGTTTGGTTTAGTCGTGAGAATGCAGTACTTTCTCGATTGACAATTCACAAATCCTTCTCAACATTTTTTCAAACATCAAAGCTATATAAATAATAGATATTTAAACAATCATACAGGCCAATATGGTTTTCACAGATAATTTAAACATGTATTTGAGGATGTTTTAATGTGTTTTATTACAATGTCTTGAAAAAATTGCTACTACAAATATGGAAACTAAACCATATGCATTTAAAATGGCGTGATGATATTAATTGAACACACTGAGATTAATTCATTTGTGTTCTTTTTCAACCCTATGAGTATTGACACTATCACTATGACGAGGTATCTGTTGAATTGCTTGGACACAGGACTGTACATGCGTTGTCAGGGCGTGTATGTGTATCCAACTTCTCATCACCATATCTGATATGTGTCTGACAGATGGTGTAATGGGATTCCCGAGTAGCAGCAACATCATCGTTACATTCCAAAATGTTATCCCAAAACCCATAGACAGAAAACAGTTTTACCACAAAATATTGTATTAAGTTAACTAACAGTTCATATTTTCATAAACTAATAATTGGTAATGTTGTGTTTAAAATAAATTAATTTTTGTTTTAAAATATACGAGTGTAACACCCTTCAGAGCCTAAATCGTTCACAAACTGAAGATAGTTCAGTTTTTTACAGAAATATTGATTTAACAATATGATAATTTAATCAATACAAATTGCGATAAACATTAAACCCATAAAGATGTGTTATAGTTAGTAACATTTTAATTGGAAAACTTAAATAAACCGTTCATGCAAGGCTTGTATAAGAGTGAATTGTTTTGTTCACTATAGATATAGCATTCAAATAAGGATAGTAACAATTTATATTAACTTTAGAAAAATATGTTTTCTCTTGGTTGGATAAGTTTGATTTATATAACCAAAAAGATAAAAGATAATCTAAGTACAAATTAAAAAAGAAAAGATTTAATTTGTAGTTACGAAAAATTTAATTGTTTGAGTCACGATCACCATTTATTATCATTGTAAGTCATGCATGACCCATATGGTTTCTGCGAAATATTTTCAGTCACATCACTCATGAATTTTAATCTCACTTTATTTCGGTTAGTATTTACATGGATGATAAAAAAGTAATAAATGTGTGTATTGCTTTTATAAATTAAAACATACATTTTCAAAACAGTACTAACAATATAACAAAGACGTTATAAGACGAGAAAATGGAAGGAAATAAATTCCATTGATACCATAAAGTTTTACTATCAGTCACATTAATGTCCAATATTATAGTAACGTTACCGACTTCCACAAAATAGAATCGTCTTTTATGTTCTTTTTGTTTTATTTATCTAACTCAACTCTTTGTAAAAAAAATTATAAAATTTATTATTATAGTTAAAACTGTTCTTTTTCTAACATAATGGGCTCTGGTTGATTGGATTATGCTACAAAAACTAAAAATAACTGTCAATTACATAATGTATTATGATTTTTAAATACATACAATTTATTATTTTTTATCATCAACTTATATTTTATTTTCCTAAAAAGTTCTACAACCAAATAAAACAATATATTTTGTCATAACATTTCGATATAATAATTCAAATACATTTGCAGTCATTTGCAAAATATCTGGGTTTGCATGTGGATTCTAGACCTACTTGGAGTAAACATGTAGCTTAGATCTGGTTTGCAGTCGGGTTTGCCTAATGTATTTCCCCTGGCCGTCTCGTCAAAGTCTGTAATCTTGGAATCGTCTGCACAGTTTATTTTTTATATATAGAATCTGTCCTACGTTGTGGGGTTCTTTAAAGGGGAGTCTCGTCTATGCAAAACTTCAATAGAGTTTGGTATCATTCAAATATCTGTCTTGCAGGCTATGTCCAAGAAGAGTCTTGAAGGCCTCTTTAGCTAGTTGAGTGTTCTAACGCCAACATTTACTGTGGGGTTTGAAATGTACATGTTTTAAAAAAATAAATGGATAGCTGCTTTTACAAAATAAATCACACCATAGCTACCAACAAGATTAAGAGACTTTCTGAGAACTGATCAGCTAATATATTTGAGGAGGTGCAATACCACACTTCAATTTTTTAATAGCGTCCAACACGAGATTCGAGTATAAACAGGACGGCTGTTTATAAAATAAATTTTAAAAGTTAAATAGAGAAGTTTTAATCGTGTCGAAGAGGTACTAGTTTTGAAGTTTATTTGGTGTCTTTGAAATTGTTTCAAACATTAGTTACAATTGCTACAGTTACATTAATTACAGTAGCTTGAGAAACTCTCCGAATACAGCCATATATATGTATATATATATATATATATATATATATATATATATGTATTCTATTTCTAAATAATTCAAATTCATTAATTTAGTTATTTTATGAGGAAAACTAAGACGTGTTCAAATTGTAAAATTTTCTGAGCAAAAAATAAGTTTTCTCTTATTTTTTTAAACTTAAAGTATAAAAATACATCAGTATAAAAACTAATGTTTGAATTTAATAAACCAATTACAACATCTTCAAAATCCTTTTTTTACTGAGTCAGTCATGGTAATATTCATAACTTAATCCTAAATTTAGAACATTCAATAAAAAATATGTTCATTTCTTTAGTTGTGTTCTGTAAATCTAAAAAAAATTGTATTTGTAATTAATGGTAAAATATTACCTTTTAGCTCAATGTGTATCAGCTAAGTTTCTTTATCCATCACAAATGTATGAGAAATTTTGATCATATATTTCTATACATTACAAAACACATAAAACATACTTACATACAATACACACAAACAAATACAATATAATAAATACAATAAATGCAATAAATAAATACACACACATACAAAAGTACTTAAAAAAAATAAAAGTAAATGGTAAAATGTTACCTTTTAGTTTTTAATGTGTATTCGTCTAGTTTCTTTATCCACCACGAACGTATTAGAAATCTTAATCCAATATTATTTTCACAATTTCTTTTTCATCACCATTTGTCATGTTGGCCTTTATTTTGTGTTAAATTTAATCACCATTGTTTTTGTCCTGAAAAAATAAGTTTAGGATCTAGTTACTATAATAATTAAAATAAATACACAATATTTTAAACAAAGATTGTGCTTGATGACACTTCCAGATTTTTCAGGAGGTGGAAGCTCTCTCTTAAAGTAACCTCATTTAGTTTAGACGAAAGGACATTTGAGCCGTCAACACGAATCGTGAAGAGAATAAATCTCAGCCGCTCTCCGCTTGCATGTCAAGTGGACCTGGCTTTATTCCTTTATAAATATTTCTTATTATCACCCCAGATTAATAATGCCTAGCGTTTGTATTTGATATTTGAAATAGCATATTCTAAACATTTTCAAAAATCCATGATAGCTATTTAATATTCTGTTATAGTTAGTCTACGTCTACAATGGTAAAATATCATTTGACTTAAAGAAAAGATGACGGGGAACAAGGCCGATTCAATTTCAAGCAGAATAAAGACATTTCTGGAATGAAGAATGTTGAACGGTAAGCCATGGATTTGGAGACTTCCATACATTTGTCATGAATAGCAATACGAGACTTGCAAAAAATGCTATGGAAATAAAAGTACATAGTTTTACATTTGACCAAATAGTTTACTTCAATATCCTTTAAAAATATTCTTTATGGGATATGTAAACTTTCCATGAATATGTACATAATCACATTTCAACAAGTTGTTTATCTATTCTAATATTTATTAATAACTAAAATGTATTCTGTTTTAAATGTCTAAGACTATAAATTATAACCACATTTATACATTTTATACATTAATGTAATGCATTTTGTTATCGATATGTAGGCCTATACATGAAGTAGGACGTTATTTTTCAATGATATTTGTATCGATACAGAAAAAATCTATTCCATGTCAAAACAAAAATTTGTTGTTAAAATAAAGTGCATTAATGGATGTGTGTGTTAAATAGTTCTATATCGATACAAGTAGATACAGTAGTAGATAGAAAAAGCCACTTTCAAAACCGGCCACGTGCCGCCGGAAGCCATGTTCCGGGGCAGGTGTCTTCCGGTCGAATATTAAATGAGGTTGGGGGAGGTGGGGTGAGGGTTTGAAGTAGATTTGCGCATAAATTAAAAGTTGGTTCAAAACTGAAATTCAACAATTGGTGGTTGAACTAAATTTGCGCATAAATTAACCGGGGTTGAATTAAAACTTCGCATAAAATATTGGTTAGTTCAAAACTGAAATTCAACAACTGGGGGGTTGAACTAAATTCGCGCATAAATTAAAAGTAAGTTCAAAACTGAAATTCAACAACTGGGAGTTGAACTAAATTTGCGCATAAATTAACCGGGGTTGAAGTAAAACTTCGCATAAATTAAAAATTAGTTCAAAATTGTAATTCGACGGTGTTAATAAAAACTCTAATAGTTGAACGTGTAAACATATAAATTAAATGTAACTAATATTATTCTCGATGCAAAATTCATCTCAGTAAATTCACTTCAATCCGCCGAGACCGGCGCCAACCAGACGGCAACTTGATACAAAAAATGTACCGTGATCAGATGTACAACGCTGGGAGGACGGACGGCACGCACGTTCATGCTAACAAAAACGAACACTCCCCCTAATCAGGAAGTATTCCTACAATTAAAGGACACCAAATATAAGTGCATCACTTACGACCACTTATGCAACTGAGCAAACATTTGAGCGACAATATAGGCCAAAGAAAATACTGCTGACCTCCGCTTCCACAAGAAAACACATACAACCTAATCTCCCACGATCGCATATGGATGCGCGGGCTAACCTAGCGAGGACATAAGTCAACTCCCCTACGCTAACACACAATCGACCATCAATCAACCACACAGCAAGAGGCCAACAGCATAATCACACTGGGAATATTCCAAGGAATTTGATAACTAAAACGATTATTTCAAAGAAAATCCAAAATAAAATTCATTCCGAATATTTCAAAATATTTCAACTAAATTCAAGAAAATATTTCATATAAAATTATTTCATGTACAGAGCTAAATACTATTATTAGCTACACGCAAAACGTATGCATCACTATATCATTTCTCAAAATACAATAAGCACAAAAGGAGCCACGTCAAAAAAATTTTGGATCCCTCAATATGAAATCGGAAGACAATGGCAAGTAAAAATAATGTCCATTTCCGTGACAAATTAATTAAGGAAAATATTTAAATTTAAATTAAAGAGAAATTGGGATACCTGATTAATGGATTATCCATACACATTCACTACACTACACAAAAAAAGACACTCAAGAAACTTCACTCGAATATCACTCATTTATACGCACACACGTGTACATAAGTACCGACCGACGCGGACAACGGACGCTCACAGACTGAAATAATCCACAGTCCCAAGGCAGTTAGCAGAAAACAGACGCAGCTCAAACGTAGGCACAGAGATGACGTTATCTCTTGCAGAAGTGACAAGAGATAAGAACACCTGCAGCACGTCTCTGCGGGAATCAGCACATTAGGGCACGGCCTGGAAACATGAATACTAACTGTTTCAAAAACATTGCCTCCCATTCTGAAAACATGTGCTCACATTCGAAAAATATCTTCAAAAATTTACCGAATAATTACTGATTAGCTTAACATTCATTGACTAGGGCCCAGTCATGAGTATTAAGGGATTCGGTAGCTATAAATTCTGACTAAAAGCTAAAATAAAAGTACAAATTCTCATATTAATGTATAAACGCATTCTCTTAAGAGAGTAAATGCTGAGCGCGCAAGCATTACTTTCTGACAGAAAAATGTAATTACTGAACGAAGTAACCAATACATTTTGGATGTAGGACGAAAATACCATGAACAGATAAACTAACATACACTCTTGAAATTGAAATCACAAAATCATTATTATTATTATAACACTAACACGAAATTTGTGGTTCAGATCTGAATGGCTGTATGGAAAGAACATAACACCAGGATGGCTTCACACCTGTTACTCGCCACGATAACAATATTGCTTTGCAACGGAACACAAGCAACTCAAGAGTCCGACAGCTACCAATTCTTCAGCGGCTTACATTTCGAACGCCAAACAGCTCTAATCCCTTACGAAGCATCGATTCCATTAATCTTAACGACAAAATTAAACCAAAAACCAACGTTCCCAAAATACCAAAATGTAACAGGAAAATGTAGCTTGAATAGAAATAACACATCCACGCAGTGCGAACTACAGAGAAATCTAGTGAAACTCCAATCATTAATTATATCAGTCATTGAAAACCAAAGCCATGACCTATCGCTTAGTAATGTAACAAACACAAGAGGAAAACGGGGACTAACATTCTTAAAAGACTTCTTTCAATGGTGCTGTGACTTAGCCTCCACAAACGAAGTTGCGGGCATCTATGACAATCAAAAAAATCTTGAACAACACACCAATGAAATTATTAACTCCGTAGGAAATCAATATAAGGACCTAGTTAGGACAACACATAATCTGAATAATTTCTCACAGAATGTCGCACAACTAGCGGACAGAGTGCATACAACATTTTCAATCGCACAGCAAGAATTCAGCGAGAGCCAATACACAACATCAGAAATAATCATTAAGCAAATTTACTCTCTAACACAACAAACCTGGACATACATATTGTACAATTACCAGCAACAGAACGAGAGAGACATCCTAGGAAAATGCCATTCAAATCAAATCTCAGACAGCTTAATCAAACCCAAGAAACTATTAACTCACCTCACCGAATTACAAACGAATGCCTTCGAGAAGAATTTAAGACTAGCCATACCGATCGACAAAATACTGCTGTACTACAAATTACCAATTACTCAATGTACTTTACTTAACGACACATTACTTATAAAGATTAACATCCCACTGATGCCAAAGAACATCCTCTACAAACAATATAAAACGATAATATCTCCAGTACGTTGGGAAACAGACATTTGCTCCTTACAAATAAAAGGAAAATTTGTGTTCACGAACGAACACCTCACAAAAGTAATTACCAGTGAAGATAAACACTGCAATGAAGAAACATATCCCTTATGTCTCTTACCCCGACAAACTCTCCCAACAAGGGAACAAAAATGCTTACATTTCATTTTAAACAATGTAAATATAGAAACACTACAACAACATTGCCACTATGTTTGCCAAACAGCCCCAGAATATCCAATAGTTACTAAATTATTGCCAAATAAATACCTGATTACCAATATTAAAGAAAATATGACACTCAGGTGCGACAACGGGAAATCAACCCACCAAATCACTCCCATCACGGCAGGAACATTACTAGTAAATATCCCTTGTGACTGTGAGTTACTCAGCGAAGACGAAATATTAATAACCCAGTTACACCCGTGTGATTCCCAGGACGACATTAGAAAGAAAATTATAAACCTAATCCCAGTAACTTGGTCTAAATTACAATCAATTAAATTATACCCAATGGAATCGGGAGTGACACACGAATTCAAAAATTTAACCGAAATTTTAAACACAAATTGGACCTTTCGGAACCCAACCTTTAAGGTTACAGAAATGAAAAAAATCCAACAAGTAAAATTACTACACGATGAATATGAAATATTTAATGACACGAGACTCCTGTTGTACATCCTAATAGCATGGCTAGCCATAGTCACCATCGCTATAGTAATATTAGCATACTGCATCCATATCCAGGAAATAAAACGAAAAATGACGGTGCCACCCAGAGACTTTACGCAGTAAAATCATTTAAGTGGGCAATTAAAAACAAAATTATGGAGCGATCGGTGGAATATCGCTCAATCGCCGTGGGGGAATGTAAACATATAAATTAAATGTAACTAATATTATTCTCGATGCAAAATTCATCTCAGTAAATTCACTTCAATCCGCCGAGACCGGCGCCAACCAGACGGCAACTTGATACAAAAAATGTACCGTGATCAGATGTACAACGCTGGGAGGACGGACGGCACGCACGTTCTCACGCCATGTAGCAATTCTTAGAATAATCATGCAAGAAATATAAATCGACTTACCGATCAGCAATCAGCGGCAAAGATGGCGGCTTGATGACGAAGTATTCAATCGCCAATAGGGAATAAGGAAGAGGTGGTAATTGAAAGATAATTGGCTGGGAGGCGTGGACAATCGGAAACGGGGATGAAATCAAAAAGTAGTGGGGACAAAATTTGGAACTTAGGAGCGGAGGAAATTATCAGTCTTCAAGGAGTACAGGATAGAAGAAGTCAGGGGAAAAGGGTTGGTCTGGGCTCTGAACGGAGTAGGAGCCAGGAAGCCAACTGGATCGGTATAGAACGCCACCAGTGACGACCCGACTCCAAGACCAGCGCCACAGCTCCAGACCCTCCAGAGAAGGAAGACGGGCCAAGCAGGTGCAGGGATCCCAAGGAAGGAAGACGGCCAAGCAGCTCCAAGGACCCCCCAAAGAAGGACGACGGGCCAGCAGCTCCAAGGACCCTCCAGAGAAGGAAGACGGCCCTAGCAGCTCCAGCAGTCCCAAAGAAGGAAGACGGCCAAGCAGCACCGAGGACCGCCCACAGAAGGAAGACGGACCAGCTCCGAGGCCCGGGGACGAGGACTCCACCGCACCGACGACCACTCGCGCACCCACAAGGAGAACGGCGGAGCACAGCCGAGGGACCACACCGACCGACACCGCACCGGCCACGAATCCGACGGACGGCGGAAGAAAGGTCTACTCCAGGGGTATGTCGAATCACTCTCAGTCCGGTGCACAGCATTAGGTCCCGAACGTTTAAATTTAAATAATAGATAGAGCATTTCTAGACTCCCTTTAGTTAAATAAATAAACAAAAGCAATAAGCCCTAAAGCAAAGAGGAAGCATAAATGAGGTAATCAAAGTAAGGATAAAGTTATAAGTAGGAAAGGAATAAATAAGTAAACAAATAATTGTATATAAAGTAATAGATAAAATTAATTAAAACCCCTGCTTAGGGAACGAAGTAAACCCCCAAAGTAGGAACTGTATTCATGCACGGCCATTCAAAGTATTAAATAATCTATTCCTTTCAACATTTGTAAATATTAGAGGCTAAGACATGACTTCATTTTTAGGGTAATTTGTATAGTAACTTTGTTTGTGGAATTGAATTCTTAAAAGCCCAAGTTTGATTTAACGATATCATTTTTTGTTTTATTGCTGTAAATAATTAATGGTCGATTAACATATAAGTTAAATATTATCAGTGACACTCACACATCGGACGCTCCAGTTGTGCGCGAAGTAATTTACCGAACTCTTACTTCATGAGTGTTGAGTAAACGAAGAACTAGCCCCAGTAGTTGGGTGGACTCTAATTCATGTAAATACATTTCGCTCACTGCAATTGAAGGGCATAATCATATGTTTCACCTGTGCACCATGTTAGTTTAGTTATAGTTGTGTTATTAAAGTCTGTTTAATTGCTTGATCTGAGTTCATTCAATTGCCTTCCTGATACTCTCACTATAGTGTCAAGCGAGTCAAACTACTTCAGCAGTGTATTTGTAACAGAGCTCACGCTACCCAGGCGAAAGCTTTATAAACGAAAATAAAAGTCAGTTCAAACATAGCGCAGTCATAACAAGAGAGAGAGAGAGAAGGTAGATAGAAGTGTTAAGTTCCGCGGATAGAACGAGAATGAAGAATGAAACATGACGCGTCGAAATATATGCGTGACTGTAGATGTCAGTTAATGGGGGGTCTAGAGCTTCCGGCCTGTCGGATGGTGAATTAATCAATGGGGGGAGTGGAGATGGCGCTCGGTTGAACTAAAATTGCGCATAAATTATAAGTTGGTACAAAACTGAAATTCAACTTGATAATGTGGGGTACGGAAAGTATGTCAAGGTCATCCCGAGTAAGTTTTAAAAAAGCCTATCCCGCTACCACAGGAAATAGTTCTGAGAGTTGAACTACCCGGTGATAGCGGGATAGGTAGAAGACTCTTTTGAACTTTATTCGTAAAAACAAATACAATCAATGTGCAAAAACAAATACAATCAATGTGCAATACAGGTTGAATTTTTGTGATGAAATACGGAGTTGTAAAAGTAAACGCCGACGACGAGGATAAGGTAAAGGCAGAGTCCCCAGATGACGTATTTGGCAAGTTTGAAGAAACGTAATATCTCGAGTTGGTTTTCCCGTTCCAATCGTTTAATTTCCAATTTCAATTTATCCTCTTCCATTCTAGTTACAAAGGGAACTTCATCCATCATATCCATCATGATTGTGTTAGTGTTTGAAATTTTAAAAGAAGTTATGTTGATAGTACAAAAGTCGAAGACGGAATGAGGAGTGAAAGCGAGAAATGTTAGTTAAATAAAAAAGTGGTGGGGGGAAAGATGAATTACAAAGAAGTGGTGGGGGAAAGATTTTGCTCTTCATTATTACCGTCAGTAGTGTCAGATGGTGCAGGAGTTAGATTTAGTAAACTGTCTTCGTCCGAACTTTCAGCCTTATCACAAATAGGACAATCGTATGTTATTTCCAAATTCATTTTGATAGTTGTAAAATTATCTACAAGTTCTTGTAAAATATTAAAAATAGCTTGTAACTCTTCTTTAGAGTTTATTTCAAAACTAGAATTCATCCGTGCCAATGGAGAGTTGTTCATCGTTGGAGAGTCGGCGAGTAAATGAGGAACGCCGCCAAGGGAGGAGGCTTATTTAACGGCGAGCTTATGATTAAATAAAAAGCTAAGTTCTTCTTCTTCGTCTTTTAATTCAAATATCTTAGCTGGAGTATTTGCCTCGTCCTCCTCACTCTGTGATGATGAAGATAATTCACCAGGACGTAAATATTGAACATCAATTCTGATCCATCTCATATAATATCTATCCATTATAGCAAGCAAGTTTTGAAACAATTCTTCCATTTCTTCCCTCTCAGTTATTATATGATGAAACCTGACGAAAGGTGTTCCCATGTTGTTAATTAGAATGTTGGAAGTGAAATAATTCAAAGGTGGATTCAATAAGATACAAAACTTACACTAATGGTGGGGAAAATCTAAAAGACCTATGGTGGGGGAAATCTAAAAAAAAAAAAACAATGGTGGGGGGAAATCTCAAGGTCATCTAATTGAAGTTTTAAAAAAGAGTGTAAAACTGAAATTACACATTCGATGGTTCAACAGGATCTGAATACCAATCCGACCTGTATTTACATCTTTTTATCATATGTGTACAAAAATCATCTTGATGAGACATGGTGCGTTGACAATGAGCTAGATCGAGAGGATGAAATTTGAAACATCTTTGAGGACAGCATGTATGAAAATATCTTGATTTGTAAAATTTGAAAGTTCGCAATTCCGGTGGCGGTAGTTGTTTTGTTTTGCATTTGCAGTAACAAGATCCGAAAAATTCACACTTAGTGCAAGCTAACCCGTCCACCATCATTGGTCCTAAATCTGTACACTGTTGTTCACAACAGTAACGAGGTTCGTACTTGTAATTTTGTTTTTCCATGTTGACGCTGCTGAGTCCAGTGAAAGAATAAGAGTGTATAGTGTTGAATAGTCAGTTTTATGTACTACAAAAAGTGGTGGGGGGTAATTTCAAGGTCATCCAAACGAAGTTTTAAAAAATTATACCTTACTAATGTAAGGAAAATTGATACTTAAGAAGTTTGTTTCTGTTTGTTTTCTTCAGACTTTTTCTCTCTCTCCTGTTTGTTTTCTTCAGACTTTTTCTCTCTCTCCGCTTTAGCCATAGCGATAAGTTCTTCAGTCGATAGTGGATGTACTTCAGGAAATTTTAAAATTAATTTAGCCTGATATCCTTCTCGGGTTAATATATCTAAATCTTCAGTCATTTGTTCAACGGTGTTGTAATCTTTTCCATAGATCTTTCCATCAAGTTCAATCATCATTCTGTATAACATCTTTAAAAATAGGTGTTGACGCAGCGAGAGTTGGGAAGCGAATAATTAGTTATCCAAGTATCACATCCTTTTTATCAACTTGACATTGATCACGTGATTCCTTAGTTTTATTTGTTAAAAGATATTTAACATTGGTAGTACTTGTGGAACTTGATGTTATGTTGACCAGTCGGCGATGAAGATGTTGTAGGTTGTGTAGAAAGAAATACTTCATCATCGCAGTATTTTGTTTTAGTAAACATCCTTACATTAGTAGCACTAACATCAACAGTTAAGTGATAACCACCGGTAAGTAAAACTCGCATTTCGTTGGTTAAATCTTCAAGTTGTTCAAAACTCGTAATGGTGTTGGTATCGTAAGATGCACACTTGACCTTTAGGGACATGTTGAAGTTTTGTATTTAGTTATAGAGAGCGAGATGTGTACGGTACGAAAGCTAGTCGTAGACTAATGAATTTCACAAGTTGATTTTCACTTTTATTATCACACAAAATTGGGTCAAGGTCATCCCGTGGAATTTTTAAAAAAAGCAACATGTTGCTATGTACAAAGACATAACAATATGTTGCTTCTTTTATTTTTCTTTTTTGTTTTATATCATCTTTATTGAGAAACCATTACAAACACATATATTTACAATGTTATGTACAAACTAGTTAGTAGTAGGTGTTACATGAATAGTTAGTTCAGTTGAGTTGTTTCCACTCGGTCCGTGTGAAACTAAATAGAGTGCGCCAGGTTGAATAACTCGAAGATCTTCATTTTGTAGAAGTTGTACAAACCGTTTCGGTAGGAAGATTTGAAACTTCGGTTCGTCACCAACTGTATACGGCGCCTCGCTCAATGTGCAATTAATAGCATCACCAATTGAAGTGTCCATCTTCTTGATTGTATGTATGATGTAATGTTTTTCTTCTTTTAGTTCAGAACATTTCTTCGTCGGTAAGATTGTTGATTTAGAATGAGCGTTGAATTGATCAACCAAATTTTGAAGAAAGTTCTGCGATGCCATCTTGATGTTATTGTTAATCTTCTTGTTAATAATAATGTCCGTCGGAGATGTTGTCTCTTCGGAGGTTCGAGTAATACTCATGCTGCGTCATGGTAGCGCTCTCACTTTTATTACCGACATTACCCCCACCATTCTGTTGAAGGAAATTATTTAAGCGGTAGGCATTCTTCAAAGCGCACTGTGACCTTCGATGTTTAAAACTCTTTGATGAAATACAAAGTTCATTGAAGTAGCATTGGAAATCTCTATCTATTATTGCATTTATCACTTCGTTGCTTGTAAATGATTGTATCCAATTAGCTTTTTCCAATCCTCTTGTGTAGATAGTTTTGAACTCTTTGCAGTAATGATTCATAATGTGCGGCATCATGTTATAATTAATAAAACCTTCATCCCATCTTAAGTTGTGAAAATGTTTGTACAACCATTTGTTTGTAACTTTCGCTTTAGTTGTTAGTCTATTGAATGGTAATGTAGGTTTGAATAAGTAATGATAAACTACAGATGTGTTCATATCCAAAATTACTAATTCTTTTATAATAAAATTTCCATCATTTCCTCGAAAAGCTTGAAATTCAATTATACCTTTTTTAACTTCCATTATATGTGGCGCATTAGAAAACGAAACCCGTTTGTTCATGATGAAGTCTCGTCAGCAACTGACTTGTATTACAAACACGATTGTTCTTCTTTAACTTCTTGCGCTTCTTCGTCGATATTAAAGTTGGTGTGATAGTTGTTCAATTGTCTCCACATATCCACTTCTTGAGGTATTCGATTAAAAATTGAAGTATCCACGGGACCGTATAAAATTGGAACGAAAGGTTGTCTGTCCAATGTATCGATTAGATAGTCTTTGATTATTGCACTTGAAAATATTAGTTGTTTCAAATATCTGGTGACGGGACCGGTAGTACAACTTAAAGTGTAAAATTCTTCTTTAGTCAAATGTAATTTTACATCATGTCTAGTTAAATCTCTGAAGCGAACCATTTGTCCTCCACGATGTTTCACTATATCAACTTCAATATTTGATTCCAATAAACTTAATCTTGTTCTTCTTCCAAATGTGTTGTTACTCAAATAGCATTCCAAAAGATGTAAATGTTTCATAAATGATTCCCAAGAAGTTTCAGTGAATGTAACCATTTTATTTCCATGATTTAAAATAACAATCGGCGAATAGGCCAATGATTTTAAAATTCCAACTGAAATACTTTTCGTCATGCATGAAGAAATGGGGTAGAAAATCCGAAGAAATACTTCTGTTAAAATATTAGTTGTAATGTTAACTTCAACCTTTTTTCTTTTTACTTCTTTTTCAGCTTCTCCTTCTTCTTTTTCTTCTTCTCTCTTCTTATGTTTGTTAAACTTGAGGAACTCGTCCATTTCTCGTTCAACTTGTTTTTCTATATCTGAACTATTCTCATCCATTAGAGGTGTATTTTCTTCTCCGTTAGTAGAACTCATCTTGCGAACGATGTTTCCCATACGACGGTCGAAGATATAATGAATTTTCCACTCATGATTTTCTCGCTTTTATGTTTTTCGTCGAATCCTTGAAATTTATACACTCACATAAATGTTTGTTTTTAACTTGTCTTTCACAAACGAAATTCTAACCTCAAAAATTGAGACAGATAATTCTAACCTCAAAAATCTGCAGTCGTTGTACTAATTCTTTTTAAAGTACATTCTTCACGATTCCGGTCAGCGGTGTGTAAGTAACTATTTTATCATGTAGAATAAGACAGTATGCTGAAGTTCCATCCGCTACTGGTTCTTCAAATTCCATTTCAATTTTTATATCCACACTTGATGATTTTACCGATTCATTTTGTTTTGAACAATCTATTACAATTATCGGAGCCTTGGAATAATATTGGTCAGGTGATAATAGTGGAGTATTAGTCTTTCCATAATATGACGATTGAAATCTTGCATACATATCGTATAAAATGGAAAAACGTTTTTTGCTGAACATGACATTCAAATTGTCATACGGAAAGAATTGAGAGTTTAGGAAAACTTTACAATTCTTTATTTTACAGTTATCAAATTGACCGGCATTTGCAGTGATAACATCTTTTCGCTTAGTTTGAAAACCGAGTATTATGTACCTTGCTCGTTCCAAGTAAGTTGATGTCTTGACGGTCCATGTTTGTCGTTCGGTCTGAGGTAGTGTAGGATATTCATGGAATTCCCAACTTCGGAATGGCATCACAATATCACGGTCAGATTTTAACTTTCTCAATAATACGATTCTATGTTCATCAGCCAATCTTACATGAGGTACTCTCAAAACAACTTTATCTAATTGTAGTTGCCATTCCAGTTTATCTTCAGTAGTTGCAGGGTCTGCAAGTATCAAGTCCTTGTTAGTTGAAGATCTGAGTAATACCAATTCTTGTTTGACATTTATTATTACTCGTTTGTAATCTTCAGCAAATCCCAAAAGCAATCGTAAAGGTACATGAAAATCAAAGTGACCGTTGGAATCCGGTGTTATAGTGTCTTTATCAGGGGCAACCCATCCGGCGGTGACTATTGAATTCTTTTCATGCGGTGTAAATGATGTTAATCCTTTCAATGTCGTTGTTATACCAACCTTTTTTGTCGAATCAACTGTCACCCCTGATATCTCATATCTTATTTCATCAAAAAGATATGCCATCGGGTTATTTATAAAAGGAACTGTTGAAGCAGTTTTTCCATCCAATTTTAATACCCGTCCTTCAATGTACAAATAACTTTCACACGGTAATGTGTAAATATCTTGTTGTTGAATGGGAATCCTTATTTCATCGTTATTGTTTAATTTTGATGAAGTGTAAGGGTTGTGCGTGTGATATTCCTTCTCCCATAGTGTTTCGTCGAATGTCGGTCCTTGAGATATATCCAGGATATCCATCGTTGTTAAGTTTCAATCCAATCTTCTGTAGAAAACGAATGTTGTCCGATGTTAACTCTTCCAATGTCGAGGAGCTACTGAGCTCCTGACTCTTCCGTTGCGGTTTAAATGATAATCCCATGTTGACCTTTATGTTGCCGCTCTGATGTGTATCCGTATAGTTATCGTTTCTCCTCTAAAGTCAACACTAACACCGTCTTGATCCAATATGTTCAGTACGATGTCTGAAATGAAACTGGTGTTTAACGGTAGGTATATCAAGTTTTGTGGCTTCTCAACAATTTTAAAACCAGGAGCCACTGTTGGATAAAATGTATGTAAAATATGCTGATTCACTCCTTCTCTATACGATCCGTGTATAATATTACACGTTACATCGATACTATTGACTTTCAATATTGTAACAGTTGTATCACCTGAATGAGTAGTTCCAGGAGTTAAGATTTTCTTTTTTGCATCTGTAAATCCAAGTAAACTGCCAATCGACTGTTCCAAGCTGACATCAATATAATATTTTGAAGTTATTTCTGCTTTTAAAGTATTATTGTTTCCTTTAACGGTGATATTGTCTTCTCCGAGTTGTTTCTGTAATAATTGGTTTATATCATCGATTTCATAAGCTCCAGTAGGAAATGTGATTATTTTCAATTCTGAGTATTTTCCTGAAGCATCCTTAGTTTCATAATAATGTAGTAAATTGTTCTTTCCTTCCGTAACATTGGGTATTGAGTTGTAGGTAGTCAAATCAAGTAATGCCGCTTCCCATAATCTTTCCTTGGATAGACGCAATGCTGGGAACAGCGTACTTTTCAATGTGGATGAATTTCCACTCAGTGACACTGTATACGATGACATCTTAAAGCTGACTGACACTCTTCGCTAGAAACTCCAAACATAAATGCCCACATATTTCAGTATTGTTAGGTTGTTCTCTTTTGTAATTGTAAAAAATGTTTTTAGAGTTTCGAAAATAATGTTGCAGTTCTTTCGGCGGTGGTAGATTGCCAAAACTGTCAAAGTAGTAAACGGTTTGTCCGAGCTTTTTATAGCATACCCAATGAGTGCCTGGACCATAGGTGGAATCCAAATTTACTATTCCAGTTTCATTTTCCCATATTTTAGTTGGTAATGCATCTTTCATAAAAACTCCTCGAAAAAATGGTATTTTCAAACATTTTACATAATCATTTAACTGATGATTTGTTAAGGCTTTATTTGGAATTATCAATTGATTCTTTTTATTTAGTACACACGGTATGGTCTTAGGTATAAACCTGCTCCGTTTTTTACCATTTGCCAAACAGAAGTCTTCTTTACATTTGCCTTACGAGTTCTACGACGTCCTTTTTTAATGTTTCCACCTCTTTTGGGAGCGCTTCTTTTTGCAGGTCTTCCTCTGCGACGTCTTCCAGCACCTAACTTTGCTTTCGTCTTCATGGCTGTAGTTACTGCCCAAGCCGCTGCTTTTTCTGCAATACTGGCGTCACTTGATTTTACTCTTTGCCAAGCTTTTTCCGCTAGAATTTTATCCGCTATTGATCTATTTGTTGAATCTTTATACTTTGAATATGCTATATCGTGTTCTTTGCAAGCTTGATCTAATTTATTAATTCCAGGATCTCCTCTTGCTAAACGTTTTGACAACTTAGTTCCAGGTCCACAATATTGATAACCTCCGGGCAGATGTAATTCGTATGGTAAAGCGTCTATCGCTCGATTCACAACAGCACCAATTGGAATCCGTCTGAGCAGGGATAATGCAGCTGATGTTAAACCACGTCCTCTCTTGCCGCTGTCTTGACGACGACTGAGCGATACGGTCTTCATTTTGCTGTTTTATGTAACCAACGTCTTCACTCTATGAAATACTTTATGATAATGAATCCTTTTTTGTGTATTCTATACTTAAATATTCATAAGTTTTACTAGTATCTATCAATGATTTCATCTTTAATCCATTGGTTTCTCTGAGAATCTTCGATTTTATTGTGTTTCATCGATGCATTAATCAAATGATTATGCATATCAATAACTACATTACCTACAAGATTCATTACATACTCTACATTAGTAGCATCTTTGTTACGTGTAGGATTATCAAGATTTGTGATACGTTTACCATTACATGTATACACAGATGGATCGTTTGTAGAGGTTGCTATAACTTGATTAATAGTAGCAACATCATTCGGAGCTATTCCTGCTGATATGTTAGATATTCTTCTATTTTTCCATCATATAAGTTATTTATTTTATCTAAAACTATAGTTTGTTTCACAACAACACAATCATTATCATCTTTACCAGATTTTACATGGGTTAATCGTCTACCTCCACATATAAAGTTAACACCAGTAGCTGATAGTTGTGGCACTTGTGTTAAAATAACAGCATCATGTTCTTCCGTGCCTAAACTTATATTTGACAATCTTTTATTTTTTCCATCCCACTTGTTATTTTGTAGTTGTAGTAAGGTAAACTTTTCACTTCCTTGCACAAACTCATCACCTTTCTTTGACACCACCTGATTTTGTTTAACAAAAGCGGATGTTCCTTTCTTCAAGCTTTCATTCATTTGTCTCACGGTAGCAGCATCCGATGGAGTTGAACCATCTTTCAGATTGGACAACACTTTTCCATGACAATCAATAACAGCACCATTATATAAAATACAATTATCTTTTATGTATTTAATATTAACACCATCACTTTCTTCTTTAGGATATCCAATATCGTTTATAGTATATTTATAGAAGGAAAATCCATCTTTTTTCTTTTCTGGTATTACAGAGTGCAAATAACGCTTATTGATTGTATCTGTATCCTCAGTTGGATCTGCCACATTAGTTATTTTATAATTTAAAGCATTGTACTTTTTTCCACTTTTAGTCTTTTCCAACAGTAAAGCGTATTCCATCGCAGATAGAAAATAACCTTTATTAACAACATCTCCATTATTGACTGGTTTTGCAACGTTAATAACCCTGTGAGATTTTGCATCATACAGTTGGTTGTCGTCGAGTTTTAAACTTGTAGATGTTACCTCCTTAACTGTTTTTAAATTTGTTGCATCTCCATCTTCTTCTGGATCTCTAACAAACTTTAAACGTTTATTATTTATGTTATAGTCACCTTCAGGTGTTTGCGGTAATCCACTTCTTTTTCTGTTTTCTCCAACTTGCACTCCTAACGCGGAGTATCGTCCGAACTTGTCGACGCTCATGTTAGAACTGACACATTATACGCCTGCAATTCTTATATATCCGCGGACAATTATACGATTATGCCGCGATTCCTGAGTTCGTCAATCAGAGCTACCCATTCATTATTTAAACCTGTATGACCGGCTTCCATGGCTTCATGCAATAGTCTCATTCTATCAACCAATTTATTGATGTCGTTGTAGTAAATCACATTCGTATTGTATAGATTTTTCATCAATCCTTTGCCAGATGTTGAAGTATCTCCTTTACTCTTTTTACTATGTTGTTCAAGAAGTGATAAATCCATAAGTGATAAAGATTTTCTTTTCAGTGGTTGTCTCACCGCTGGTGCAGTACGTAATGTTGGCAATTTTCGTGGAGGAAATAACTTTTTTATAACAATGTTATATTTTGTTGCACGTGAACGATTAATCATTGCATCCTTTAAGTAGTTTCTTTTATGAGCGTTAGTATTTTGTAGAATCTCCTTAAAAACACTTAAATCTTTGGATGAATATCTTAGTGGTATGTTTTTAAAAATTAATTCATAAAGTCCTTTTGTTCCTTTATATTTATGCTCACCAATAATGATGTAATCGTCTTGTGTTATTTCAAGCTTTGAATCGCCGATCTTTAATTCATTCCCATCAATTCTTGCTCCGTATACGTGTGATCTACTCAAATTCGGGTTTGATTTCATGTCATGTAGCATTTTCATTATATATTTTCTTCCAAGAGGTCCATGTTGTAATATATCGCTACTCAATTGAGTTAAATTTGGAATAGATTGTTCAGCTTCAGGTATTGGTTGTTCTTCTTCCTTTTCAACAATTGGTTCTTCTTCTTCTTTTGTTTCTTCTTGCTCACTAGCACTTGTATATGAATCATCATCTTCTTCTTTTTTTAATGCTTGTACTTCTTGTTTAGAAACTGGTAGTAAAACATCTCCTTCATAACGAGGTTTACCAATAGTTTCTGATATCTGTTTTAAAGGTTCCGTAATAGGTTTAAATGTAGTCTCTAGAAATTCTTCTCTTTCACTTAAACCCATCCTCAATGCACGATTCTTCATCCTAATAGAATCACTGAGTGATTTTATTTCTTTCAATAGTTTTTCTTGATTCACCATGTTTACACTGTGAAGTTCAACGTGTAACTAGATGTAGCATCGGTAGTTCAACGCATAAATACAAATTTATCCAACCCTATACGATATCTACCATTTTTAATATCTTCTTCCTTCATAATAACGAGAAAGCCATATTTCTCATTCCATGCTTTGCCACACATTTCTTTAAATTTCTCAAATGGCATATCCGCATTTACATGATCATTGTATATATGCTTTAAATTTGTTTCATCTTGCTTGAAGATGATCAACATATTTGCATTGTCTCTTATGAGTTGTTTTGGAATCTTACTGTATGTTTGACCAATATAAATGCTATCGATATTATGATGTCTTCCCATAGCGAAGTAATTCCTTATAGTGTCGTGATTTTCACAAGACACATCGTCAAAAATAAAAATAGAAAATGGTTTTGCTTCATTTGGTTGCATAATTGTTTCACTGGCATTAAACTTGTAGAAATGCACTTCAGGTACACTTGCAAGTACTTTATCCAATAATTGATATTTTGGTTGTTGCAATGATTTTGAAAAAATGTATATATTGTTAAAGCGCAATCCTTTAGGATTAGTTATAAGGTTAAAAACAACATTTGTTTTTCCACAATTTGAAGGACCAGTTATTAAACATCTTATTGTATTTGGTAGTAATTCACCATGTTTACCATGATTTAACTTATCATTGTCAACCGTCAATTCATCAATATTATTGATATTAAATCGATCTTTTTGTTGTACAATCTCCATCTTGTGTCAAGGTTAAACACACAATGAGCTATTAAGTTACTATACCAGGTCTTTTGAAGGAATCCAAGAGTCTTCACTTTTATCAAATCCTAACCACCGGACTTTAACCATATCCTTTTTCCTTTGTAAAACCTTCTCAACAAGATATACATCACCGACTGTTGATTTCAATAATTCATGTCCGTAGAATCCACCTTGAAGTAATTCACCCTTGTTATCCTTTAATAAGTAGGTTTCAGGTATAGTTGGTTGCACTTTATAAACTGTAAATACTTCATTAGTCCAATTTGGTAGATATCTTTTACTAAATACACCTTTGTATTTGCTTATACGAACTTTATCGTTGACTTTAAACTTTTTTGGTTGCAACTTTTCCAATTTAGGTGTTGTATTATTTCTGATGCGTTGTAATACAACCTTAGCATTAGCGCTGTTTACTTGGATAGGTTTCATTCCGATGGTACGATGATATTTGTTGTTATACTCTTTTATAAGTTGTGGTAATATGTCATACCACACGTATGATCCTCGTTTTGAAAATTGTTTGTACATCGCTCCTTTCAATGTTCTATTGAACCTTTCAATCATTGAAGCTTTAACTTCAGAATTTGTAGAATAATGATTTATTTGATATTTCTTCATCAAAGCTCCAAAGTCTTTATTAAAATATTCTTTTCCATCATCGGTCTGTAGATGTTTGATTTTGA
Organism: Neoaliturus tenellus; assembly: GCA_030545055.2. Classification (NCBI taxonomy): domain Eukaryota; kingdom Metazoa; phylum Arthropoda; class Insecta; order Hemiptera; family Cicadellidae; genus Neoaliturus; species Neoaliturus tenellus. The sequence goes on from CM061531.1 coordinate 232,074,588, forward strand.
ATTTATTTCTTTGTATCGTTGTTTCCATAGCTTTTGTAACACTTTTACCAGTCTTATCCTTCAATGGTAAAGCGTCAGCTATTTTAGTAAAACAGTCTATAATTGTTAAAATATATTTGAAACCTTTGTTTAATTTACTGTGCGGTATCATTTCAATGAGATCAGCTTGGTAAAGATCATTCATTCCTTTAATGATTGTACTTCTTCTTGGAAATCTTCTTCTTGCTGGTTTATGTAGTTCATTTACAATCTTGTCCTTCACACTTTCCATCTTCAGGTGTTGCTTGCACATCGCTTGTAAAAATACTGATCCGTACAACAGTTCATTCTCTTTTATATAGTTTGAATATAGGTCAAGGCCATTTCATATTAGTGTAAAAAAGAGGGAACATGGCATTGGGCTTGCCATGTCCCCTCTTCTTTACGGAAAGGAAAAAAAGGAAGAAGGTAGAGGACGAAGAATAGGTTTACTGGTCGATAGGGTTCAGGGAGTAGTGGCCGAACGGTAAAGTATTAATTTTATCTTCTAAAATATGGCGCTTGTCATCTTTGTAGCTTAATGCCCACTTTGTTTGTTTGACACTAAAGAGTTGATGATTATAACTTCTAATAGTGTTGAACGTTGCAGTTGTTTCAACATTTTCAAACAAACATCTTTTATAATGTTCAAACTGTACGTTCTTCTTCAGGAAAGAGGTTTTTATTCCTTTGGCCTTTTTCGTGACTTGATGTTGATTCCTTTCGCTTATGTACAGTTGAAATGAATATAGTTTGGACATTAATGCTACAATTTCCATCATCGGCACACCATTTGTTTCATCTTTAAATTTTCCCAATACTTTCTTGTTTCTGTCGTAGTCGTAATTTGGATGATCCTTGGGATAATCGGAAAAGTCGAAATCATCTTTATACATAAAAGTGCGTAGATCTTCGTACATGTCATTTGTTTTAATCCAGTAAATTAGTGCATCCGTATCCATATATGCAATACCAATGTTCTCTCTTCCATAATAGTTAACCATCTTCTTATAATGAAACTCGTACACGTGAGTTTTGGAAATATCCAAGATTGACATTCCTAGATACAAAGGACGATCCATTAGAACTGACTTCTTGTTCATGGAAATAACAACTAGATTTTCATTAATAATTACAGATGAACCAAAGTTTGGTTGTTGCACTAATTTCTGTAATTTTACTGGATCAGTTACCAATTTGATATCCTTATGTTTCCTTTTGTTTTCCAAAGTCTTGCCAAATATTGCGTTGTTCATTAGTTTGAAGAAATCTTTTTGAAAACTTGATGTAGCGCCGGCTCTTCTTTTTGTGTTGTTGTCAATGTACGGTTTTAACCAACAAGATTGAGAGAATTGTAGTACTCGATTAATTTTTGTAATTCTTAATCCCAAGTCTAAGGCCTGTTGTATCATCCAGTAGTGTAAAACATACCGAGACTTGTTGGTTAAAGTCATCAATAATTTTGGCCATCTTCCAGTTGGAGAAATTTCGGTCTTCGGAAGAAGTGGTAAATCATAATGTTCGTCGTGAAGATGTTCGGGATATTCAAAATCGACGTCAAATATATAACCAGTTTCTCCATATTTCGGTATATCCATTATGTTTCCAATTGATTCTGGGTCTATCCATTTGAAATTATCATATGGAAGGGGATTCGACATTGCCCATCCGTATAAGTTATTTGCATCAAAATAACCCAGGAATGTTGTTGGTTTTGATGCATCATAATCGGGCAAATACTTGTTGTTTGCCCTGACATGACGTGTTACACTTTGCGTCAATCCTCCTCGAACTCCTGACTCTAACATCAAAACCATATCTATATCTGTAAGAAGTTGTATTTTACAATTTGTTTCTTTCAACATGGCTTGCCACGCTAGTCCAGGCGAAGTGTACGAATGAAGAGGGTCCAATCCATATGCCGCAAAACACGTATTTCTAAATTCTTCCATCACATCACATAATAAAGTCACATCTAATTTAACATAAAAATCTGAATATTCTCCCAATGTTCTAAATCCTAATTCGTTCCATACTTTGCATGCGTGATCATAATCATCTTGAGATATATCCATGTCGTACAGTTTACTTTTAAATTCTTCTTTTAGAGGTAGTGATGTTTCATTAAATCTTTCTAAACTGTCTATGTAATCATATGGGAAAACACCTTTTCGAAGTACCAGATCCAGTTTGTCGCTGTTTACAATCTTCTTTGTTTCGATTAAATCTTGTTTCCTTAGGTTTTCAGAAAGTTTGGACAAACTCGACGGCAAAAATCGGTAGGAGTCCAAGAATCTTAGTTTGACGTTTCCAACTTCTTTGGAAAAACTTATGAACTTTTCTGAAGTTTCAGCTAACACATCGATTTTACCGTCGTCTCTTCCTAGTTCAGGTATTATAAAATGAGCGTCGTACCCACTAAGATTATGCAGAACCACAGGGATAAATAGTGGTAAACGATAGCTCAAGTTGCATTTATTACAAGCAGCACCCCTGTAATAACCTGTGAGGTGGTCGTGATCTTTAACTTTATAATTCTCAATAGTAAAATCATTTTTGCACAAGAAACAGTGAGTCGCATTTTCATGTTGAATTTCTTCTTCTTCGTCCATCGGTTTCATTGGTACAATATTTGTATATAATCTTTGTGTATTTCCAGCTATTGAATATAGGTGATCAAGAAATATTTTTTCCGCATTTTCACCACGATATACTAGAGGTTCTGAAGTTAATCCATATTTGTTCAAATGTTCTTCTGATAATGTTGATTTAACCATTAAACAAAAACTGTTTGGTTTGTGCATTTGATACTTGACACTTTTTCTTGCTTCACAATTTTCATCTTCAACTGGAACAAGTGTTGATTCAAAGTCCGCATACACAACTAAAGGGATACGGTATTGATGATAAACCTTTTGAAATGTAACGAATGCTCTGTTTTCCGAAGGTAAATTAATCTTTGCTTCATAATTATTGTTACATAGTCTTTTGTGCTCTTGTAACCATTCTCTTCCGTGTAGTCCATCTCGTTTAAAATTGAAACATCTCTTGCAAATTAACTTTCTGTGTCGATCTTTAGAAAGCTGCTTATTAACAAGTGAGTCGAATTTCTTTATGTACACATAGTGAGACACATCTCCTCGCGTTAGTAGTAGTAAATCCGTATGATCTGGTAGCTCTTCTTTTGCAATACGTAAAGGATACACTTTGTTTGAACTATCTAATGCAAAAACATTGATAGACGTACCGGGATTTTTCTTCTCAAATTTTGATATATCTCCTAGTGATACAGGGTAAGTAATTCCTTGAAAATTGTACCTATGTCTTTGATTTTCATAGTGTTGGTTAGGTGTATCGAAATGATTTGGTACAAACTTAGATGTCATAGCATATCGAAAACATTCGTTATCTTGATTTTTCACATTAATACACGATCTTGTATCCTTGATTCTTTGTGGCAAAGGAATATAACTAGATCCCATTAATCCATAACCATGTTTGTGTACTTTTATATCTAATAATTCAATGCTTGTAAGACTCCATCCAGATCCTCTTCCTTCGTGTTCCTGAATTTTTGTTAATATTTCTTCTATACAGTTCTCTACTATTGAATCAATGTTTGAACTTTCCATGATGGTTCGGTTTTTTGTTATGAATCCTCTTGGTGATAATTCTTCTTGTACATTTATAAACATAGCTTCTAGTAGTAAACCAAATTTAAGAAAGTTCAATCTTTTCAATTCTTCTTTTAAAGTTTTACTTACGATTGGTTTTGCTTCTCTAATAAATTCTTCTAAGTTCAAGTTTTCATTTTGAATCTTATGATGCATTACTACTTTACCGGGTAAAGCAAATACTTGTAGATTCGGTAAAGTAGTTGAAGATGTTGCTGATATTTCATCTTGTTCTTCTTGTTCTTCTTGTTCTTCTTGTTCTTCTTGTTCTTCTTGTTTTTCTTCTGCGTTGTTGTGAATTAGTTCTTTATGACAGTCTAATAGAATTTCATCGTGAAACGATTCCGAACATTTATCGCAATGATACATGTTGAGATGTTTACTCTTCGAAGTTTCGCAGAGAAATGAAATGGGCTCTCACAATCCTCCTTTTATAACGGTTCCCCTACCACTATTTCATCTTCTTCTTCTTCACTATCCAAGAAAATCAAACGTTTTCAACAAAATATTAACCTTCTACAAAATTGATTGTCCGTTCATATTTTTTAATACCAGTTTTAATTTTCAATATTTTCCTTGTTTAACTATTATTTCTTTATATAACATTATTCACACTTTCTACTTCGAGCGTTTTTCTACTATCATCTCTTTATTCCATTTTAACAATCTGCATAAATACAAGTTCATTTGTCGCGCCGACTCACTATAAATCCAGCTTTCGTACAGTACACATCTCTACGACTAAATTACAACATGTATTTCAATATGAATTTTCCTTGTACAAATCCTATTTCAATAACTTTACAGCAAAACAAAATTCTAACTTCATAAACTTGATAGGAAGATATGCGAACTTTTAATTCAACCCCGGTTAATTTATGCGCAAATTTAGTTCGACCAACAATTATTGTTGAATTTCAGTTTTGAACTAACTTTTAATTTATGCGCAAATCTACTTCAAACCCTCACCCCACAAATTTGATAGGAAGAATTACATTAATTTGATACTTATTTCTACCGTTACACTAGCTCCATTCTCAAAAAGATATAAATAAAATGGTCCTGGATACTGTTCTTTTTCACGTCCTGCATGTTCCTTAATGAATTCGTAAGCCAATCTTTTTGAATATTCATTATGATACACTTCTCTTACATAAACAAGATTTTTTTCTTCCAGAAATTTCGCTTGAACTAATGGTATTTTGCTTACATCATCCTTGTCCATAAGAGGTAGCTTGTAGGTGAAAGTATTTGGAGGTAGTTTTTGCGGTTTATCAAGTAGAGAACAAAATTTTCTATAGAATTTCCGCTCAGTGCCTGTAATACTATTAAAAGACAAAGTGGTAAGCATCTTGACGGCACAAGGTGCAAGTACAGACTAGAAACCTGGAGGTTCATAGCCCGCCTTTTATGAGTTTTAAAAATGGGGAGGGGGAAGGAATAAGGATTGGGAAGGGATAAGGTGTAAGGTGGGGGAAGGGTAATTTGGTTATTAAACCACTTGCGCTGTAAAATAGCCGCCAACATCCACACCTTGTTCGTAGCACTCCTTCATTGTTTGAGCCCACTGCAGCATGCGGTCTCTATCATTTGGTGTTACAAGAAAAGAATTACAATCATCATACAATATAAAAGAGCCGATTCGTACGTAAGATCCTGAATCCAACCATTTATGAGCTTCAGACATGAATTTTTCTATTGTATCGAATGGGAATTGTGGATCAATTGCTATAACTTTCAGTTCTTCACTAATTTTAACGCTATAATAATCATCTTCATCATCATCTTCAGTTTCACTGTCGTTATTTAAAGTGTCTTCAGGTTGTTCAAAAACATCAGAAATTTCGGAAGAAGTGAAATTTTCACTAAGATGAGGAGGCATTTTTAAAGCAAGTAATATTGTAAAGAGCAGAGACGAAACAACAAGAGTGGCGTGTAGAAGCGGAATGAGGAGTGAACAACGCTTGCTCCGCTTTTATAACGGTATGCTAATGAGAGGGGTAACAGCTGGCCGTGACCGATTATTGATCCGGGAGGTGGGTTGAAAGGAAGAAGAGGGGGTATCTATTTTAAATAATTTGCATAACTTTTGACTCAAATAAGATAACCAAATTCTTCTTTTACTAAAATGTTCGTCTTACATAGACGTTTTCAATGATGTATCGCTTGTCGTAATCGATCAAACCATTATCGAGATATAGCCATTTTAATTTTCGGGGGGGGGGGTTCCGCTTGAGTGAACACGGGGGGGGGGGTTCCGCTTGAGTGAACACGGGGGGGGGGGTTCCGCTTGAGTGAACACGGGAGGTTCCACTTGGGCGCTCATGCGGAACCGATCTTCTCACGAGATAGTCGTTATGTGATAATGAAGGCAAATGTTCATCGCGCCGCAACCACTAATTAACTCGCATTCGCGGTGTTCATATCTTTCCTACTCATTACATATACGTTTCCTACTTCATTATTTCAAGACTAATTAACTTGCAAAACAACTGTCTCTGTCTTTGAATGCTGATGAGATTTCATTAGGAACCATTCTTTGCACGCTATATGAAGCTACACCGGCAAACAATGCAAGTCGGAGAGGTCATATAACTGTACAACGGCCTCAGAAAAGTAGATCACGAGACTTAGAGTGTTAAAAATAATGGAGGAGAAACACAACGCTCTAGCTTGCACTTATACCAGTCGGGAGCATTTTTCAAGCGAAGAGTTTTCTTGACTGGAGTTGAAGCCGTAGTAGAAGTAGAAGTTGAACTTGTAATAGAAGAGCAGGCTGTAGTGGAAGTTGTAGTCGGCAGGGATGACATCGTGGTAGTTCTATTCGCAGTTCGCAGCGTAACGTCTGGAATCAGAATGAAATGTTAGCCGTGGTCGATGCGTCTTTTATAACGGTATGCTAATGAGAAGGGTTAACAACCGTTAAGTGGGGGAAGGTGGGAGGGAAGGAAAGAGAGGGGGTATTTATTTCAAATAATTCGCATAACTTTTGACTAAAATAAGATAACTAAATTCTTCTTTGACTAAAATGTTCGTCTTACATAGACCTTTTCAATGATGTATCGCTTGTCCTAATCCGTTAATCCATTATCGAGTTATAGGCATTTTAATTTTCCGGGGGGGGGGGTTCCGCTTGAGTGAACACAGGGGGGGGGGGTTCCGCTTGAGTGAACACGGGGGGGGGGTTCCGCTTGAGTGAACACGGGGGGGGGGTTCCGCTTGAGTGAACACGGGGGGGGGTCGGTCATTGACCCTTCCGAAAGTGGGTCAAGGTCATTTAAGACTTATAAAGAACCAAGGTGATGGGAACAGTAGAAACTGTTCCCACCACCCTGTTTGCCTAACGGTTCCCACTCCCAACCCACTAGTTACGTTCTGCGAGGGACATCGACGCAATTTTGTTTGGTCCGTCCGCATCAAAGCGTAACGTCCCGGCCCGCATTAAAGCGTAACCACTAATTACAAGGGAAACTGGAACAGCTGATGCAGACACGCAACTCTAACACCCACCCAAGCTAATCCCACCCATCATATTCCTAAACAAAATTCAAAAACCTAGTCCGCTAATGCGGATGTCCCACCCCTTCTAAGTGAAGTTCAACAGAACTTCTGAATTTACAGTTAATCTACCCCCTATCATCTAGCTGAAAGGCAAAACAACAACATTAATTATTAATACCAACACTTAAAACTAACAACACATCATTATTAAATATCAAATAATTCAACACAACCAAATACCATCATTATTCTTAAAATTAATACACCTTAACGCTAAACACAACTTATAACTAACATCGCAATGCGCAAATTAATTCTTAAATTAAGTGCAACTTACAACTAATATTAACACACACACACACATACCACATTGCATTAAAGAACGCAACGTAGTATAAGAAGTTCAAATATATATAGGCCTACTATATATTTGAACCTCTTACCGAGTCGCCAACGACTTTTCGCTATGAAAACTCGTTGACGACTGACGCGAAAATCGGGCTCGTATCGCTCCTCGGGTTTTCGAGTGGTGGGGGTACTTAATGCAGTGGTGGGGAAATTGTTTCACTCCAGTACGGTCTTCAATCCACTCCAGTTCGCAGCAGTATAAAAATGAAACGAAGGAGTGGGGGTGGCGCATGCGCAGCGACGTAAAATCCAAGGTTTGAGGTTAGAACTTTCCGTGCACAGTAGAGCTAAATTGAGTAATACAGGACTCGGCGCATGCGCAATAGCGAGGAGTGATTCCGATCCGGAGAACTCGTTGCATTCGCAGCAGCGCTAAAGTGAGTAATACAGACTAGGCGCATTCACAGTAGCGCTAAAGTGAGTAATACATGACTAGGCGCCGTAGCGTGAAGTTGGCTCACTCCAGTACAAGTTATAGCAGCATAAAAATGAAACGAAGGAGTGGGAGCGGCGCATGCGCAGTGACGTAAAACCAAGGTTTGAGGTTAGAATTTTCCATGGTGGCTGCCATGTTTAATTCTGTTTCATTCAAACAATAGTAGTTCATGGCTGGCATGGGATGTGAAGTGTGGTAATTAGATGGGGTTAGCAACCGGTCGTGACCGGCCATTGACCGGTCATCGACCCGGCGGGGTTCCGCTTGAGTGACCACCGGGGGGGGGGGGATTTTAATCTCCATTTTTTATGAGGGGGGGGGGTTCCGCTTGATTAGTCACCGGGGGGGGGGGGGGTTCCGCTTGAGTGAACACGGGAGGTTCCACTTGGGCGCTCATGCGGAACCGATCTTCTCACGCGATAACCGTTATAAAAGAAGATTGTTCATCGCACCGCGACCATTAATTAACTCGCATTTGTGTTGTTCGCATCCTTCCTACTCATTACATATACGTTTCGCCAACTTCATTATACAAGTCTAATTGCTACTAACCTGGAGTTTCATTTACATTAGCACATGTCGTCCTGTTTGAATCACCTTCGCGTGCTCGACGTTATATCTCATTCATCTGTCTTGTTCTGACTTCTACACATCTGATATACTTCTTGTGATGGATACGCAATGTTTGAAATTGAAACTTTTGCGGACACAACATATATTACGAAGTAATTCCAAACCTTCTGTTTCAAAGATTAAAACTAATTTAACAAAAGTAAGGAAGAAATTAAGTTTTAACCCTTTATACTCTGCTAGAACTTTGCAAGTTAGCGTTGACGATGGTGTTATTCACAACATTTTGCGTTCGATGTTACGTTTCCACAACTTCGAACTTGTTACACCTATCGACTGTGTTCAGCAGGTTTTCATATTTTACCCCCACCCTTCTTTATATAAGCGCGCTCACGACAGTTCCTGTTTCATTCTCCTGTACACTCTTCAGCTAACATGAACTAACTTTTAATTTATGCGAAGTTTTAATTCAACCCCGACATAATTTCCGTACCCCACATTATCAAGTTGAATTTCAGTTTTGTACCAACTTATAATTTATGCGCAATTTTAGTTCAACCGAGCGCCATCTCCACTCCCCCCATTGATTAATTCACCATCCGACAGGCCGGAAGCTCTAGACCCCCCATTAACTGACATCTACAGTCACGCATATATTTCGACGCGTCATGTTTCATTCTTCATTCTCGTTCTATCCGCGGAACTTAACACTTCTATCTACCTTCTCTCTCTCTCTTGTTATGACTGCGCTATGTTTGAACTGACTTTTATTTTCGTTCAACTATTAGAGTTTTTATTAACACCGTCGAATTACAATTTTGAACTAATTTTTAATTTATGCGAAGTTTTACTTCAACCCCGGTTAATTTATGCGCAAATTTAGTTCAACTCCCAGTTGTTGAATTTCAGTTTTGAACTTACTTTTAATTTATGCGCAAATTTAGTTCAACTCCCAATTGTTGAATTTCAGTTTTGAACCAACTTTTAATTTATGCGCGAATTTAGTTCAACCCCCCAGTTGTTGAATTTCAGTTTTGAACTAACCAATATTTTATGCGAAGTTTTAATTCAACCCCGGTTAATTTATGCGCAAATTTAGTTCAACCACCAATTGTTGAATTTCAGTTTTGAACCAACTTTTAATTTATGCGCAAATCTACTTCAAACCCTCACCCCACCTCCCCCAACCTCATTTAATATTCGACCGGAAGACACCTGCCCCGGAACATGGCTTCCGGCGGCACGTGGCCGGTTTTGAAAGTGGCTTTTTCTATCTACTTACAGTAAATATTTTATATGATATATATTGTTATTTTCAAATTATATAAATTATATAGATTATTTCAAAAATATGATTTGATCATTTTATGGTTATTTCTACTACAACTTCTATTACTAAACTATACTTTTTACATTTGAGTCTTTACATACTGAAACGAAAAGTATACGTAAATAAATAATGGCGTAAAAAGCGGATGAAAGATTGATTGCCTAGTTGTACTATTATTATTTATTATAAAATAAAACTATTTATAATTAATTATTTACTACAATTTTTATTTCTTTTTACGGAAATTAATAGACTTGATCTATTCATCTTTTTACTGATATTCATCTATTCATCTACTTGGATTTGTTCATAAAATGTCATTATCACGAATTAAACTGTGAAAATGTATATTGTCAATATTTAGCAGTTTTGTTCTGTTATGATGTTTAGTTTTGAGAGCAATCATACTATCTTTAACAAAGGTATAACCATATAAGAACTTTAATTAGCTGTTCAACTGGACAAAGTAAAATTAAAATCGTGGATTCATTAACATTAAAATAATCAAATAGGGGTTGTAAAATTACACATCATAAAAGACAAAATTGTTAAATATCGATTACTAATTATTAACAATATTTTACTCTATAATTAAGAATATACAAATAGTTAAACTGAATAGTTTGACTCCCTTACGATCGTATATACGCACTTGATGGAACGTAAGCTTTGAATTTTAAATCTCTATATTAACGTCACATCATCTTGACGTCTCAATGAAGTGTGACGTACAAGATAAGATTTTTACCATTTCCTATGACTATACTCACTAGAAATATTAATTATACCGATATAATTACAATGGGGAAAACTGCACACAATGTCTCATGCTGCAATCATATATTTTCCAAGACAGTTAGAGTAACGAAAGTATCGTTTTCTAATAGGAAAGTCAAGTTAATCAGCAATTTCTTTTCCAATATTTTTTTGTTTTGTATGATTCCAGAAGAAAAGTTAGGCTTGTCGCACACTACGGCAGACCAGCTCAGACCGCTCAGACCAGACCGCTCAGATCCGGCAGTTTTCCCACACGGGGATAGCCTCATTGCGCACAGCGGTCAGAAAACTGTCAAACTTCGGGGCATCATTGCGCACACGGTCAAAAACTAAACTTGTAGTCCCGTTCCTATGTTAAATAAATAGAGTAGCAATATATATATGCTATATATATATATATTTACATAGCCTGCTTATGTTTACCATTTTGGTGGAGTGGTAATAAGAAGCGCTTATAATGGCAATAAAAAGTTACGCTATCATAGCTTTATTTAGCACAAAACTTTGAGTGCATCACTAAATTTATTGAAAGTTATATTTCGTTTATTGGGTTTTGCAGTCAATTCCACTTCTTGTGACAAAACTACTATTATATTGTAAATTATAGGCCTACTTAAAACATATGTAGGTATATTATTTTTATGCTATTGCAAAGCAATATATATTATATTGCAGCATCAATAAAATACAAAGAGAAATAAAGAATTGTGTTACTAATTATGGCAAACTGTTAGGAAAATTACAATATTATAATGAACAAACTGGTAATATCTAGAAAAATAATCCAGACACTAAAAAATAATTTTAATTATCTAGAAAATAATCATGTCTAGAAAAAATCTTCACTTAACTTACAAACGTTTTAACGAAGGGTAACATAATTTATCTTAAAAACACGAATACAATTGTTTCAAAAGGACAGACAATATTATGTGCTCACAGAGTTTTATATCTCCACTTAATTTAATATTCTTCATGTAAATTGATCTTTGGTTTCGTGTCTTCCCATCTCATACTTTCCCAATCTCCTCCGAACCCAAATCGGTGCCATCTCATCCGAATTCTTGAGTGACCCTTATAATCCCCTGCCTCTACCTACGTCATTGTTGCGGTGCAAGTCCTCCGTTTCTCCGCAGCCAAGCTTGACTGCGACCATCTCAAATATAGGGAAAATTGTGAAAAGAGGGAAGTAGTGGAAAAAGGGGGCTGCTGGCTCACTTCAAGGTCACCCGAGCGATGACGTCATCGAAGTCAATGACCCCACCGATTACGTCATCGATGACGTCATCGATGACGTCATCGATGACACAATCGATGACGTCATCACCAATGACGTCACAGAAATGACGTGCTGATGACGTCATCACCCCTTACGTCACCAAGATGACGTCATTGATGTCACAAAAGGTCAAGGTCACGCTGAAACCTAACATTTTTCGGCACTTTTGCTGTTTCTCACACTACGCTCCGAGTTTCAGTCAGGTTCCCATGACCTTGACGACATGGAGCGAAATTAGACAAGAAACAGCAAAAGTGCCAAGGAAACTGCAAGTTTGCAACGTGACTCTGCCTAAACCGTCATGTGACGCCGCTCGGGTGACCTTGAAGTGAGCCAGCAGCCCCCTTTAGACCAGTACTACAACCGCGATGTGCACCCTACGACAGACACCGAGCGACTGACTGTCCGGCCCCGCGCACTCTAGGTATATTGGCTCAAGAGACTAAGACTCCAAACCGTCAGGAATGGGAGTAACTAACTGAACTTTGCAAGGAAAAGTCATTTCATTCAATATTTTTAACAAATCCTCATCAGTAAAACTTACATTAGTCTGTTTGGTATAAAACTTAGGGTGTCCGCGCAACTGTTTTCGCCACTGAGCTAAAGTGGAAACCCGCTTGACTTTGAGCGGTGTACATTGAGCAACTAATAAAGACTTAACACGGGCAAGTTTCTTACCCAAAGTGTCCTGCGACATGGCATCCCTCACAAAAGTCCGCACAATACTGAGAGACCGTTGGTAGCGCATGAGCCAAGGAAAAAGTGGTGAGGGAAACAGCTGGAGTGGGGGAAGGTCACAGTGGTGGGGGAAGGTGAGGTTGTACGCTGTGGTATCGCATCACTCCACCATGAGCTGTCCTACAGTTAACACACTGTTCTCTCGGCCCGAGTTGGCACTAGAAGAAACCTTACTGTACAGCTTAGGCTGTTTGGGGTAAGAAAGAAAAGTTAAAGTGGAAGTTATGTTAAACTCTAAGGTGAAGAGCCGTCTAAATAAAGTAATTGTATCCCTGCAATCCCCAAGAACTTTAGAGGAATACCATTGTATAAAGCGACATCTCACTCTTAGGCAAAACGAATTGAAAATGGAAAAGATCACAGTAAAATAAATCGAACTTAAAATTTGGACTGGACACTCATGGTGATATTACGTGCAAACGCCACCCTAAACATTACAAGTTAGGTTATTGAGCACCTCTGGTACGATAACCAACGTGCTAGAGTTAAAGTGTGATGACCTTGAGTCAAAACACAGAAATACTACAAGTCGATATCGTCCCAGAGTTAAAGTGTATTGACCTAGATTTAAAACTTGTAAAAATACTTACATATAGAGAGTTAGAGAGCAGCGAGACGCACCGCATGGAAGCTGGAGACATACTGGCGGAGCGGTGTTGTGCAGCCTAGGGACTCAGTTGTGGTGGGGGTATAGCCAACACTTAGAGTAGAAGTGTTGTGGGTGACCTTGACCCACTAACCCACCTTGACCCCCCCCCCCCCCGACAAAAAGTGCGAGCCCCCCCCGAGAACTTTTTTTTTTCGGAAAAATTTTTGACCTTGACCAAAAAGTTTTTTGCTCCGGACGAGAAGTGACCCCCCCCACCCCCTCCCACACCCCCGACCCCCCCCCCCCGAGAACTTTTTTTTGGAAAAATGTTTGACCTTGACCAAAAAGTTTTTTGCTCCGGACGAGAAGTGACCCCCCCCCCCGAAAACTTTTTTTTCGGAAAAATTTTTGACCTAGAGCAAAAAGTTTTTTGCTCCGGACGAGAAGTGACCCCCCCCACCACAACCCCCACCCCCTCCCCCACCCCCACCCCCGATATCCTGGGCGTGGCAGCCCCGGTGGGGATATAAGGCGGCCCGGCCACAGCCGGCTCGCAGTCCGCTCCCGCGCGTTGAACGTGAACGATCGGGACGGACCGCCATATGCCTCACTAAACACTGAATGGCGCCTTCACTGTTTAGCGAAGTCTACTCTAACTTTAAGACTTGTATTAGTTCTAAGATATTGCGCTTGCGTTTGGGTATTGGGAATTGTTTTATATGAGAGTGTTTCACTTGTACCCTATGTCTCCTGTGTGTCTTGCTTGTCTTTTATCCTGTGTGTCTTGTTTGTCATATGTGTTTAATGTGCTTGTTCCAGCATTTACCATGTTGAGCTCAATTGTGTGTTGTAAGTGTGTTATATTTATCTAAAGTGTATACGCTTGTTTTAGCATTTCCCCTTGAGCGTTTTTCACAGCTCAAAGTAAATTGTAACGATAGGGAACGGGAGTAGGCCCCCGTGTAAAGCCACTTTTCATAATTGTTAGGCTCCTCTCAGGCATGCAACAGGTTGCGGCTGGGGTTTTGGGAGCATGTCCGTTTGTACGCTGGCAAGCAAAAGGTTGTGGCGGCCTCTGCACTCGGACCGAGGACGTAAGCCACTAGGGTGTCCTCAGTTTGTTTCCCTTCTGGAAACTCAAAATTATGTAAATGAATCTTTGTTAGCTATTTGTGTTTTTAGTCCCCAAGGCCCCCGAACATTCGTGGTTCGCCATGGATGTACGGGGGCCGAAATTTTTTAATGTTCGTGTGGCTTTGACCCACAAAGGACTTGTAAAAATTTACTGCATTGCTAAATTAAAAATAGTAAAGATAGAATACGGGAGTAGGCCCCCGTGTAAAGCCACTTTTCATAATTGTTAGGCTCCTCTCAGGCATGCAACAGGTTGCGGCTTTGGTTTTGGGAGCATGTCCGTTTGTACGCTGGCAAGCAAAAGGTTGTGGCGGCCTCTGCACTCAGACCGAGGACGTAAGCCATTAGGGTGTCCTCAGTTTGTTTCCTCCTGGAAACTCAAAATTATGTAAATGAATCTTTGTTAGCTATTGAAAAGACAATGCAGTAAATGTTTACAAGTCTTGCGTGGTAAAGGTTAGACAACATTGGATGTTTCCTGTTGTCATAGTTGTGTCTCTTAGGAGGCTACAGCGATGGCAACCTAAATGCCCCAGGTGGGGCTTAATTTTTTAAAAGTTTTTTCGTGACCTTGACCTAAAAATAGTAATGACCCCCCCCTCCTCCACCTCCTCTCCCACCTCCTCCCCCCCTCCCCCACCCCCTCCCCCACCCCCTCCCCCACCCCCTCCCC
The DNA here is from genome assembly GCA_030545055.2 of Neoaliturus tenellus. Lineage (NCBI taxonomy): Eukaryota > Metazoa > Arthropoda > Insecta > Hemiptera > Cicadellidae > Neoaliturus > Neoaliturus tenellus. Next base: position 232,089,715 of record CM061531.1, read on the forward strand.
ACCCCCTCCCCCACCCCCTCCCCCCCATCCCCCCCTCTTTTTTTGGGAAAAATTTTTGACCTTGACCAAAAAGTTTTTTGCTCCGGACGAGAAGTGCCCCCCCCTCCCCCCCGAACCTTTTTTTCGGAAAAATTTTTGACCTTGACCAAAAAGTTTTTTGCTCCGGACGAGAAGTGACCCCCCCAGGGTGGGGTCGCCCTTGGCTGGTGGGGATATAAGACGGTCAGGTTGCACGCACTTCTCATTCACGCTCCACCTTTCGTTGGAAGTGGCTGTCCAGGAGCTCATTCTTAAGAAGACCGGTGACCAAAAATGTCTCAAAATGTCAAAATGTCAATAGTTGTAATCGATTGTTCTAAACAAAATGAATCAGTAAAATCATCAAGTGTGGATATAAAAATAGAAATGGAATTCAACGCGGCTATACCGGCTAATACAACTGCATACTGTTTAATTCTACATGATAAAATCGTAACATACACACCTTTAACTGGAATTGTTAAAAATGTATTGTAAAAAACCGGTTTTGTTACATTCCATTGCATTCCGCGAGTATAAAAGCAGAGAGTACAGACCGCTCCTCATCAGTTTGTTGCCTACTGTTGTATGGGTAGCATCGTATTCAATATGGCTTCTCCTAGTGGTACACCAGAAAATGTAGTAGATATTGAGAAGGAGATATCCGACTTTTTAAATCTTCAAGGTCAACCGGAAGGAGATGAACACAACCCTTGCGGACAACTACACACCAGTAATAATGTTGAGGAAAAAGGTAAAAGAAGAAAGTTTGTACAGAAGAGGAAAAGGGATATTGAAGATAATATTTCTCCTAACATATTGAGTGAGGTATTCTTGCAAATATTTTATCCAATTTCATCCAGTTTGGACAAAAGTGTTTTAATTGGTGTTATGACATCGACGGATTATTCACCTACTGTAATTTTAACTCATGGACCCAAATGATTTTGTTTACGGACACTGCTTGGGAATCGTTTATGAAACACTTGCATCTGCTAGAATGCTATTTAAGTAGTAACATGTTTGGAAGAAAGACAAGAGTAGGCCTTTTGGATTCAAATGTGGAAATCGATATTGTTAAACATCGTGGTGATCATCAGTTGCGGTTTAGAGACACAACAAGACATGATAACAAGATTCAACTTAATCGAGAAGAGTTTTTTATTCTAACTTGTGCAACTGAACCAATAACAAGATACTTGAGACAACTGGTGTTTTCGAGTTCGATTATTAAAGATTATCTGGAAGACACTTTGGACAAACAACCGGACGCACCTATATTGTACGGGCCTGTGGATACTTCTATATTCAATAGGGTTCCTCATGAAGTACAAATGTGGAGACAATTGGAAAAGTACGCTCAACTACATAAGAAATCAGTAAAACGTGAAGAAGAGGAAGAAGAAGGAGGAGAAGAATCAAGTGTTAGTGATGAAAATGAAAACAAGGAAAATGTAAAGATGGAAACCTAAATGACAATCAACTACACAGCAATGGTTAATTTTTAAAACAATATCAAACACTTTGTGGGGTTAGGCCTACCGGGGACGGTGCCCACGTTAAATATACACCAACACGCCAACAACTGTACGGCCAGGTATAAAAGTCGTACCTACCGTGGTGTGGAAATCAGTTGACCTTTGGACTTCGTCATGAGCAGACGAGTGATCTTCGCAATGGACAAGGAAGAAGAACAAGTAAATTCCAAACCTGGTATAATTGAGTTCCAAGCGTTTCGGGGTAATGATGATAGATTTACCTTAAAAGAACTTGTGTTTTTCGACATCAATACAAGTGTTCCATATACATTTTTGTTCAAACCACCATGTTCTTATTCATCTTTAACTAGCAAAGCCGCTACTACCAACAGGTGGATTTCAAAATATTTCCATCACATCGATTGGTATGATGGTTTTGCAAGCTACACGGACTTGTATCACATCATGCATCAGTTTTCAAACAGGTTTACCGATATTTACACAAAAGGACTGGAAAAGAAGAGATGGATCGAAGAATTTACTCATGTTCCGGTTAATGATGTGGAATTGGATAAAAATTACAAGTACACGATGGAAAATGTTTGTATTTGTACTAAAAGTCCAGAACATGAAAAAGATAGACATTGCGCTTTAAAAAACGCCTATAAACTCGCATCTTACCTTCAAAGTGGGGAAATAGGGAGTGGTGGGGGTAACGGGGGTTATATAAGTGAGGAGCAGACCGGGACCTGGCATGATTATTACTCGAGATTCCGAGACGACAACATCTCCCAGCAAGAAGACGAAGAAGACGATCTATAACTTGACCATGGCATCTCACCAGTTCCTGCAAACTTTGGTTGAGCAGTTCAATGCTCACTCCAAATCTACCATACTACCCGTCAAGAAGTGTTCCGAACTTAAAGACGAGAAGCACTACATTATCCACGCCATGAAGAAGATGGAGACTACAGTTGGAGAGGCCATCTGCTGCAGTCTTAGCGAGGCACCATTCACTCCGGGGGATGAGCCCAAGCTCCAAGTCTACCTGCCGAAACGGTTCGTCCATCTCCTCCAGAACGAGGATCTGCGCTCCATCCAACCCGGCTGTCTCTACCTGGTTTCCCACGGTTGCACGGGTAGTAATTCCACCGAGTTGACCATCCACATTGCCGACAAGCAGCAGTGTTAGATTTAAGTTTTACTGTTGTACATATGTTATTGTAATGTTTTATAAATAAATAAACCATAAAAACAAAAAAAATACAAAAGACAAAAAAAATGCAACATATCAATATGTGAAGTTTGTCACATATTGATATGCTGCATTTGTTTTAAACTTCGCGGGTGACCTTGACCTTTGACCTTTGCATTTCACAGTTACCCCCACCACCACGCTACAAGTCAAACCTGCTTGAATGCAAACACCCCCACCACTTTTTCATATACCTCCAAGCGCTGTGCCTCGGCTTCATTTCTACTCCAGCAGCCGACCTAGCAACATCAGGATGTCTCTGAACGTAAGCTGTGCCAGCTATGAGGAGGTGACTATCAAGACGCAACAGTAGCTGAACGATTTGTACAAGGAGTTGCAGCTAATGGTGGCAAGAGGCTACCGTATAAATGTGCAAGTCTACGCTTGCAATATACGGAACACCCGGCAGCCAAAGGAAGAGCCTGGACGCTCCTCGACAGCTTCCTCACTGACGTCCATGAAGACCGAGCCGGACAACTTGGATTACTTCAGCTGACTAGCAGTTGTATTTCTTATTCTAACCATTGTAGAATATGTTTATTTTTTCATTATATTAAAGAAGTAAAAGAGCAAAAGCACCTATCTTGTTACTGACATATGAACTCAGTAACAAGATAGGTTTTTTTTTTAAAACACAGTTTGAATGACCTTGAAACTTCCCCCTCCACTGCTTCGCTACCCCCACCACTTGACTATTGGTGTACATGGCACATCACAATTGGAAACCTCATTCCATCTTCAACAGCCAAACCGACAACATCAACAATGGCAAACCTACCAACAAATGAAAGATGTCCTCACGCATGCTGTGACTTCGTCCACGAGTTGGAGAAGAGGATGCAGGAGAGGGCGATAAGAGGAAAGCAGATCCACTCAGAAAATATCATGATAGTCAACGGCTATCTTTTATTGTTCGGCCTTATTATGGTTGTACTTTTCATACTGTATGGCATAGTCACATGTGTCGGCAAGGTTGCAGAAGAAAACGCCCGCCACCGTCAGTTGGAAAGTTTCAATGTTACTTTGTAGGTTTTCCTTTTTTTAAAACTCCGTTTGGATGACCTTGAAACTTCCCCCACTACTCCACCACGCTCCCCACCACTTCACAATGTTCCTGCATGAGCATCACATCACCCGTCATTCCTTGTTCGACAAGCAACCATGGCGGACAACACCATCAGCCAAGCTGACTCCACTACTGATGTTGGAACGAGTACAGTTTGGACACTATCCATCAACAGTGTTCACTATTTGGAAACAATTTGCGAACGGATGAAAGAAATACTGCGGGACAACCCTGGGATCATAATACAAATGAATTTCAACTATGATTGGTCGCAAGTTACATTGCGGCAGGAGGACAACAACGGTCAGCACTCACCGCAATACTCACCAATGTCACCGATTTACCCATACAGTGAATCTGATGTGGATGAAGATGTAGGAGACAACGATGAGGCTGATGGGGAGTGACCTTCTTTCCTTTTTTTAAAACTCAATTTGGATGACCTTGAACTTTCCCCCTCCACTCCTTTTTTTAAAACCCAATTTGAATGACCTTGAAATTTTCCCCTCTACTTTTCGATAATATTACAACAGACTGCAGCTCACCTCATTCCTTGCTTAGCTACCATGGCGGACAGGACTCTTTCTCAAGTTGACTCCACTACGGACGAAGCATTTCCCTTGCGGTGGACCGTTCATTTACAAGATGCGACAGAAGTGGAAGTCTTGTATCAAAAATTACTCTATGTATTCAACGGGAACCCTGGAACTCTTGAATGTAGAATGGATTTGAATTTTGATGCAACCAGGGTCGGCACAGAACCTTCAACTTCAAGCCAGCCTCAGCAACGAGATTTTACACATTTATACACTCCAATATCACCGGAAGATGTAACTGTCTGCGAGGCTGACTCAACTACACGTTATGTTCAACCAAAGCCTTGGGTGTTGATTATTAACAATGTGTACAAAGTGGAATTGGTATGTAATAGATTAAAGGAGTTGATGGTACAAGATCCCGGCCAGCGCTTTCAAATAGACATACATTTCATCTGGGGAGCACCTGCGCGGGGCTCTTCGTCTGACAGCTCTCCAAGTACGACGGACGAGGAGGACGACGACTAGTCATCTTTTTTAAAACTCCGTTTGGATGACCTTGACCTTTCCCTCTCCACTGAGTTTATTTAAGGTGCACTCTCACTGACTACAGCATCATTTCATTGCGCACCTTCACCGCAGCAACATGTAGAGTCAACTCAACTACTGTTGCGAACACAAATGTTTTTCATGGCCGGATGACATTGATGTGGTGGATGGCCTGGCTTGTAGAACATGTGAAGCTTTTGGTCAGTGCATGTGTAAGTGCAAGTCTTGGAAGAAGCCAAAACCGGAGTTGAAGACATGCCATGTGTACCAAATGAGAGGGCATAAGTACACTTGTTGCCCTGAACGTTGCATTGAATTTAAACTAAAACAGCTAACTGGCTGCAAATTGTGCAACAATCATTTTGCAGGTTTTTGCAAACATTATTTAGGAGCGTGTCAGTACAGATCAACTTGGCATACCGAAGCACTCACTATCAATGAAATCGCTATAGACTCACAAGAGTAGTCTTTCTACTCTTTGACTTTTTTAAAACTCCGTTTGGATGACCTTGAAATTTCCCCCACCACTTCCCCATATATCTAGAGTACGCAGGGCCTGGAGGTCAGTCGCTCGGCGGCTGTCGTAGGGTGCACATCCGTGTTGTGCAGTCTGCTGTGCAGTTTTGATTTTAACCAGTTCAAGGTCACCACACTTAAACTCTAGCAAAAACGTCAAGCTGTTAAAGACAATCCTAGGTCCCAGGTTCACAGTCAACCTCAAGGTCGTCACACTTTAACATGTAAATTTAAGGTAGCACCAAAACGGTGCTACCTGGCTTGACATTTTCAAGTTTCCCGAGGTCATCGCAGTTCCCCCCACCACTTCCCATATACCTAGAATGCGCGGGGCCGGACAGTCAGTCGCTCGGTGTCTGTTGTAGGGTGCACATCGCGGTTGTAGTACTGGTCTAAAGGGGGCTGCTGGCTCACTTCAAGGTCACCCGAGCGGTGTCACATGACGGTTTAGGCAGAGTCACGTTGCAAACTTGCAGTTTCCTCGGCACTTTTGCTATTTCTTGTCTAATTTCGCTCCAAGTCGTCAAGGTCATGGGAACCTGACTAAAACTCGGAGCGTAGTGTGAGAAACAGCAAAAGTGCCGAAAAATTTTAGGTTTCAGGGTGACCTTGACCTTTTGTGACATCAATGACGTCATCTTGGTGACGTAAGGGGTGATGACGTCATCAGCACGTCATTTCTGTGACGTCATGGGTGTGACGTCATGGATGTGACGTCATTGGTGATGACGTCATCGATTGCGTCATCGATGACGTCATCGGTGGGGTCATTGACCTCGTTGATGTCATCGCTCGGGTGACCTTGAAGTGAGCCAGCAGCCCCCTTTTTCCACTACTGAGGGAATCTACGAAATGGAATAAGTTAATTCAATTTCCATTTTGCCAAACTATTGAAATTCATAATGGTTAATCAGTATACACAAGTTCGTGTAAATTGCTCTATTTATCTGCACATTATCAGATTGCTCTAAGTTTTAGGTTACATTACAATAAACACAATATGTTTACTGTAACGTTTCCATTCGTATCCACTAAATTATTGTTGCATCGCTTAACAACCACATTTACCACTTAGAATTGCTAAAAGCTGTTCTTAATTTTATAGTGGGGGTTTACTGTATCGCCCGTTAATCTGAATACCGAAATATGAATTCTATTCTTCTGTTAGAGGCGTATTGACTGATATTTCATGGGTGTGGATATGTAATCCAAATGAAGATTTCAAATCAGCCTATAGAAATTCGGCAAATATATACTTATCTAATACGCTAAGGGTATATTTTTGTTTGCCGCCGCGGAGAAACGGAGGACTTGCAACAACGACGAAGGTAGAGGCAGGGGATTATAAGGGTCACTCAGGAATTCAGATGAGATGGCACTGATTTGGGTTCGGAGGAGATTGGGAACGGATGAGATGGGAGGTAACCTTTGGTTTCGGAGCAAGCGGCCCAGCGGCCGGTGCGGCGCCGGCGCACCGCGAAGGGTCGGGCAAAACTGACCGTGTGCGCAATGATGCTCGACCCACGGGGGGCCATAAAACTTACCCTCGTCAAAAACTTGACCGCTGTGCGCAATCAGGGTACGCCCTTCCCACACACTACGTCCGGTCAGTCCGCTCAGCTCAGGCGTTTTTTGAGCGCCAACCTCAGTCAGTAGTCAACAGACAGCGGCATTGGCAGCATGTATACTTTGTGTATCCTTGTTCAGTGCGATTAGTGCGATTGTGCGATGGGTTCTAGTAGTAGTGATGAAGAAACTGCTATAGTAGCATTAGCACTTGCTGCGGAAGAGGACGAGAAGGCCCAAAAAACCAGGAGAAAAAGGAGGAAATTTTGGGTGCAAAGTATTAATGTCGCACGGGATAGTGAGGGAGAGTATCATACTCTTTTCCCAAGATTAAAAAACGACAACGTAAGATTCTTTAGATATTTTCGTATGAGTTACGAAAAGTTTTTGGAGCTGCTACATATTATTGACACTGGTTCACTGGCCGCGGGCCGGCGTCTCGTTCCGGCAGCTCCGGCAAAAATCGCTCGCTGACCGAAAAGTGCCGGAGACGGTCTGAGCGGACTGAGCGGAGCGGTCTGACCTGACGTAGTGTGCGGCTCTACATTTGAATACATGGCTTCCGAATTTTGCCGGAACGGTCTGGTCTGAGCGGTCTGGGCTGGTCTGCCGTAGTGTGCGACAAGCCTTAAGTAATATTCGTAATCCGGGCTAAAGCTGTTTCTTTTCTATTTACTAACATTACTTTTCCTACCACTGCATGGAAATAATCACATTGCCACACCTGTAACCCCTATGCAAAATAGTTCATTTCCGGTTTCCTGTGCTTTCCCGCTCTAGAGCGGCAATGTTCTTAACCGCACGCTAGATCAAACAGCAATTTTAAGTCAGCTGTTATTACAAACCATGCCAAAGCTGTTGTTCATTGTTGTCGTTTAGTAATTGCTTCTTTTTTAGTTTGAGGTTATGTTTGATAGTTAACAGTTTCTTCTGACAGAAACAAATCAAAAATAATCTAAATGACATTTTGTATACAATAAAACATGTAATCTGTAGCAATTACGTTGGCAGGAAAAGTCTTGTGTATATTACGAGCACAAATAGTCATTGCCGCTCTCGAAATGTTTGGCCACACTAAGCTGACGCTTTTTGCGGCCGTCTACAATTCTCGAGTGGCAATGACGTACTTTACGCTCTTATTACACAAATAGCTATTTCCATACCCTGATTGAAGTTCTCTTCTTTGACAACAGGACTAGATGTTTTTGTAGCAAGACTATAACCACCTAACTTAACAAAAATGTAATGATTGGTTATTTTTCAACTTAAAGGGAATAATGTAAGTGTTTTACATAAGTGCCTTTGGGTTATAAACACCACCTACTTTAAAAGTGGTTTGGTCTGGTTATTTTAGGTCAGATTAGTATGGATACGTCAATTTTGTTTCTGTTATCTCCGTCCTGTCATCTCTTGTTTGAAGAAAATTCATATGATCATCTGATTCCATGGTACAAAGTTTGTTCAAGGTCACGTTCCCCTTGTTAGTATTGCTATATAACTACTGTGTAGATTTTGTGTGATTTGTTATTTTACGTTGTAGATTATATTTTAGTATAATATTACTTTATTTCAAGGTTTTACTTCGAAGATTGTTAAGTACTGATTTTAAGTTATAACAGACAAGCAGAATTGTCATTTCAAATATTGGCGGTAGGCAGAGCGAGAGAGAGAGATAGCGATAGGGCGTAATCGCCGAGAGAACTGGTGAACACGTCCGAAACGGAAAATTACCGATTCCTGGAATCTGATTGGCCGATGACCCTTGCCTGTCGGTCGCTCCGAACCCCAAAGGCCGCTCATTGGCTGCCGACTCATAAAACCACTTCTGTCCCGTTTTTGGCATGTCAGCAGTTCCCTAACCTTACAGGACGCTCATTCGTCTCGTGGCCTCAGTCCGTTAAGCTTATCTCGATTGTTTTCGGCCTTTTATTCTCCAGGCACGTTAATCCTTTTGAACGTGACAATAGTTTCGCTTATGGTGGTTTCCCCCTTTTTAATTTATTTAAACATTTTGTAAAGTGGTATTGTTTTGTTCATTTAACTATTGTCCCTGTTCACTAACATAAATTGCAGTGACTCTATAGTGTGTGTCTAGTGCGTGTCGGGCAACTCTCGGTCTCCCGATAAACTCTTTACCTTTCCGCCCTGTTCTGTCTTGGTTTGAATAGTGCAAAGCACTTGCTCAGCACGGACCAAGACAGAACAAGGCGGAAGAGAGAGAGAGGTTGGATCATCCCTTATCTATAGGGTGATTAAGGGTTGATAAGTTGATTAACCACGAGATAAGGGATGATTGAACCTGATTTTAATAATATTACGACTTTAAGTAAGCTAGATTTAGTGATAAAATGCGTTTCAGTTTAAGGCTGCGTTCGCCAACTATTACTACCCCATACTCGGGGCGGTTTAATTTTAAGGTTTATTTGGTGAATACAAACACTTTAATACAATTTGATCTTAGGTTTTCCAGGAGTATTTGGCGATTGAGACTCGATAACCTACGAACAGGCGTGTTACGGCACTATTGCCTTGAAATAGTTTTGGATTCAGTCACGTATTATTAGTTAAAATTATTAAATTTGTTATGAAATACCACGTTTTTCTGGCTTATTATTTAAAGGTTACGTTTGGTTTGTTGTATTCGTTGAAGCGTGATAACCCTCCAATCATATCATATACTTAATTTTAGGAAATAACCTATCAAGCGTATTTTATTTCCATTTTTCTGGGGTCGAAGCGATTATACACTTTTATATTAATTAGTTCAACCCCAAACCAATCACCAGTTACTCAATAACAAATGTAGACCTGTATCTGTCACCGACTCATGCGACCATGGCAGATGTAATGGAATCAACGCACCACGAACGAACACGCAACTGTTTAATGGGGAATAATTTAATAATTAATAGCGATAATCAGATGAGAATGCGTATTTAGTTTGGGTACTAACAATGCTAGCGAAAGGCATGAAGTTTCATCGTTACCTACCTATAGTGAAGTCGTCATGATTCTTTAAAAGATCAAATACGTTGGTAAACGAGTTTAAATCGATGGTATCATTTTAAACCATGGTTTGGGTGAGTAAAAAGTGGCAAAACACAGGCGTAAGCGATAGATAATAGGAGTGCGGATCGGGTAAGTTAATAATATAAGTATTTTTACAATGCCTTAACTATTGTAAAGGTTTAAAGACGAGTACGTCATATTTCATTCTGCACTCCAGGCGTACTTTAAGGTTTTATTACGCACAATCCAGTTCATATATGTGTGTTGAAATTATCAATTACTGCTTACGTTAATGTGTTTTGGTCGTTAACAAATTTCAAACTAGGAATATCATTTCAGAGTGTTACAAAAGGTACTAGTAAACATAGTTTCCCGTACGGTAGATAGAGTCTGTTAACGTTATTTTAATCCCATGTTAAACTTAATATGCAGGGACCACCAACCTAGTTCTTGATGCACAACAATGCTGTGTAAATAGCTGAGTCAGCGACCTTGAGACCTACATTCATTCGGTAAACAAATAAAAGTCTAATAAAGTGTTTTCATTTCTGATTTTCCCCTATGATTTAAAAGGCAATGCAATATTGGACTTGTTATTACTACAAGTAGTATAGTCATTCGTAATAATAAATAGAACATTGGAAAAATAAAAATGAAAGTTAGATGAATATAATTGTTAAATGTACTATCTCGGTGGTGATGCGCCTTCACGTTTCTGTTCCACTATATACACGACTACCGGGCATACAGAGCATATACACCCTTTCGAAAACGGGGTTGCCCAGGTGTGAGACCATTTTATTTGAATAGCCCTTTACCTAACGATTAAAACGGTATCTCGAAGTACGGGACTACGATGATTTTGAGCGGACTTTATTGGTAGATGATAAATGGAATATTAAGGAGTAGGAATCGTTTTTAGAACTTGAAATACGATCCAAATGTGGGGTTTATCGTTAGCCTATGAGTACAAGTGGCTAAAGAAAAGCGAGATCGATGGATCGTATATTTAGGAAGCTAATAAGTTAATAATATTAGTAGTTTCTGCCATACAAATACCGCATTAATGGTTTAAATACAGAAAACCATAACTTACACACCGCACGAAACCTGACTTTTAGGGCTCAATTACGCCCAATCCTGGTTATTTTAAACCGTTAAAACTATCAATTGTAGCTTATACCAATGCGTTTATCATGTTTACAGGGTAATAACCTGGAAAATATACTTAATTCGCCTTCAAATTCAGCTCAAAATCGCGTTTCTATGCTTCATATGCAATACACAATAAAGTTTTAATCGTTCTAGAATAACGCATATTTCGGCCAAATAAAGCTCAAATTTACCCGTAATCACCTTAAAACCTGTGTAAAACATCCATTAAGTCTTATATCCCTCAAAAACAAGCCTTAACACCCTATAGATAAGGGATGATCCAACTTCTCTTTCTTCCGCCCTGTTCTGTCTTGGTCCGTGCTGAGCAAGTGCCTTGCACTATTCAAACCAAGACAGAACAGGGCGGAAGGGTGAACATTGGACTGTACGAGAGCTCAAATCCTTACTCAATTGTGCGTACGTGCGAATCCGCAGCAAGAAAGAAGATTCCCTGGACCTCGGAGAGACTTTCCTGGCCCAGCAGTTCCCGTGCTCTGGTCTGGTGGCGTCTAGTCGGCCATCTTGGCGTCCCTTCCAGCTCCGCCATAAGGATTTTCACGTCAGTGAGTTTAAACCTTTTCTCTTGATTTTTTTACGAACAGTTTTGTAGACATTTATTATTCTCTGGTACATGGTACCTGGTCCTTCGAACATTTTGATTTTGAACCTGACTAGTAAAATTTCAGAAAATTGACTTTGCATATTTTTTTCAATATTTTTCAATAAATTAATCCGCCCTTTCTCAAACATTTTTTGGTCCTTCGAGCTGGATGTACAAGTGATTCAGTCCTTTGGAATATTGTCCAGTGCAAAACTTCAATAAAAAACAATCTTCCCGCAGCTGGGAACATTATTAAAAACAATCTTCCCGCAACTGGGAACATTATTAAAAACAATCTTCCCGCAACTGGGAACATTGTCCCTTGTTGAGCTCTCTCTCTCGTCTCTCGCCATGAATGGGCGTGTATAGCCATTTTCATAACATCTCTGCTCAGCTGATGTTGTCTACAACACTTGACATTGCCAATTGAATTATTGTTGGCCATTTATATGCAATATATATTGTGTTTTTCATTGACTGGTGATTTATGCTGATGTATTTAAATGGATTTTAATAACATTTTCTTGTGATGAAATAATAATTATTATTTTCGAATTTCTTGAATCATTGTCTTTGAAGCAATATTGTTATTGTAAATAGCAAATTCTGACAATTTGTCTTTGATAATTGTTGAATATTTTCTCTCACTCTGAGGCTTTTTACTGTTATTCAATACAGTTTTTCATTCAAATAAGCCTAAGCCTACATATTCACATTGAATTTGTGTGCGTTCTGCAGTTGCTGTAATTAAGGCTGAAACTTATTTTTAAGATATTTTAAGTAGGCCTAACTTAACAATTTCACAACTGGCGTTCAAGTGCCGATCATTAAATTCAATTTCTCTGATTGTTCATTATATTGTGTTTCACAATTTTCTGTACTTTGTTCTATACTTTAAGTCATTTTAGTGTACTGTTTCACTCAAACCGAAAACAATGCCTTCAAAGGAATTTAAATATGAGACTTATCGCAAGTCTACGGACTTAATCAAAACTCGTTTCGCCAAGCTCGAGGCAACGGTTACTACGTTAACCAGCACACCCCCTCTCACCCCCGTGCAGATTCGCCAATTGAACACAATCTTTGCCGAACTTAAGAAAAAACGTGCTGACTTCGAGTTAAACTTACAACGTCTCATTGAAACAGATACTGAAGATGACATTGAAACAACTTTGTCCTCAGATGTTGATGAGGTCAATGACTTGTATGTTCGCATTTCTAGTGTAATTGAAGTGCACACTGTTGTGGAACCTACAACTCCACATTCTTCACATTCTGAAGCATCTCATCATTTCCCCTCTGCAATTGTGACAGGAGTTAAACTGCCTAAGCTGAGCTTGCAGAATTTTGATGGTACTCCATTAAAATGGATTTCTTTCATCAATTTATTTGACACCACTGTACATAAAAGTACTTCTCTTTCAAATGTGGCCAAATTTTAGTACCTGCTCAGTGTTTTAACAGGTGAACCATTGAATTTGGTAAAGTCTCTCAACCTCACAGCGTCAAATTACTTGATCGCTTATCAACTTTTGAGTGATAGATATCACAATATTCGTCGTCTGACAACTCTCCACCTCAACCATTTGCTGGATTTGCCATGCGTCTCCCGAAGCAATCTTAAAGCATTGAGGTCATTTATAACCACCTTCTATGAGCACTCGGAATCTTTGAAAGCATTGAACTGTGATGTAACTGAAAATAATCCGTTACTTGCCGCACACCTTTTGCGAAAACTTGACACTAAATTGGTCCAACAATTGGAACAATACCGTGACACTAAGGCTGACGATGACACCGAGGCACACACGCTTCCCAAGGTCATGGAAATAATCAACTTCTTGAACTTGGAGTGCTCCCACATTGAAGATGCGAGTCTGCATGCAACCACGGAATTTAAATCTCCCCCTGCTCATTCAAGCAAACCCAAAAGTGAAAAACGGACTCATTACTCCTCCGGCAGTCTCTCCATGGTGGCTACTGATACCAAGCCTACGAATGCGAAATCTGCAACGTGCTTTTGCTGCCACAAGCCTGGCCACAAAATCTACCAGTGTCAGGTTTTCAAAGGCAAATCTCCTAACGATCGTTACAAAGTCGTTAAAGAAAATCAAAGATGCATTTCCTGTCTCGGAACCCATTCTCTGAAGGAATGTAATTCGAAAGCTTCGTGCACAACCTGTCACAAGAAGCACCATTCTCTCCTGCATTTCAATAATTCTCAGGATAACTCGCAGCGCTCGCCTGCTCCACTCTCCTCGCCTTCACCTCCGCAAGGCGCTGATACTGCGTTGACTTGCTCTGTTCAACAACAGACTGTTCCACATAACAATACTGTCCTCCTCAGCACGGCTCTAGTGAAACTCACTGCCGTTAATGGTCGCTCTTATGTACTTAGAGCATTGTTAGATTCTGGCAGCATGTCAGATTTCATCTCTGAGAGAGCCGCTCAACTTTTGGGCACTCGACGACAACAGTCTCACCTGCCCGTCTCAGGACTATCCCAGGCTCTCACACATACAAATGGCTCACTCAAACTGGACGTTGAGTCACTCTCGGGACAATTGGTTGCCCAAAAACACTCTTTCCACATACTGGAAAAAATCTCTCTTGACCTGCCTCGAGTGACCATCACTCAACAAGTTCTCCGGAAGGTCAAACCCTTTGTTTTGGCGGACCCAACATTCCACAAGCCGGGTCCCATTGTTGTCCTCATTGGATCTGCTCTCTTCCCCAAAGTTTTGACAAATGAATGCCACTCTCTGGGCGCTCACATGCCTTACGCCATTGGCACAATTTTTGGATATGTCATCGTTGGAACCGCTCCATGCTCCACTTCGTCTCCAACGAACTCATGCATAGCCATCTCTCTCCTGTCCACTGCGGACATAGACCTCCACTCTTCCTTACAACGGTTTTGGAATCAAGAAGAAGTGCCTTCTTATTCAAAGAAATCCGCTGAGGAAATGGCGTGTGATAAGATTTTTGAGACCACACATTCTCGTGACCACTCAGGTCGTTATACGGTACGCTTACCGTTCTCCTCTGATGAAGCTCCTGCAACTCTGGGCAACTCCAAGCCAATTGAGGAACAACGCTTTCAGTCCCTCGAAAGGAAGCTTCAACACCCCAATAATGCGGAATTTCGCAATCTCTATTCCAGTTTCATGTCAGAATATAATTCTTTGGGACATATGGAGATTTGCTCAAACCTCGCTCTGAATGAGCCCCATTACTTCCTCCCCCATCATGGAGTCGTAAAAGCTCAAAGTAGCACGACCAAACTCCGCGTCGTTTTTGACGCTAGCTCAAAGACCAGCTCCGGTCTGTCACTGAATGACATTCTTCTCACAGGTCCCAAACTACAGAACAATATCTGTGACATCCTTCTCCACTTCAGAGAGAAAAATGTAGTTTTCTCCTGCGATATTCACCAAATGTACCGGCAAATCAGAGTACATCATGACGACCAGAAATTTCAAATGATCCGTTGGCGTGAATCGCCCTCTCTCCCCATGTCAGTCTACCGACTAACCACCGTCACATACGGAATGAACTGCTCACCCTATCTCGCCATTCGAACTCTCCAACAGTTGGCGGAAGATGAAGGTTCTCGCTTCCCGCAGGCAGCAGAAATCCTCAAACACCACAGCTACGTGGATGACTTGATTGCTGGCGCTTCTACTGAAGAAGACGCTCTGGAACTTCAAACCCAATTAATTGAACTACTTCGATTGGTTGGATTTGAGCTTAGAAAATGGGTCTCTAACTGTCCCAAACTACTGCAACAGTTACTCTCATCAAGAGACTCCTGTATTTCTTCAAGCTTCCGCAGACCATCATTTCTCCATACTAGGAATTTATTGGTGTCCCTCTACAGACGCCTTCAAATATACTTTCAAATTCACCTGCGAGAAGCCCACAAAACGCAAGGTCTTGAGCCTCATAGCTCGCATCTATGACCCTTGTGGATTTTTGTCCCCCTGCATAATGACTGCCAAGCGTTTTATGCAGTTAATGTGGACTTCCGGGATATCTTGGGATGAACCCTTGAATCCAGAGCTCGCCGTCAAGTGGCAAAATTTTATCTCCGACCTCAACACCATTGTGGAGATCTCCATCCCTCGAGCGATACTGCTCCCCCACACCATCATGTGTGACCTTCACGGTTTTTCCGACGCTTCGGAAACCGATTATGCGGGCGTTGTTTACTTGCGATGTGTTGACAGTGACGATAAAGTGCAAGTGACACAGATTATCGCCAAGACTCGTGCCGCCCCCCTCAAGCGTGTGACACTCCCGCGCCTTGAATTGTGCGCAGCGCATCTTCTCGCTCAGTTAGTTCACTATGTGACTAACCAATTTCTCAATAAATTGAAAATAGACTCCATAGTGTTATGGTGTGACTCAACAGTGACCTTAACGTGGATACAAACTCTCCCGTATCGCCTCAAGACTTATGTCGCAAATCGAGTCGCCCAAATCCAGGAGCTCATCCCCTCGCATTGCTGGCGTCACATCTCCAGTAATGACAACCCTGCGGACTGTGCTTCACGAGGCGTCCTACCTTCGGAACTGGTGAATCATCCTCTCTGGTGGCAGGGACCTACCTGGCTCCGACTTCCGCCTGCAACTTGGCCGACTTCAAGCTTCACGCCCATCGACACATGTGATCTGGATGAGGTGAAGCCAACCCCATTGACCGTGCTCATCTCTACACAGCAGTCGTCGTGGGATCTTCTCTCCCAGTTCTCCTCCTGGACGAAGCTACTTCATGTCATGGCCTACGTCCTGCGCTTCATCCAAAACAGCCGCCGGCATGATCCTCGTCTAGGTCCTCTCTCTGTGGACGAAATACAAGCTGCCCAGCAGCGTATCTTCCGATTGGTGCAACAAGAGGCCTTCTCCAATGACATTGCTGCTCTTCAAGACAACAAGACCTGCTCTTCACGTCTACAGCGACTCTCTCCCTTCATTGATCAAGATGGTCTACTATGTGTTGGTGGCAGACTTCAAAACGCCGATCTGACGGAAGATATACGACATCCCTACCTTCTACCAAACAGGCATCACGTAGTCAACATCTACATCGACTACACTCATCGCAAACATTTGCACTCTGGGGTACAACTGACTATGTCCCTGCTGTCCCAACATGTATGGATCCTTTCTGCGAGAAGTGCAGTACGAAACATAATTTTCAAATGCCTGGTGTGTTTTAAACAAAAACCGAAAAACACCTTCCCCCTCATGGGTGACTTACCCAAGGCGAGAGTGACTCCTGCTCGACCCTTCTTGTCTACGGGCATTGACTATGGTGGTCCATTCACTGTCAAGATCCACAACCTTCGCTCAATCCGCCATATTAAGGCCTACATTTGCATTTTTGTTTGCCCCGTCACCAAGGCAGTGCACATTGAAGTCGCAACTGACTTGTCCACTGACTCATTCATCGCTGCGTTGAGACGCTTTGTGGCTCGCAGAGGCATATGTTCCGATATCTACAGCGATTGTGGAACAATCTTTGTGGGCGCAAGAAATGCCTTTCGTGATTTCCTTTCTGCCGCTCAGCAACCAATTGAGCGATTTGCGCTTGAGCACCACATCAAGTTCCATTTTAATCCCCCCGCTGCACTTCACCAAGGCGGTTTGTGGGAAAGTGCCATCAAGAGCACTAAATATCATTTGAAGCGCACCCTCGGGACTCACGTGCCCACCCTCATTGAGTTCACCACACTAAAACGCCAAATAGAGGCGATTCTCAATTCCCGGCCTCTCACTGCTTTGTCCAGTGATGCTAACGATCTTCAGGCCCTGACGCCAGGTCACTTTTTTATTGGAGCCCCCCTAGCTTCACTTCCAGAACCCAACTTTGTCAACACGCCTGACAATAGACTCTCACAATGGCAACTCAAGGAAGCATTCATGCAACGCATCTGGAAGCGCTGGAGCCAGGAGTATCTCCACACATTGCAGCAACTCCTGAAATGGTCCACTCCTACGAGGAATCTTCAAGCTGGCGACTTAGTGCTGGTTCATCAAGACACCCCATCTCTCCAGTGGCCCTTGGCAAGGATCACAAAGGTTACTCTTGGCAAAGACAACGTTGTTCGAGTTGTCGAACTCAAGACTCAGCACGGTACCTTTACTCGTCCTGCAGTCAAAGTGTTTTTATTACCTTTCTGGGCGCAAACTGCCTAATCATTCCAATGGTAACCTCCTGTACATATTAGCATAAGAATTGTTTTGATTTTCATTTTTCTGGGTTTGAATATTGTTTTGTTGAATCACAAGTGATTCAAAGCCGCCGGTATGTTAAGTGCTGATTTTAAGTTATAACAGACAAGCAGAATTGTCATTTCAAATATTGGCGGTAGGCAGAGCGAGAGAGAGAGAGATAGCGATAGGGCGTAATCGCCGAGAGAACTGGTGAACACGTCCGAAACGGAAAATTACCGATTCCTGGCCTCTGATTGGCCGATGACCCTTGCCTGTCGGTCGCTCCGAACCTCAAAGGCCGCTCATTGGCTGCCGACTCATAAAACCACTTCTGTTCCGTTTTTGGCATGTCAGCAGTTCCCTAACCTTACAGGACGCTCATTCGTCTCGTGGTCTCAGTCCGTTAAGCTTATCTCGATTGTTTTCGTCCTTTTATTCTCCAGGCACGTTAATCCTTTTGAACGTGACCTTAGTTTCGCTTATGGTGGTTTCCCCCTTTTTAATTTATTTAAACATTTTGTAAAGTGGTATTGTTTTGTTCATTTAACTATTGTCCCTGACTCTATAGTGTGTGTCTAGTGCGTGTCGGGCAACTCTCGGTCTCCCGCGTATATGAACATTGGACTGTACGAGAGCTCAAATCCTTACTCAATTGTGCGTACGTGCGAATCCGCAGCAAGAAAGAAGATTCCCTGGACCTCGGAGAGACTTTCCTGGCCCAGCAGTTCCCGTGCTCTGGTCTGGTAGCGTCTAGTCGGCCATCTTGGCGTCCCTTCCAGCTCCGCCATAAGGATTTTCACGTCAGTGAGTTTAAACCTTTTCTCTTGATTTTTTTACGAACAGTTTTGTAGACATTTATTATTCTCTGGTACATGGTACCTGGTCCTTCGAACATTTTGATTTTGAACCTGACTAGTAAAATTTCAGAAAATTGACTTTTCATATTTTTTCAATATTTTTCAATAAATTATTTATTTATTTATTTATTTATTTATTTATTTATTTATTTATCAACGGTCAGCGCCATTTACAATAAGTGCATACTTAAATTAATATTACAACTTTTTACAATACAATATAATTTCTTATTAAAGTAACTTCATGCTTCAAGATACAATGAATAACCCCCAATGTGACACAACATATTTCATTGAATTGGTTTCTGTGCAGACAATGATTTAACAATACAATAAATTATTAACAGTACAATAAAATATTTTAACATCACAACAACTTAATAACAATAATAATTCAACAATAACAATAATAAACAAGACAACAGAAAAGCAGTGCAACAAGACCTAACGTACAATAAATAATTTGGCAAACAGGCAAACAAGAACAATTTGGATATAAATTGCATTAAATATACATTCGTTCTACAATAATCATAACCTAAAAACTATGTTCAATCCAGTCCAGAGACAAAAGTTTCCTCTTGAATGCTGCGAGGGACACGCCAAATTAATCCGCCCTTTCTCAAACAAAGATGAATGAACAAAGATAATGAAAAAAAATATTGACTTCCTAACCTGACCAATATAACCAAACCAAACCGACAAATCTGCTTGCCGACAAAGCCACCCTCTGCAACTCGGTTGTTTAATATGGGTATACATTTAAACCTGAAGTTTGTACAATATTATTAACCTAGGTATGTACTTTACTGACATGTTTTTATATTTAATTTTTCAATATGAAACCTTTAAATAATGCAGGTGCTTTGACCTACAACTACTAATAATACAATTAAAAAATGTTAATGTGCTTTATCAGAATGTGATAAAAAGTATGGTTTATGCCTACTCAAAATTTCCACTTAAGGCCTTTTACCCTCTGCTTTGCCCCACGCGTAAATCTGAACCTGCCCCAAATATGTAACTTACGGGACTATTAAAGAAATGTACCATACATAATTTTTTTTAATATGTAAGTTATAACTAACTTGATTAGCTGTCTGTCAAACATAAAGTGTATATGATAAACCATATAACCTTCAACAATAAAGGGGTTTTCATGGTTAAGTAAAACTGATGTAGCACGTTTCAAGATGCCTTATCCAATTCCACGGAGGAGCTGAGAGAAGACAGATGGCGACGCCGACGCAAGGTATAATTTACGAGCTGTCCTCACAAAAATTCCTTTTTTGGTTCGGATACTCACAAATAGTAATAACTCACCGCGAGCAAATTATCTTTAACTTCCTTGAAGACAATCAAATAAAAACACGACATTAGGATGTTTTACTCGGATGATTATCTAAATTATGTAGAAAAATACTTTTCAATGTTTTTATTA
Organism: Neoaliturus tenellus; assembly: GCA_030545055.2. Classification (NCBI taxonomy): domain Eukaryota; kingdom Metazoa; phylum Arthropoda; class Insecta; order Hemiptera; family Cicadellidae; genus Neoaliturus; species Neoaliturus tenellus. The sequence goes on from CM061531.1 coordinate 232,109,981, forward strand.
CCTATCACGCCGTCTTTTTCAACTGGAGGTCTACTGAGTGACTAAAACTAATTAAACTCTATTGAACATTGAACCGGAATCAATGAGACTGGTGCTGTTTGTCTGGGGACCAGACATATCAGCTTTAAATTAACTTTCTCGTGCCGCTTTTGGAGATTTTAGTGCCTATTTATTCTGTGAATCAAAGGTTCCCTGAAATAATCTTTTGGTTTTCAAAGCTTTAACTTTCTCCGAAAAGTCCTTGGAATTGTCTTATAAAAAATGCCTTACTATAAAAAGTTGGATTAATAAGAGAGGAGAAGCATAAACTAACAGAAAACTCTTAACTAGTAAAATTTAATGCAGAAAATAAAATACCTGCACATAGTTGATTAACAGTTGTTCAAACCTCACTGTTACTCAACCCGAAACTGTTACTCAATTTGAAATAAATACTTCAATATTTCTATGGAATATAAAATAACTTTATTATTGAACTTCATAAGTCGTAGCTGCAGTAAGCAGTTCTGAATGCAACATTCCTTTTTAAAACTATCTATGTTGTGAAATATATTCAAAATATATAATTTTATAAAATTTAGATTGCACAAGCATGTTACAGTACTTCTAGTTTCATTTAAGTATTTTTTAATATTAATTAAATTAATATTTTTCTGTATATCAAGTTCCAAATAAGTTTTTTTTTTTCATTTTCAGTAAAAAAATGTATCAAAACGTTTTTTAAATGTAAGAGACAACGAATAAAAACTAATATTTTCTTAAATCTTCTATAAAATATAGAGTAAACTGTATGCTGTATCCAAACAAATTATTTTGAGAATTTACGAGAGTTAAAATTATGACACAGTTGCATGAATAATTTTTTTTTTTTTTTTTTTTTTTTTGAGGGAGAGGCGGAAAAATGCATTACGCACACAGGTGGCCAGCCTGTAGTGTGGGGCTCCCCTAAAAACGGGTTTACCCACTAAAAAACCTCCTCTACTCTTTAGGAATCTAACCTGGAATTGTTTGTCACATTACGTCAGGCTAGGCCTAAATTTGGCTTACGCCCGTGGGGCTCGCTCCTTATCCAGCCACTCGATCAAGGGATCTGGGCCACTTCGCGGTCCAGATCGGTTTTCTTTTCCAGGAGGATGCCCCGGACGAACTGTGACAAACAATCCCAGTTGCCCTCATCCTCCAAAATCTTTTGGCAGACCGAGTCCACCGAAAATACACCAAAGATTTGTGTGGCCTCCAGGCGGGGCCCTTCCCAACGGGGACAGCGGAAGAATGTGTGTTCCGCATCGTCGGGAACACCCGGGCAATAAATGCAGTCCGGTGAACCGGTCTTTCCCATCCGGTTCAGGTACGACCGAAAATAGCCGTGACCTGTCAAAAATTGGGTCAGGTAGTAGTCCACCTCCCCATGCCGCCGTTCCACCCATGGTTGGACCTGCTTGATAAGTCGCGCAGTCCATCGTCCTCGGGTGTCGTGCTCCCAGCTGTGTTGCCACTGCTGGAAGGTTCGGGAGCGCTCTTCTGTTCTTGCCGTGTCCTTGCCGATCTCGCCTTGTCTCTGATAAATCGCTTTCCTCTCCCCTGCCAAGAGCTTGACAGGGATGACTCCGGCGACCACCAGGACGGCAGGCTCGGACACTGTCCGGTAGGCGGAACACACCCGGAGTGCAGCTTGACGCTGAACCCGGGCGAGTCGCAACCTGTAGCACTCCTTATCTAGAGCGCCTGCCCACACCTCTGCCCCGTAAAGAAGCACAGACTGGACCGCGGACATCAACAGACGTCTTCTGCTGGATCGGGGACCCCCGACATTGGCCATCAGCCTACTAAGGTAAGTCACTACCTTAGCGGCCTTGTCCGCCGTACGGAAGATCTGATCCCTCCAGCTTAACTTGGTGTCCACCATAACCCCGAGGTATTTGGCGGCACGAGTTGATGTGACCACCTCCCTTCCCACTCGAAACGGGACGACGGTGTCGATCCTCTTCTTCGTGAGAATCACGATCTCCGTCTTACTGAGAGCAAGTGAGAGACCGTGATCGGACATCCAGTTGTTGACCACCCGCATAACTCGGTTCAACTTCAGTTGAGCCAGCTCAACGTTGCGTGCAGCAATGAGAGCTGCGACGTCATCGGCGTACCCAACCAAAGTGGTTTCCTCAGGCATCTCGGACCTCAGGAGGCTGTCATAGGCAACGTTCCAGAGATCCGGGCCGAGTATTGAACCTTGTGCGGCACCAGAAGTGACTTCCATCGTCCGCGTTCCGTCCCTCGTATCATAAATCAGGCTTCGAGAGCGTAGATAATCCTCGATGAGCCGCAACAGATATGCAGGAATACGAAAGGTGTTGCGAAGCGCATCCAGCATATCGACCCACCTCGCCGAGTTGAAGGCATTCTTGACATCAAGCGTAACAAGAAGCACTACTCGGCGGGAGAAATGGTTGTGGCTCTCGGCTCTCTCCACAGCTCTCTGAACTTCGGTGACAGCGTCGATCGTTGACCGTCCCTTTCTGAAGCCGTACTGACGGGGGCATAAGTCCCCGGCAGCTTCCACGGCAGAAGTCAGGCGGGAACGGATCAGCTTCTCGAACAGCTTTCCAGCCGTGTCCAACATGCAGAGAGGCCTGTGGGACGACGGCAGCTCGGGATCACCTTTGCCCTTGCTGATCAGTACAAGCCTGGCTGTTTTCCAGGGAGCCGGAAACACCCCTTCTACCAAACAGGCATTGTACATTCTCAACAACAAGTCAGCGTTGATTAAAAATACTTTCTTTAAAGCCTCACTGGGAATCCCGTCCGGGCCAGGAGCCTTGTTGCTCTTCAGGGAGAGAACGGAGGTTTCTAGCTCCTCGAAAGTGAAGAGTGGAACGTCCTCTACCCGTCCGAAGTCAACCGGCGGTCGCTGTGGATGTTCAGGAAACAACGCAGCGACGATCCTCCCCATGGTGGCGCCCTCCATGATGGAAGGTGGAGAGCGGGCGCCGAGTTTCTGTGTTACAAGTTTGTAACCCAGGCCCCAGGGGTCGGAATCAACGTCGTCACGAAGTCTCCTCCAGCTATTCGCCTTGCTCCTGTTGATCGCCTGGCGGAGAGATTTTCTCGCAGCTTTATAGGCCTCAGACTTACGAACTCTGTCTGCGGGGATTCTCGCTCTTGTGGCGGCTCGTCTAGTTCTTAAACATGTTCTTCTGAGTTCCGCAATCTCTTCAGTCCACCAGTAAACGGGTTGTTTGTCGCGTCGGGGTTTCCTTCGCGGCATAGACTGGTCGCAGGCCGAGACGATCAGTTCCATCGTGGATGTTACTAGTGCCTCGGCCCCAGCCTCACCAGGATTCCCCTGCGCTCCCCGAGAGATGACTTCGGTGAACTTGACCACGTCCAGTTTGTTGGTGTTCCACCGGCGTGGCCCTTCCCGAGATGCGGAAACTCGACGATTTGCCTGATCATGCAGGTCAAACACGACGTATTGGTGGTCGCTACCCGTGTAGTCCTCCACAACCCTCCAGCCAGAGATCCTCGGAAGGAGCGACTCAGACGCAAAGGTGACATCGGGGATCGTGCCTCTCTGCCCGGGGCGCCGAAAAGTAGGTGTGTCGCCCTGGTTGAGGACGACAAGACCGGCCCTGGCGATGAAATCCAGGATGTATTTCCCCCGGGAGCTGGTAGAGGGCATTCCCCACTCGACGGCCCTGGCGTTGAAATCGCCACCAACGACGACATGCCCGGTGGTGCCGAGAACGCACTCCTCTAGGCTATCTATCTTGTCGCGGAAGTCCTGGACGGCCTCGTTGGGTGTGAGGTAGCAACTGAAGATAGTCACGTCCCCACACCGAACCCAGACGAATCCTCGGCCGCGCCCGTGACTCCGCACCAAGACATCTCGTGTATTACGTGCCCAAAATGCAGCAGTACCGAGGCTGTCCGAGATCCAAATGTTTGGGTCTCTGTCCCGATACTGTTCGCTGATAAGGAGCGCGTCAGCACCAAGTTCTCGGGCGAGCTGATCTAGAAGGTTATCAGCTCCCCAGGATCTATGAAGGTTGGCCTGGAGGATGCGAATTACCGGCCGCTGCCTTTTGCCTGTTCAAGTGCGGCTCTGAAGGCACCGCACTGACCAGACCCGGGTAAGTGACCGAGGGCACTGGAGCCTGAATCCTTGCAGAGGAAGCAGGAGGGGCTCGAGGAACATTCCTTGCGTTTGTGGCCCTGGCTTCCACACTGGAAGCAGTTGGCACTCCTGTCGGGCCCTTTACAGTTTCGGGAGGAGTGGCCGAAACCGAGACAGCGGAAGCATCTCGAAACTACCACCCTCCGTTTGAGCCTGCAACTGACCCAACCGACTCTGAGGTGCTGAAGGCTAAGCAGCTTATTGGCGTGCTTTTCGCCCATCTCAGCAACAGCCATCCGGAGTTGACTTCGGTTGGGCTTTGTCAGCCATACCCTCACTCCATCAGCTGGTAATAATTGCATGAATAATAACATAACTTACCGATGTAGTAATGGGATGTAGGAATAAAAAAACAATAAAAAATGCGTGTGTTGCATTATGGAATATTTCAACAAAGCCTCTACAGAAATGTAACAAAAATATTTTAGATAATAAGAGGAATATTATATACAGACGGGCACGCATCAGATTTATTTCATAGCAATTCATTCTTTTTAATATATTGTTAAATTAGTAACAGATATATTTTATAAAAATACATAGTGGAGCATAAAGTCTTTCTGTAAAACGGAGAGACCATGAATAATAAAACTTACAGTTTTTTTTTATTTGTATTAGCTATTAATATGTTAGATAAGGAGTAAATCAGCAAACATTACGATGTTACATTATGAGATATCTCATCAATAGCAATGTAATAAAAACATATTATGCAACATCATAATATCTATAAAGTGACATCGCCATACCATGTTAACTATGGTTTGAGTGGATAACTTCAGGATTCAAAACTTTTCACTCCGGGTTAGCAAAACTCCAACTGATTTGGCTTTATTTACAAGTGAAATCTGAAATATATTTGCTGTCATAAAGTTTAAAATTTGATTAAACTTTCCTTAATTCACTAGTAGGCTGGAATTCTTTACTTTCTTAAATAAATAAGTAATTTGTCAATGTACAATAGTTGCGATGAAATGTGCTTGTCATCACCTAACAATAAACGAACGAATTTGTTACTACAAAACCCCCGTTTCAGTAGTCCTGTGTTCTCAGAAACTTTCTAACATTTTTTTTATTTCTCCGCAAACACTATGGGAACGAGGATGTAGGTTTGAGGTTGATAATTAATACCTTTCTAGTGCAGGTACATACAGTTTAAGCTGGGTAGTTTATAGCATCAAATTGGGACATTTTTCATTTTCCCCATAAACGAAATAAAGAAATCGTTAATTTATCGCTAAGAAACCTGAAATTTAGGGGCTATTAATAACATGGGATAATGAATTACAAAATGTGGGCATATAGTTATTTAGATAAATAATTAGTAGCCTATGTCATATACAGTAGAGAAACTACTTACTCAGTATGATTTTAAACTAACTGTATTCAAATATGTATACTTGTAAACATATTTGAGTAATACGACAAGTAAATAAACCGAGATGAGATAATTTATATCAGCCGGCTTGATCCGAGAGCGTCTGCTCTGATCCTATTGTGTCCCAAACCCAAGTTCACAGTTCATTGTTTCTGCTGGCTTTATAATGTCTGCTGATAAAGACACCATTGTGGACCATAACTGATATTTGAAGCCTTCATAATGAAGACAATTCCAACACTTAATACCTAAACGAAAATTGTTGAAATAAACTTATTGAATGGAAGGAAATGAAATGTACTAATCTCAATAACTAATCCATAGCTGTATCGAAGTTTGGTAAATTGACTTATTGTGATGAAAATAAAAATAAATAAATAAAAAAGAAAGTCATGAAACATAATAGGCCTATGATTACTCATATATACACATAGTACCTGGGGGCCGAGCATTTGCTCCGTAAACTTAAACAATTCTTTGTACTTATAGTAATACTGTATAAGTCACAGACTCTAGGTTAAAATGCCAACCCTATAGGCCTACAGTTTTTTTTTTTTTTTTTTCTTTCAAGAGCTCGTTCGCTCAATCACCTTTTAGGATATTTTAATGTAAGACTAAGGGCACTACACTCTTGCATAAGTTTGTTTTAACTGTAACACGTGGATTTTACCTCTTAGGTTTACAGTCAAATTCATCATTGTTGATAATTCTTATATTTTGGAATTAAATTGCAATTAATTATAGAAATTGCTTAGTTGAAATAGCCTCAATCAACAGAATAAAGCACTATTTAATAACTTTCATTAAACTATTTTTATTATAGTGTCATTTAGTTATACAGTTACTGGCTACAGAGGAAAAACAATGGTTATACTGAACCACGTGGTTTATGCTTTGACAGTTGAGTCAGATGTTTATAGCATACTTTTGTTGCGTTTTAACTCCATAAGACAAATAAATGTTAAAATCTTATGAATTTCAATTCAAGCTCATAACGAAATAAGATTTTTTAGCATAGAGTCCTATGTACATATTATTATTACCATCCCAGAACTAAGTTATTTGCAAAGTGTGAAGAAAATCGTTAGAGCTGTTAGTGTGCATACTTATATACAAAAATACCTTACACGTATTAAAGTATAGGATTATATATTGAATGAATCTTTTTAAATGGTTTTGTAAGTTTGATATTTTCGTTAAAAGGTTTTCTAAATTGGGAAATAGCCTACTTATCATGATATTTAAACGGTGGTATAAATTTGTAAATAGGATGAATTCAGTTGATTAAATTGAATATCATTGAAAATAAATGACCTTAAGAGATGGTTACTTATAAAAGGAAGAGTGACTTATGATTTATTTTTCATTTTATAAAATTCTGAATAAAAATGGCTGGTTAGCGGAGTGGTTATAGAGATCGCCGTTGAATCTGAAGGTTACCAGTTTGATACTGAGGAAAGTTAGTGCTTTTTGATGGTTCGATACTGTCTTTGGTCATTGGGCTTTTTGACCTAGACGAATGAATCAGCTTTTATTTTTTAAGTAATAAAGTTACAACCCATCTGACCTATCACAATCGTCACACTCACCCTTCAGTCATACTCACATTAAAATGCGCAGTATATAGTGCATCGGTATTTCAAAGAAAGAAGCAATCTATTTTTTTACTAATGTTAGACGTAACACACAGAATTAAATTAAATGTTGCATTATTTCGGACAATTGAACGAAGCTACTCATATTTATAAAATTTACCCACATATCACTATCTACAGTACTTTTACCCTTATTTCATTAAAAAAAGGGATCTACAATAGATAATCACCATAAAAATAAATTTTTAAACACTCAATTTCAACATGTTAATGAAAATCCATATGAACTACACATTAAAGAAATATTTAGATTGGTGTTTTGGTAACAAAAATGGAAATAAAACTGTGAACCTAGCTCGCACCGGTTGCAGTGGCTTATCTTATCATAATAGGGCTTAAAATATTACTGTGACACTTTTACTACTTATGACTGTTTTAAAATATATTGTTAGTTTTTCTTAACAAAAGACAATGAAACCGACTGATAACAGCCTACAACAAGTTATAAAGTACAAGTTATAAGAAAACAATACAATGGAAGAATATTTTATTAAATAATATGATATGCATAAAAAATTATTGAAAAACAGTAAACATTTTAAACGTATAATCTACTAATTTTTGTATTATTTAACTGTAACTATGGATAATGGTCCAGAATAACTGGTTGAAATTCGATCAAAATGTCCGAATGTTGATTTGAACCCTATTACTTTAAAAATTAGTATTTTATAACTGCAACATCTGCTTCTGATTATCTAGATTTTTTTTAACATTACATAATGAAATAGCTGTTAAATGATTCAATCAATTACCCTCAACGGGGTCAACTATAGAGTGCTAAACACAAGCTAATTTTTTCCCCTGTTCATTCTGCCATTTTATCCACGATTCCCGCCGTTTCCTTGGTAACCACGCCAAACTTTACATGCGTTTCCTTGGTTACCAATTTGAGCTTTTCTGATTAGTCGCATACAGCACCAAAAATCACAGATTATACTTTTAAAACATTATTTTTGTAGTCAGGATCATAGTTTTGTGTTGTTGGCTGATGATCCTATTCTTAAATCTGAGCCCGCTCATCCACCACTGTCGCTTGAGATTAATCACGCTGGCTGTCATGATACTCCTGTTCTGTCCTCTGTTATTGACTACCAGAGGTGCGACATGGATAAGGTGTTTACTGATTTAAGTCGTTGTTTCAATGAAGTACACTTCTACTTGCCTGTTGTCAATGAGGACTTCTCCAAATTCCAGGATATCATCAAGAACACTGTTATTAAACATACTCCCTTGAAACGTGTTAGCTCCAATCGATTCCCTATTTGGTTCTCTCATGAACTTAAAGTTAGCATATCAAGGAAAACGCAACTCCACAAGATATATAAAGAAACTGGAAGATACCAGGACTATTTGGAATTTGCTCGAGCCAGAAATCACTGCCTTGCGCTTACAAATAAATGTCACTCTAGTTATATTGCTCATGTAAATGGTACAATTCCTCTAAATATAAAATCTTTCTGGAGTTTTATCAATGGTCTAAAAAAGGATAATAAATCTGCCTCTGAGTATTTTTTTGACAACTGCAGTGCGTCTGAGTCTACTGCGGTATGCAATCTCTTCGCAGAATTCTTCTCTTCGGTTTACCAACTGCCCACTGCCAACTCACCGGAGTTTGAATTTAATACCCTCATCAATATTTCTCAATGTACTCTGAAGACTCTGGATGTAGAAAATAAATTGGCCTCTTTGGACCCTCAAAAAGGGACTTGACCTGATGGTATTCTTCCCGCTGTGCTGCGCCACTGTTCTTCGTTGATTGCTCCTCAACTCACCGTGATCTTCAATTCACTCCTCGAGAATGGAATATTCCCTGAAAGACTCAAAGAATGCTTCGTTGTGCCAATACACAAATCCTCTTCGACTGCTGACGTTCGGAATTATCGCCCTATTGTGATTCAATCTGCACTTGGCAAAGTGTTTGAGAGCCTTGTGTTGGATCAAATCAGTTTCCCATTTAAAAATATCATTGTACCTGAACAGCATGGGTACACAAAGGGACGTTCCACAGCAACCAACCTCCTACTGTATGAATGTTCAATCCTCTCAGCTTTCGCTGAGGGACTTCAAGTGGATAGTGTCTATATAGACTTCAGCAAGGCATTTGACCGAATAAGTCATGAGCATTTACTTGCCAAGCTGAAAGGATATGGAATAAATGGCAATCTACTCAAATGGTTTCAATCTTACCTCGAGGGCACATCTCTCCGGGTGAAATTCTTAAATGCTACATCTACGCCCTTTACCGCTGTCTCTGGTGTTCCACAGGGCTCTCTCTTGGGACCTTTCTTGTTCAACCTGTTTGTCAACGACATAGCTCAAATGATAGATGTACAATTTTTAATGTTTGCCGATGACATAAAGGTGTTCAACGTCATCAAGTCTCCCCGAGATTGTGAGCTACTCCAAACGTCATTGAGGAGTATTGCTGATTGGTGTGACAGGAACAGTATGTCTGTAAACGCTGCAAAGTGCTCCTTGGTTTCATTTAGTAGATCAGCATATAAAGTCCATTTCAACCACACCTTGTGTGGCTTAACCCTTATCCGCCAATCTAGTATTCGTGACTTGGGTGTGTTTTTATCTGATGATCTCAGTCCTGAAGTTCACATAAGCCACATTTGTGATAAAGCTCTAAGATCTTTAAACTTCATTTTCAGAGCTTCTAGGAATGGTCTTAGTATCATCGCGTTGAAGACTTTATATTCATCCTTGGTCAGATCCACTCTTGAATAATGTTCTGTTGTTTGGTGTCCATACCAAATTGGTCACATTGTGAGACTGGAGAGAGTTCAGAGGAGGTTCATTCGTGCAGTTGGCGTGAAGATGGGCTATGCTTACTTGGATGTTCCTGTTGAGCAACTCGAACGTGAACTTGGACTGCTGCCCCTGATCATTAGAAGACAACAGGCTGATGCTGTTCTGCTCCACAGAGTTCTCAACAGTACTATTGATTGCCCTGATCTTCTTCAGCAATTTGAACTTCGAGCGTCTGGGCACACTCGCTCTCAGCACATGTTCTTCTGTCGCTCTCATTCTGCGAACTACTTGCTGCATGCCCCAGTTCCTAGATTGCATCGCCTAGGAAATAGACTTTCCAGTGACTTTGACTTCTTCTGCGGTAGCATTTCATCTTTGAAGAGTCTCTTCTATGCTTGATCATCAAGTCTGTGATAAAACTGTTCCTTTTGCTTCGTTAATTGTTATTGATAAGTTAAGTTTGTTATTATTATTGTTAGGTTATTGTTTCAAGCATGTAATAATGAATATTAATTACCACTTGTTTCTTTGCATATCATGCATCAATTCTTGTTTCTGTCATGTTTGTTGTTAGTTTTTTGTTGTTGTTAATAATCAATATCATCAGGTAAAATTGCTACTTGTCTAGAATGCTTCTTGCACTTGCACTTTTTGTTGTTAACTATAAAGTTGTGTTGAATGATTTGAAATTATTTTGTTGTCATGTAATGAAATGCAAATTGACTATATTAGTTTTCGATTCTTGGTAGTGTTGTATTGCATATTCTTGCTTGATTTGCATGTCATTAGTTTTTAGAAATATCTTGTAGGGAGCCGATGAAAATTTTAATTGATTCTGCTCATATACAGTGCCTCTATCTTTTCTAACGGTACTCGTGAATTATTTTTACGATGCACACAGCTGAGAAAAAGGAGGATAAGAATCCTGCTTGCATAATAACACATTTATTCAACTGTTATCGCAATTACTGTAAATAATCTACGATTATACATATTTTTATACATTTTAATTAGAAATAGTTACTGTTAATATCAAGTTTCCACAATAATAAATGCAAATATGAACAATCAAAGTTTAAATGAAACAGCGGGGTGGTTGTTGAATGTACATAAATATTTGTTAATTAATCAAATTCAAAAATAAATTGGACGAACATTTGTAGGACTGACAATGCAAAATAAATCAAATACTAGATTTGTTTTTAGGTATTGAGTTATTTTGTTCCAAATATTCTTAAAAAGTAATACTTTTTTCTTTTATGATTCAAAGCCATTCGTTTTCAATCAGGTAATTTACGAAATTGTCTTCGTGAAAAAAAAAAACAATCTATAATTAGTTTCAATTATAATAATAACTAAAAATCATTGTGTAAACTTTGAAATTCATAACCAAGACCAGAACTTTAGCAATTCTAATGCTCATTGAAACATAGAATGGTAAAAGAGTGATTTTTATTGTTAGAATTTGTGTCTATGACTTAGATTATGAACTCAGGCTTTAGATCTTTTTATTAAACATAATGTTGTTAACTTTTCCGAAACATTTCTCTACATCAATTTCAATAATTATTTTCTAAGTTAATGAATCTTCCGTCAAAGTATCTGAATCTATTCCAAATATGATTGAAAAACATTGAACAATCGATTGAAATAAATGAAAATTTTATATGGCGTTCTCAAAACTACTATACTTGAGATTATATACGCTTTCAAACTTTTTCTGTTTAAAGTTGAAACAAGAGATAAACTCGAGTCCTGAAAACACGTCCCTTCGCCATCAGTTAGGTTTAAGAAGAGTGCAGCATCTGTCTTGCTTGACAATTTAGGAATTTTTCACAAAAATGTAAGCCGGATAATAGGGAATAATGTGACATGAATTTACGGTGACTAAAATGTTAGCATATATTAAAACAAAGCATATAATACTTAAAATATTTTACATTTATATTAAGTGTGTAGACTTTTCAATTAAATTAAAATGCTTTATTTATAAGGTGTCAGAATCACACAGTAAAATAAACACTAATGTGTGTGTGTGTGTGTGTGTGTGTGTGTGTGTGTGTGTGTGTGTGTGTGTGTGTGTGTGTGTGTGTGTGTGTGTGTGTGTGTGTGTTTGTGTGTGTGTGATTTTATATATATATATATATATATTTTACGTGTAATTGTTTTTAACAGATATTTGAAAGTGATTACGAATATAAAATATCTTTATTTTACATAGTTTTAAAATATATAAATGGTGTTTCTCTAAATGTGGTGTTAAAAATATTTTATTTAGCCTTCAATTTTGATCAATTACTTTTTCACAATCTGCATATTAAAGCTAAATATTAAAAACACGAAATAAAGACTTAAAAGGAAAATACTAGGAAAGAGTCCTGCCTTCCTCTAATCGGAACTACCAAACCTGCTGACCTAAAACAACAGTGCTCCCACCTAAGTAATGTGTAGCAATAAATAATTTGACAACCTACAGGGAAGAAAATCCTAGAAGAATTGCACGTTTAATTTGTTAATTTGGTATGGCTGAAGTGCTACAATTAATATAAAAAGGGCACTGATAAAAAATAAATAATAAAATACGTATAAATAAATCCGCACAATCATCACTAACTTAGAAAATATTGGATTTGTTATTATTTGTGTAAAGGAGTGGTTCTGTGCCAGGTCTCACCGTTTTACACTACTTACGAGCAGTTATCTTTTCCAGCTATGTAAACGTTTTTGTAAATCTTGTATTGTTCTGTGGAGTTCTATTCCTTTTACTTCGCAATCAATGTTAATTTTTTGTTACCCTTACAATGTATTCAATATGTTCACTTCCTTGTAAGAATGTCCTGTGGACTTCTATTCCTTTTACTTCGCAGCCAATGTTAATTTTTGTTACCCTTACAATGTATTCAATATGTTCACTTCCTTGTAAGAATGTCCTTAATAAAATTAGTTATCAACTGTGTATTATTTTATGATACATTATTTTAAAATTAAAAAAAAAGTATAAAACTTACTTTTACTCATATTGGGTTTTCCCCCTAAGTTAATAAGACTAATTATAGAGAAAACTGCAATGCTTACCATCTTATATTTCATATATGAACTGTAGACGAAGGTAACTTAAAACTAGTATAACAACTTGTATAAAATGTTTAGTATTTTGTCACACTTCTTACAAAACCCTGTCGCGACTCACGTCATGGTATTAACACGATTTATTGTTATAGTAAATCACAGAGTGTTGCAAATATACAACTGTCACTTCGTAACTGTGATTTCTCGCTGTCGTAAATCCTAATTTAACATTTCTTTAACTGACACAAAAGCCAAATTGCTTGTAATGTTGAAACTTCCATTAGTATTACTTAACATAATTATTGCAATAATTAACTGTTAAATATTTCAACCTCGTTGCATTATTGTGTAAAATTAATATAGAAAAGTCTGTCCCGTAGTGCATTGTTAATACTATTACTATGCTGCTTTAGCTTTATAAAATAAATTACAAAAATTATATAGTAAACTTTGGGTAACACGATTAGTTGAATATGATTTATCTTTATCTAAACACCTTTTATAACTTTTTTATCGTTATTTGAGTTTTTGTAAAGTAACTTATCGGTGTTATAAGATTTATAAAAAAATGTTTCTTTTCTAAATTAGACTATAATTTAGAATCAATATTGCAGGATATATCGTCATACAAAGAACATATATCATTTTCGTTATACAAATACCAATATGAAAGTGCGAACACCTACATCATAACTAGCCACAGTATATTGGAGGTTGGCTCTGATCCAGATAAACAACTGGATGAGGCCGCCTAATGGATAACTTCTGTATTCTAAGAGATTTATGGCAATTTAAACTTTGATGGTCCTCTATTATGATCATAATTATCTGTATTTTGAAAGAAATAGTAATATGCATACACACATACGTCTTAGAATTATACTTACAATGTAATATACTTCCTTCTTCTGGGTGTGGTACTAAGTAGCCGCATATTGTTATTGCATAGGCAGAAGAATTAATCTTATTAAATACTCAAATACTCAATTATTCAATTAAACACTAAACGGTTATTGCACTTTGTATAAGTCAGTTTAAACATAAACTAAGGTTTAAATAAAGTTAACCAGGTGTTTAAAAATTAAACTTACTTAAACGTGTTTGTAGAAAGCTGCCCTAAGGAATTATTTAACTGAAGTAATCACAAATAAATAATTGTTTTAACATCCAACATTTTTTTAAAGTTTGTAAATTTCTGTTGTACAAGAGAATTTTCGTCAAACCTAATCTAAACAATATAACTTCAATGACTGTCAACAATATGACTGTCTAGTCTTCATTAAACATAATTTTCTTTTTAAAATAAACATATTTTTCCCTTGATGATAAGCAGTAAAATGTTTCTGGAGCTTAAAAATAAATTGACTTTTTACCTTGCTCCATGCGTACTCAAGGAAGTTGCAAAAGGCAGTTTTTTTCAGTATTCTCTCGTTTAAAACGCCAACTCATCAGAAATCACCAGGCTCACCTCACTTCGAAACAACAACTCACCCGGCTCCTCACTTCGGCACACCAACTCACCTTGCTTCGAAACACCAACTCAAAAGGCTCACCTCACTTCGAAACACCAACTCACCTCGCTTCGAAACACCAACTTTACACGCTCACCTCATTTCGAAACACCAACTCACCTCGCTTCAAAACACCAACTCAAAAGGCTCACCTCACTTCGAAACACGAACTCACCTCGCTTCGAAACACCAACTCAAAAGGCTCACCTCACTTCGACACACTAACTCACCTCGCTTCGAAACACCGACTCAAAAGGCTCACATCACTTCGTAACACCAACTCACTTTGCTTCGAAACACCAACTCACCTCGCTTCGAAACACCAAATTTACAGGCTCACCTCACTTCGAAACACCAACTCACCTCGCTTCAAAACACCAACTAAAAAAGGCTCACCTTACTTTGAAACACCAATTTACCTCGCTTCGAAAGACCAAATTTACAGGCTCACCTCACTTCGAAACACCAACTCACCTCGCTTCGAAACACCAACTCAAAAGGCTCACCTCACTTCCTAAAACCAACTCACTTTGCTTCGAAACACCAACTCAAAATGCTCACCTCACTTCGTAAAACCAACTCACTTTGCTTCGAAACACCAAATTTACAGGCTCACCTCACTTCGAAACACCATCTCACCTCCCTTCGAAACACCAACTTTACAGGCTCAACTCACTTCGAAACACCAACTCAAAAGGCTCACCTCACTTCGTAAAACCAACTCACTTTGCTTCGAAACACCAACTCAAAAGGCTCACCTCACTTCGTAAAACCAACTCACTTTGCTTCGAAACACCAAATTTACAGGCTCACCTCACTTCGAAACACCATCTCACCTCCCTTCGAAACACCAACTTTACAGGCTCAACTCACTTCGAAACACCAACTCACCTCGCTTCGAAACACCAACTCAAAAGGCTCACCTCACTTCGTAAAACCAACTCACTTTGCTTCGAAACACCAACTCAAAAGGCTCACCTCACTTCGTAAAACCAACTCACTTTGCTTCGAAACACCAAATTTACAGGCTCACCTCACTTCGAAACACCAACTCACCTCGCTTCGAAACACCAACTCACCAGGCTCACCTCGACTCGAAACTTCTCCAGATACAATGGTTTGCCAGAAGACGTTGTGTACTTACAGAGAAGTCTTAACCGAATACTCTTTGTAATGTAAAGTACCTTTGCTGCTTCTCTTAATTTTCTATGTGATCAATATTTTTTTATGAAAGACAAATCAGGGGGCTTTGTATTGGAGTTTCATAAACAACGATATATTTTCAAAAGAAAGACTGTTTTATGACATGAATGTCATAATAAATAATTGAAAATATAACAGAGTGGAAGATTTCCGGCTTTCCTGATTGAAGCAAAACATATTTGAAACTACCCGAACCCTTCATTTACTAATAACAACTCTACAAAATCTAACTCACAATATCAGAAAAGCTGATATTAGCATCCAACATTACTGCCAGTGTTTTGGTCTGAGTCACATTCAGACAAGATATTTCCGTGTAATCACTGGTTTAATCTAACTTGAGATGTGAATATTACGTGACGTTTAGTTTCATAAATGTTGCAGTGAAAACTTTTGAGGATATTTTGGAGGGTATGATTTACTGACCATTCGTTGAGCCCGTAAAGGTCAAATTAAATTTGATAGGTAGTCTCTAAGAAATAGAATGGTGGAAAAGAAATTAACAATCGATTGTCAGCGACACAAGGATAAATGGAAAAACGTCAACTGTTTCCCAACATCCACCGTATTTTACGAAAAGGATTGGCTTCAGACACGAATATTAATATCCTCCAGTACCTCTATGACAAACAGAAGTGTACAAGTCATCTACCTAGGTCTTTTTTTCTGTTAGTAAGGAGTGATGAAAGCATTATTTGACAGAAGAACCGTCATACTCATAGAGTTTTAATATGCCGGGTAACATTAATAAATTTGGTGCACAAAAAGAGATGTTAAAAATAAAAATATATTTAAGTTTAAAATATAAATTAATTATAAAATATAATTAC
Organism: Neoaliturus tenellus; assembly: GCA_030545055.2. NCBI lineage: Eukaryota > Metazoa > Arthropoda > Insecta > Hemiptera > Cicadellidae > Neoaliturus > Neoaliturus tenellus. The sequence goes on from CM061531.1 coordinate 232,126,558, forward strand.
AAGAGTAAACATTAAAAGAATAGCGACACACAAATATTATCAAGGGAGGTGTTAAAATAAGAGGATAGATATAAATTCCTACAATGCAGTAAAGGTTTACAATGGGTTCTTATTTCGACGAAAAACTCATAAAAGTACAGTAAAACGATTTTACATTCCTTAACAAAATGTATGAAAGTTTTATGTGGCACAATGATCAATTGTTCGGAGTCTTGAATGTTTTAAAAATTCGTGTTTATTTTTTATTATTTTGAGCATATCAAGTTAAGTATTACAGTTTTGAGGTCTCAGGTTTTATTGAAAGTAGGCTGAGTCTATTGTTACAAAAGCTAAGATACAAAGATAATAAAATGTAAGTCCTTGTTCCTATTTATTCATATTTAAATTGTTTTCATTTTTACAACAAAAACAAAAAAATAACATGTGTATTAAGTTAAATAACGCGAAATATAACTTAAGTTATAATTTTCGTATTTTCCTAAGTGCATTTTGTTTTAAATCAAACAAAATATGAAATAAAACAATATATGAACAGTTAAAAAATTTGTACATGAATGTGTATAGAATAGCTACGAATAAAACCCAAAAGCAATAACTTTTTTCGAATTATTTTTGTCGAAATTCCTATTGATAATTTAGTTAGGTAGGTATATCACACTTATTTTGAAAAGATTTTAGTTTTAAAACAATAATTCTTCTATAGAGCAATAGAAGAGCAGTTGCTGAGATGCTCGCATTTAATCCATTTATTGATTCGCAGTAGATGAGTGATATTTCTTCGTCGACTGCCCGGCAGCGGCACGGTGCTCTCTGGCAATACAGGTACACGGCTGTCGTGCGGGGATTGCCTATCGTCAGGCGCCACCATGTCAATAAAAGTGATAAAAACGAAATATTACTAAGTTTTTAATACTGCCGGGTGATTGGAAATTCACAGGAAATTTTACTTTTGTTATTTTATTGAAACTATTCATGTTACTTAGATAAACAACATACCAAAAGAGAAGTAATTTAAAGCAGTCTACTATTAATGATGGTTGGATTTTGTTGAAACATCAGGCAACAAGCGGCAAACAAAATATAAAGTAATAATTTATTTTCATAAAAATTTTAGCATTTTTAAAAGCACACAAAAGGAAGTCCGCAAAGTTTTATAAGAGGACGAATGGTGATAACTAATGTTTTAATTAAAAAAATGTTTTATTGTTTTTATTCTGTTAGAATATGTCGAATCTCAATTCAATAGACACCACTTACCAATGTTGGGTTTGATCTCAGGACCAATGCAGAGAAGCTTTATAGAGATAGTTACAATCATACGATTGTATTTACAATTATGTTTCAATCAAATTTAGTGCAAAAATGTTGTTGTTTGAACAATATCTCAAATTATTTTGAGTTTGTTTTTACGGTAACTAATTTTATCGCACCTACAAAAAAAAAAAAAAAATCCATGAAATATTAGTATGAAAGTAACTTGTATGAAAATAACTTGTATCTATATTTTAATTTGAGCATAATTTGCTAAGAATATATATTTTTTATAACTTTTACGTATATACCTAATTATGGCCTGCTTTTGGAGTTTTAAACTTTTCAAAGTTTAACTAAACACAAAAAAACTATTACTAATTTAATACATGAGATGTCAAGTTTCAATTGTGGTTTTTAATAACCAGAGTTACAACTACAATATTAAAGAAACAATACTTTTAAAATAGTTTTCTTAACCAAACAAAAGTTTACTATCTATTTTCTACTATGTTATTTGTTAGTTTAAATTCTTAATCTTAGTAATCCAGTTCAGAAAATCGATTTACATTTTTCCATTATTTACCGAACTTATACATTTTCCATTTTTAATTTGTGTAGGTTTTATCATGGACGAATATTGTAAACAATGGAACACATTCATTTAAAAAAGTGTGTTCCGCGCAGAATTTCTTTCTGTGAACTATGTTAAAATTGTAAAATGAACGACATTTGAGTTCTTTACGTTGCCTGATACAAACAACCTAAGCGTCTTTAGTCACGTGGCTCTCAAGTAAAGTAGATATTGTCGAAAAAAGGAAATTGCTTGGAACAATTGTTATCTACTTCTCTCTCAGTTTCTTTAACTCCTTTTACTTTCTGGAAATCCTTCTTGGTATATAAACAGCATTTATTGTTAGCTGTAAGATATGCTAGTACTTCTTACTACATTTCAAAATCTAAACTTTTTTAGTGTACACAGGTTAATTAATCTCTTTTAAACAAATCTTACCTTAAATTGTTATATTGTAAACTTTTCTGTAATATAGCGTGAATAATGTTTAACAAATCGTTTGTCTTATAATACATATTTTTCCATTGTCACCTTGTATCTTCTAGATGCAGAAATTTCAGAAGAGGGAAAGTAATAGTGAAAACATTATCACATTAATAATTTGTCTTTTACGCAACAAATATACTGAATTATGTATTGATGCATTAACGTTTAAAAGTTAAACGTAATTAATTAAATTCCTTAATTTATATAAGTAATTTTAAAAGCTTTGGAAATTTTAGAAGTTACGAGGTATTTGAGCAAGACCACTTATATACTAGATATACTTGAAAATACTAAGGGTAATGTTGAAATAATTTTACCTTTAATCTCTGTTTTAGCTTGTAATTTTTTTGACCAGCTCTGTTACATCGGAGAAATCCCATTAGGTTTTCCTACTTTGCAAATAAAAAAAATGTGTAAACGATTTCACCACATCAAAATGCTGTAAGTTTAAGAAATGATTATGAATGTATAGAATAATAAATGTATAAATAATACAGAACTGCAATAACGAAATTTGGGTTTGCACAAAAAATAGGTACTCTGATATAGGTGTAGCTTGGTTAGGTTATTTTAATATTACAGCTATATGGTGCAAGGTTTCATTGTGAATATCACGTAAATTAAAAGTAAATAAATAAAAGGCTTGGATGCACACTTCATATATTGATGAGGGGCATTGCTCTGCACAGCTACCCTTAGTAAAGTATTAATATGCTAGTTTTTCTTGTGATAAGTTTCTATATTAAAAACTAAAAAATCGAGATATTCAAACAGTTAAAAATAAAACTAATAATTAGGAGAAAAGTTTATATGAGAATAATAACATGTAATTATATAGATTTTCTATATTGCCAAGTTAAAATAGAGTGTTACAAATGATTATAATTTTAGTTGCCTTTTTATAGGAAGTTATAAGTACTTAAAATATAATAAAAATTTTACAGGCAATTCAAATGAACCCTCACAATTTTGATTGTTTAATTGTTATATTGAAATAAGCAGCTTGCTGAATAAATCCCCTCGAGAGCATATTATCGGATTCGTTACATTCGAACTCATATGAGTTTACATAAATTATTATTAGCGGATTATTTTAAAATAATACTAAGTATGATATTAATACTCTGAACATATTTTCAGCACACAATAAGGCAATCAAACACTATCCTTATGTAAGTTGTGTGATTAGCATAATAAAAATAAACGTTTAATAATTAGACATTTAAATCTATACTTATTTAATACGTACGCTTAAGTTTTTTTGTGATTGGAAGTCCTCCTAAAATTTTCAACTAAAAATTTTCTATGTTGTTGAATAAGGTTTGAGTACCATGGTGTATGTAGTTGCTTCCGCAAAAAATTTATGAGAATTGGACTTACATTAAAGGTACTATCTATCCATCGTTCCTTTAGAATAACATTGCGATTGGGTTGATAATTTTGAACATCTGTTAATGTATAGTTATAAATAAGTGTATAATGATAATCCTAATATTGGATTGGTCCAGTGTAATTAATTAAAACTATAAGTAGCATTTTTGGCAATGACATGTGATAGTGTTTTTTTATCTATAAGTGACATTATTTTGAATCATTAACTCCTGCAGTTTTTAATCGATATAAATCATTTTAGTGTCATGGATGTAGAGCTCGGCGTCAAGTTCATTCTAAGAAAACGGTGAACATCCATCCAAGGTATAATGTCCTATAAGAACTCAAAGTTTATTTTATTTATAAATTTGATTATCATTGGTAGAAACTTACAAGGTTTCCAGTGTAACTGCTGTAATGAGTAAACGCAGAAATCAGAGAGCGCATATGTCTATACATACAAAAAGGTTATGTCAATCTATTGAGGATACATTGGTTAACGAACTCGATTAAAAGAGTGTAAACAGTAAAAGGTATCCAAACGGAAGAGTTCGATTTCGAGCAACATGCACACTAGTTATTATTTATTTTTGATACAATTGAAGTAAAAAGTTTTATTCCTTTAATAGTAGTTATGAAAAAATATTTTTCCAGTTAATATTTTTTATGGCACTCAGTTCTGTCAGGAGACCTTTAATTAAAACTAAGAGGTTTAATTTATTATTTCCGTCTTTTTTTATCTAAAGTGTTCTTTACCATAATATTCTTCTTATTTCAATGTAATAAAAGTTGCTATTGCGATTTAATATCATCAATACAATAGATTAAAAGTGTTTTACAATACCAGTTGTTGTAGACAATGCTATAAAATTGTTTAAAAGCTTGTTAAGTTGGACGCTTTCATAGTAGTACCCCGGTCACGTGTGTTTCAACATTACTGATGTCAGGGGTATAACAAAACAGTGCCATATAAGACGGATGTCAAGTTATAAACGTTATCTAGCAGAGACAGTCACGTCCTGCAGACATCACTCTGGCCACGTGACTCGAGGACTGGTGATAAACAAACTGTAAAACAATACCTTGTCGAATGAGGCAGATGGGACTTTTAAAAGCTATTTATATCAGAAATATTTGTAAAAAAGATTTTCATATTTGCACTTTTTACTACTCATGGGGTTTTGTAGACTAATTTATTTAATAGTTTAGATTATTCTTAAATATTTTTAAAGAATATTTTTCTTTACAACGATATTTTTATTTTTACAAAAAAATGTAGCATTTTAAACTAAAAATATTAAAATTATAAAGAACTATCAAATTGATTCACAACTATGAATATTTTTTGAAAATGATTGTTGAAAAAATTATTTACTTTTAACTTTACATGAATAAAGTGTTACCTGTAACTCGGACACATTTGTGGACAACTTTTTTTATATTTCGACTTCCCGATATATTTTGAATCTTTTTAATGCAATTTTAATTAATTTAAGTTGGCCACTGCAGTTTCATGATTATTAGCAGTAACATAAATTTAGATTTTTGTTGTAAATACTAATATAATATTGAATGAAAAATTCCAATAAAATGGCAATATAATATAATATAATAAAATATAATAATATATCGATATTTAATATCTTACACAGTTAACTTTCGATTTAAAAAATTAAAACCTACCTGTTTATGCAAATAAATGTTATGATTGCAGATATATTACACTATACACGGATAACTCAACGAGAGTATTCTTGTTAAACTTTAATATTTTTATTTTGACCATAGACATATAAATTTAAAATTAACCACATTTAATAGTGCCTTATTAATAATTTAAATTTTAAAGTTTCTATATGCAACAAAGAAAAATATTTTGTTTGAATGCAGACAATATTTTCTATTCGCCAAAAGTCACATTTTTATCCATGATATATACAACAGTCTCCAAATGCATTGCTCGCCGTCCACCATTCGTCATTTCATGCAACGTCTTTATCTCGCGTGAAATTGAATCATCCTTGTACCTTGTCATCTTTGGTATGAATTTCTCCATAACATTTTTGTGGAATTTTACTAAACCACATGTTAGTATAATTAATAATATAACTTTTTCGTACAAATTACTAAACACATTTTCCATATGTCCATTAACATTATGTCCTTTAATAACGTGGTTGAAATCAGTAACTGCTGAACCAATCTTTATAAGTCACAATTAAGGGAATTATGAGTAAATTTGAAGAATGTCATTCAAAAGCACAATCGTCGTAAGCTAATCCTATAGCTCTTAGAGTTCGTGCCAGTACATTAATTATGGAAGATTAAAATTTAGTAAAAATGTTAAGAGCTTTAGTTTGGTGTTCGTACTATTAGTAATACTAAACTGCTAATTTAACCAAACTAAAATCCGTTCGCATATTATGATCGTGCTGATGGCATCGCACTCTACCATTTGGTATATGTAAACTTTCATGAGTGTATTTAAATTTAGCATGCTTAATATCAAATGATATTGCACTCCTTCTGAGCCAACTCCCAATTTTTTGCATGATCTCCATTGGGGGTTTTGGAGGGAGTTCATAGAATGCCATAGAACACATTACTAAAGGAATTGGCTGTCCCAAAATTATACCATTTTTCTAGACTAAGTTCACTGCACTAAACATAATGTACTAGCTGATCAATGATAAATATACGATTCGCTGAAGTAGTGCTAAAAGTATAATAGTATAGTACTTTTTCCCATACGGAGTTATGAACAATTTGTTGTTTCTTTTTTTATAAACTTTAATAGTTTATTTAGTTTTAAATTTAATTTACTCCGATAGTATCTCAAAAACTAAACAAAGTTTGAAAACTAAAGTATCGGTAGTAGTGTCAAATTGTTGGTGCTGGCTCAGTTCAAGGTCACCTGAGGGATGACGTCATCGAGGTCAATGACCTCACCGATGACGTCATCGATGACGTCATCGATTGCGTCATCGATGACGTCATCACCAATGACGTCATTTCTATGACGTCATCACCAATGACGTCATTTCTATGACGTCACACCCATGACGTCACAGAAATGACGTGCTGATGACGTCATCACCCCTTACGTCATCAAAATGACGTCACCGACGCCACTGAGGTCAAGGTCACGCCGAAACTTAAAATTTTTTGGCACTTTTGCCGTTTCTCGCACTACGCTCCGAGTTTCAGTCAGAGTCCCCGTGACCTTGACCACTTGGAGCGAATTTTCGACGAGAAACGGCAAAAGTGCCAAGTTAAACTCGAGTTTCTGACATGACTCTGCCTAAATGGGCAATCGGTTATCCCTCAGGTGACCTTGAACCAGCATAACACCAACAATTTGATATTACTGTGACCTTGAAAACCTAACAACGGAGCGCCGACACCGATGCGCACCCCACGACAGCCACCGAGTTACTGACTGCCAGGCTCTGTGTACTCTAGGTATATGGGGAAGTGGAGGGGGAAATCTCAAGGTCATCCAAATGGAGTTTTAAAAAAGTTGAAGAGTAGAAAGACTACTCTTGTGCTTCCTGGGCGACCTCATCAATCTCTAATGGATCTGTAAACCAATCCGATCTGTAGCGGCAGGAGTCCAGAAAACAGGTGCACCACCCATCAGGTTGTCCGTAGCATTTCCGACAATTGGTAAGATTGGAGAAGTGAAATTTAATACACCGCTGCGGACAACAAGTATAAAAGTATTTGGATTTGTAGATTTTGAAAGTTTGTAGTACCGGCGGTGGCAGCTGTTGGTTCTTGCATCTACACCTGCAACATCCGAAGCATTCACATTGCCGGCAGGCCAGCCCATCCACTTGCCACTTTGGTAAGAGGAAACACTTATCCTCACAGCAATAGGTTGTCCCCGTCTCTTCCTCCCAACGCTTCTTTGCACAATATGTGACGCCTTGTATCTCCAAACACCTATGCTCGCAACATGAGATGCGCTTACTTTCCATAGTTGATGTTGCTTTGACGAGGGAGCACGATGAAGTGATGCTGTGGTCAGTGGGAATGGGGTTTATATAAACTAAGGTGAGTGGAGGGGGAAAGGTCAAGGTCATCCAAATGGAGTTTTAAAAAAGAAAAGAGTAGAAAGACTACTCTTGTGTATCTATAGCGATTTCATTGATAGTGAGTGCTTCTGTATGCCAAGTTGATCTGTACTGACAGGCTCCTAAATAATGTTTGCAAAAACCTGCAAAATGATTGTTGCACAATTTGCAGCCAGTTAGCTGTTTTAATGTGAATTCAATGCAACGTTCAGGGCAACAAGTGTACTTATGCCCTCTCATCTGGTACACATGGAATGTCTTCAACTCCGGTTTCGGCTTCTTCCAAGACTTGCACTTACACATGCATTGACCAAAAGCTTCACATTTTCTACACGCCAGGCCATCCGCAACATCAATGTCATTCGGCCATGAAAAACATTTCCGTTCGCAACAGTAGTTGAGTTGACTCTCCATGTTGCTGTGGTGAAGGTGCGCGATGAAATGATGCTGCAGTCATTGAGAGTGCACCTTAAATAAACTCAGTGGAGGGGGAAAGGTCAAGGCCATCCAAACTGAGTTTTAAAAAAGATAACTAGTCGTCCTCTTCCTCCTCCTCATCCGTTGTACTTAGAGAGCTGTCAGACGAAGAGCCCCGTGCAGGTGCTCCCCAGATGAAAAACAAATCAATCTTAAAACGAAGACCAGGATCTTGCATCATCAATTCCTTTAATTTGTCACATACTAAGTCGACCTTGTGTAAGGTGTCAATAACAAGCTTCCAATTCGTTGGTTCAATATAACTTGTAGTAGAGTCTGCCTCGCTGATAACCACATCCTCCGGCCGTATTGGAGTGTAAAGATGTGTAAAGTTCTTCGGCTGTAGCTGAGGTTCAGGCTGGCTGGAAGTAGAAGGTTGAGTGTGGACCCCTGTCGCATCGAAATCCATAGTCATTCTACATTCAATGTTGGGGTTTTCGTTTAATACATACACCAATTTCTCATGCAACATATCCACTTCTGCCGAGTCTTGCAGATGAACATTCCAGGAAAATGGCCATTCTTCATCCGTAGTGGAGTCAACTTGAGAAAGAGTGCTGTCCGCCATGATAGCTAAGCAAGGAATGATGTGAGCTACAGACTGTGGTAACAGTATTGAAAAGTAGAGGGGGTAAACCAAAAGTATGTGGAGGGGGTATTTTCAAGGTCATTTAATTTGGGTTTTAAAAAAAAGGAAATAGTGGAGGGGGAATTCTCAAGGTCATCCAATTTGGGTTTTAAAAAAAAAGGAATGAAGGTTACTCCTCTTCAGCCTCGTTGTCCCCCACATCCTCATTAGCCTCATCTTCATCGACGTCAGACTCGCCGTAAGGGTAGATCGGGGACATGGGCGAATATTGTGGAGATTGTTGACCGTTGTTATCGTCCCCTTGCATTCTGACTTGGGACCAATCATAATTTAAATTCATTTGTATTATGATTCCAGGGTTGTCCCGCAGTATTTCCTTCATCCGTTCGCAAATTGTTTCCAAATAGTGTACACTATCGATCGACAGTGTCCAACCCGTACTTGTACCAACATCAGTAGTGGAGTCAGCTTGGCTGATGGTGTTGTTGTCTGCCATGGTTGCTTGTCGGACAAGGAATGACGGTTGATGTGATGCTCATGCAGGAACATGGTGAAGTGGTGGGGGGTGTGGTGGAGTAGTGGGGGTATTTTCAAGGTCATCCAAACGAAGTTTTTAAAAAAAAAGGAAAACCTACAAAGTGACATTGAAACTTTCCAATTGATGGTGGCGAGCGTTTTCTTCTGCAACCTTGCCGACACATGTGACTATGCCATACAGTATGAAAAGTACAACCATAATAAGGCCGAACAATAAAAGATAGCCGTTGACTATCATGATATTTTCTGAGTGGATCTGCTTTCTTCTTATCGCCCTCTCCTGCATCCTCTTCTCCAACTCGTGGACGAAGTCACAACACGCGTGAGGACATCTTTCATCTGTTGGTAGGTTTGCCATTGTTGATGTTGTCGATGTGGCTGTTGAAGATGGAATGAGGTTTCCAATTGCGATGTGCCATGTACACCAATAGTCAAGTGGTGGGGGTAACAAAGCAGCGGAGGGGGAAGTTTCAAGGTCATCCAAATTGTGTTTTAAAAAAACCTATCTTGTTACTGAGCTTATATGTCAGTAACAAGATAGGTGTTTTTGCTCTTTTACTTCTTTAATATAATGAAAAAATATACATATTCTACAATGGTTAGGACAAGAAATACAACTGCTAGTCAGCTGAAGTAGTCCAAGTTGTCTGGCTCGGTCTTCATCGACGCCGGTGAGGAAGCTGTCGAGGAGTGTCCAGGCTCTTCCTTTGGCTGCCGGGTGTTCCGTATATTGCAAGCGTAAACCTGCACGTTTATACGGTAGCCTCGTGCCACCATCAACTGCAACTCCTTGTACAAGTCGTTTAGCTCCTGCTGAGTCTTGATGCTCACCTCCTCGTAACTTGCGCAACTAACGTTCAGAGACATCTTGATGTTGCTAGGTTGGCTGCTGGAGTAGAAATGAAGCCGAGGCACAGCGCTTGGAGGTACATGAAAAAGTGGTGGGGGTAATAGTGGTGGGGGTATAGAAAATCCAATTAAACAGTTCTAAACTTTTTCCATCGATACAATGGAATGGAACAAATAGCGCAGGTGTCCTTGTAATTTTCAAATCGAAACAGTGGCGCTAGAAATCCGAATTGTTTTATACCACCATCCTGTACGAATCGCCGAAGGTCTCTGACGGCGGCCTCGCCACAAGGCCTACAAAACTTTTCCCCGTCGTGGAACTTATACCAGGAGTATTCCGAATACCCTGTATTTTCCCTCCTGTAGCGTTTGACATCTTCTTTTATTGTTAGTGGGATATTGTCTTGTAAACATGTTGGGAACAAGTCCTTGTGAGTTATAACTCGTTGTATGCAAAGCTCGTACAAGGTGCTCATCGTTTGCTAGTTGGCAACAGACTGACCGTTTTTCGCATCCAAGCAGGTTTGAATCCTAGTGCGGTAGTGGGGGTAATTACAGTAGTGGGGGTAATTGTGAAATGCAAAGGTCAAAGGTCAAGGTCACCCGCGAAGTTTAAAAAAAAATGCAACATATCAATACGTGAAGTCTGTCACATATTGATATGTTGCATTTTTTGTTTTTTTTTTTATTTTTTTTTTGTCTTTTATGATTCGTTTATTTATAAAACATTACAACAACAACATATGTACAACATTAAAACTTAAATCTAACACTGCTGCTTGTCAGCGATGTGGATGGTCAACTCTGTAGAATTGCTACCCGTGCAGCCGTGGGACACCAGGTATAGACACCCGGGTTGAATAGAGCGAAGATCCTCGTTTTGTAGAAGATGGACGAATCTCTTGGGCAGGTATACCTGGAACTTTGGTTCATCCCCCGGAGTAAACGGTGCCTCGCTGAGACTGCAGCAGATGGCCTCCCCAACTGTAGTCTCCATCTTCTTCATAGCATGGATTATGTAGTGCTTCTCGTCTTTTAGTTCCGAGCACTTCTTTACAGGTAATATTGTTGACTTGGAGTGAGCATTGAACTGCTCGACCAAAGTCTGAAGGAACTGGTGAGATGCCATGGTCAGGTTACAGATCGTCTTCTTGCTCGGAGATGTTGTCGTCTCGGAATCTCGAGTAATACTCATGCCAGGTCCCTGTCTGCTCCCCACTTATATACTCTCCGTTACCCCCACCACTCCCCAATTCCCCACTTTGAAGGTAAGAGGCGAGTTTATAGGCATTTTTCAAAGCGCAATGTCTATCTTTATCATGTTCTGGGCTTTTTGTACAAATACATATGGTTTCCAGCATGTATTGATAATTCTTATCCAATTCCACATCATTAACCGGAACATGAGTAAATCCTTCAATCCATCTTTTCTTTTCCAGCCCCTTTGTGTAAATATTGGTAAACTTGTCTGAAAAGTGATGCATAATGTGATACAAGTCCGTGTAACTTGTAAAACCATCATACCAATCGATATGATGGAAGTGTTTTGAAATCCATCTGTTGGTAGTAGCGGCTTTACTAGTTAAAGACGAATAAGAACATGGTGGTTTAAATAAAAACGAATAAGGAACACTTGTATTCATGTCCAAAAACACAAGTTCTTTTATAATGAATCTATCATCATTACCACGAAACGCTTGAAACTCAATAATACCAGGCTTGGACTTTACTTGTTGTTCTTCTCCCTTGTCCATTTTGAAGGTCACACGTCTGCTCATTACGAAGTCAGGAGGTCAACTGATTTCCACACCACGGTAGGTACTACTTTTATACCAGGCCGTACAGTTGTTGGCGCGTTGGTGTATATTTAACGTGGGCACCGTCCCCAATAGGCCTAACCCCACAAAATGTTGGTTATTGTTTTAAAAACTAACCATTGTCATTTAAGTTTCCATCTTTATATTTTCCTTATTTTCATTTTCATCACTAACACTTGATTCTTCTCCTCCATCTTCCTCTTCTTCCTGTTTTACTGATTTCTTATGTAGTTGAGCGTACTTTTCCAATTGTCTCCACATCTGTACTTCATGAGGAACTCTATTAAATATAGAAGTATCCACAGGTCCGTATAATATAGGTGCGTCCGGTTGTTTGTCCAAAGTGTCTTCCAGATAATCTTTAATAATCGAACTTGAAAACACCAGTTGTCTCAAGTATCTTGTTATAGGTTCAGTAGCACAAGTTAAAATGAAAAACTCCTCTCGATTAAGTTGAATTTTGTTATCATGTCTTGTTGTGTCTCTAAACCGTAGCTGATGATCACCACGTTGTTCAATGATATCAATTTCCACATTTGAATCCAAAAGTCCTACTCTTGTCTTTCTTCCAAACATGTTACTACTTAAATAGCATTCTAGTAGATGCAAATGTTTCATAAACGATTCCCAAGCACTGTCCGTAAACAAAATCATTTTGGGTCCATGAGTTAAAATTACAGTAGGGGAATAATCTGTAGATTTCATAACACCGATTAAAACACTTTTATCCAAACTGGAAGAGATTGGGTAAAATATTCGCAAAAATACCTCACTCAATATGTTTGGAGAAATATTATCTTCAATATCCCTTTTTCTCTTTTGTATAGTCTTTCTTCTTTTACCTTTTTCTTCAACATTATTACTGGCGTGAAGTTGTCCGCAAACGTTTTGTTCACCTCCTTCCTGGTGACCTTGAGGATCTAAAAACTCAGATATCTCCTTCTCAATATCTACCACATTTTCAGGTGTACCACTAGGAGAAGCCATATTAAATACGATGCTACCCATACAACAGTAGGCAACAAACTGATGAGGAGCGGTCTGTACGCTCTGCTTTTATACTCGCGGAATGAAACAAAACCGGTTCTTACAATACATTTTTAACAATTCCAGTTAAAGGTGTGTATGTTACGATTTTATCATGTAGAATTAAACAGTATGCAGTTGTATTAGCCGGTATAGCATCGTTGAATTCCATTTCTATTTTTATATCCACACTTGAAGACTTTACTGATTCATTTTGTTTAGAACAATCGATTACAACTATTGGGTAGGCATCGAAATATTTGTCAGGTGGTAATAAAGGTGTATTTGTTTTACCGTAATATGAACTTTGGAATCTCGCGTACATATCGTACAATATACTGTATTTCTTCTTAGTGAATGACACATTTAAATTGTCGTATGGAAAGAATTGTGAATTTAAATAAACTTTAATATTTTTCAAGTCACAATGATCAAATTGTCCTGCATGTTTAGTAATGGCGTCTCTTCTACCTGTTTGTAAACCAAATATAATATACCTGGCTCGTTCTACATAATTCGATGTTTTAACAGTCCAAGTGTGTCGATCCGTAGTAGGTAAACTGGGATGCTCATGAAATTCCCAACTTCTAAATGGAATAACAATATCACGATCGGCTTTTAATTTTCTTAAAAGTAGCATTCTATGCTCGTCAGCCAATTTAACATGTGGAACTCTCCATACAATTTTGTCTAATTTTAATTTCCATTCTAAAGTCGCATCTGTAGTAGCATCTGCAGCTTTAATAATGTCTTTATCGTTAGAAGATCTCAACAAAACTAATTCTTGTTTAACGTTTAATATTATTTTCCTATAATCTTCAGCAAAACCAAGCAGCAAACGTAATGGAATATGAAAATCAAAATATCCATTTGGATTTGGAGTGATCGTGTCAATCGTAGGTAATACCCATCCGGCAGGTTTAAGTAAATTGGTTTCATTGGGTGTTATAGATGTTAATCCTTTTAAAGTTGTCGTAATACCTACTTTTTTAGTGGAATCAACTGTTACACCTGATATTTCATATCTAATTTCATCAAATAGGAAAGCCATAGGATTATTTATAAATGGAACTGTTGTACCAACAGTAGTACCGTCCTTTTTAGTAACTTGTCCTTCAATATACAAGTAACTTTCACATGGTAGTGTGTAAATGTCTTGATTTTGTATGGGAATACGAATTTCATCGTTATTGTTTAATTTCGATGAAGTGTAAGGGTTGTGGGTGTGATATTCTTTTTCCCATAGGGTTTCGTCGAATGTTGGACCCTGCGCTATATCCAGTATATCCATACTCGGTTAATTTTAATCCAATTCTCTCTAAGAAACGAATGTTCTCGCGTGTTAACTCCTCCACAGCTGAAGAGCTACTAATGCGGTTTCCCGTAGGTTGTTCGCTTTTAAATGTTAAACCCATGGTTTTGTATTAAAGTGTCGATTTTAAATGTAATCTAATCGTAATAGGCTCTTCTCTGAAGTCTACCAAGTTACCGTCTTGATCCAATACGCTCAACACGATGTCTGAAATGAAAGTGGTGTTCAACGGTAGATATACCAGGTTTTGTGGCTTTTCAACAATTTTAAATCCAGGTGGTACACTTGGGTAAAAAGTATGTATGATGTGGGTGTTAGCCCCATCCCTGTAAGCACCTTGTATAATGTTACAAGTTATGTCTATACTATTGACTTTTAATATTGTTACTGTTTTCTTACCGGAATGTGTTACATCTGGTTCTAAAACAGGCTCATCGTTGGAAAATCCTAATAAATCACCAATTGAGTTTGGTTGAGTGAAATCTATATAATATTTGGAAGTAATTTCAGCTTTCATCGTATTATTATTACCTTTTAATGTTATATTGTCTTTTCCCATTTTAGTTTGCAAAAATTCATTTATATGATCAATTTCATAAGAACCTGTGGGTAACCTGCACTCTTGTAAGTCTGTAAATTTTCCACTGGCATCCTTTCCCTTATAATAATGCAATACGTTATTTTTACCTTCCGTAACATTGGGGATAGAGTTGTAAGTTGTAAAATCCAATAGTGCCGCCTCCCAAAACCTTCCTTTTTGCAAGCGTAACGCTGGAAAAAGGATACTTCGTAAAGTGGACGATTTTCCTGTTAATGATACCGTATAGGAAGACATCTCAATAGTGACTGATACTTTTAGCTAGAAATTCCAAACATAAATGGCCGCATATTGAAGTATTATCAGGTTGTTCTCTTTTATAGTTATAATATATGTTTTTAGCAGATTTAAAGTAATTTTGAAGTTCTTTTGGTGGTGGCAAATTACCGAAACTATCAAAATAATATACATTGTTATTTAGTTTCTTATAACAAACCCAATGGGTGCCAGGCCCTTCAGTATTATCCAAATTTACAATTCCAGTCTCATTTTGCCACATTTTCTTTGGTAAACTGTCTTTCATAAACACACCGCGGAAAAATGGTATTTTTAAACAGGAAATATATTTAAATAATTCAATATTGGTTAATGCTTTATGTGGTATGACCAATTGATTTCTTTCATTTAATATGCACGATAAGGTCTTAGGTAAAGACCTGCCCCGTTTTTTACCATTGACCACACGGTGGGCTTCTTCCTGCCTTTTCTTGTAGATCGTCGTCTTCTTTTTATACTTCCTCCATGTTTTCTTGTGGTTGACCTCCTTTTTACTCTCCTTCTCCTCCTTCTTCCACCTCCTACTGCTGTTTTAGCCTTCATACCTGCTGTTACTGCTAAAGCTGCTGCTTTTTCTGCTATGCTAGCGTCACTTGATTTTACTCGTTGCCAAGCTATGTCCGCAAGCTTTTTGTCAGCTATTGATCTATTTTTTGAATCGGCAAACGTGGAATATGCGATATCGTGTTCTTTACAAGCCTGATCTAACTTATTTATGCCAGGATCGCCTCTTTCCAGTCGTTTTTTCAATTTAGTTCCTGGTCCGCAATACTGATAACCTCCCGGTATATGAAATTCGTATGGTAATGCGTCTATTGCTCTATTTACTATGGATCCTACTGGAATTCGTTTTAAAGCTTTACTTAACAGAGAAACCGCTGTGGACGTGATCCCACCTCCTCTCCTTACAGTGTCTCTATATGGACTGATGTACTGGAACGTCATTATTGTCCTTTTATAATCGCAATGTACAACTTATGTGTTACCTCTATGACAAGTTGGACATAAATGAAGTCGTTTATTGTGTTCTTTTATTAAATATCAAAATCACCCCAATCCGATGATCTAAACTTTTTTGTATTAGGGTTGATAAAATATTTTTGAACAATTTCCCGTTTAATCCAAGTACCTCTCTCAGATTCCAACAAAGGAGTACGACCTGAACGAATACCAATAAGATTGTATACATCAAATAATGCATTTCCTAAAACTTTTACAAGAAAATTAACAGTGACAGCATTATCCACATGTTCAGGGTCTTTAAGGTCTGTTATACGTTTATTATTACAAGTATACACTTTGCTATCCATTTGTGATAATGTGATAGCCTGTCCTACAGTTGCAGCATCATTTGCTTCTCTTCCTTGCGCCATGTTTGTTAATTTTTTATTACTACATATAAAAAACGCATAGTAATTATTTGGATCTAGATGTACTGTTTGTCCTAAGGCAGCCGCGTCTCTATCTGCATGACCCCATGACACATTTGATAACCTTCCATGCATGCAATCCCAATAAGCGTTTTTGTATGTCAATAAATGAAATTTTTCATTACCTTGAATAAAGTCATCCCCTTGCTTTGATAATACTTCATCTCGTTTTGCAAATCCAGTTGTTTCTTGTTTTAAAGTCTCTTTCATTTGACCCACTGTTGCACCATCAGATGGTGCTGAACCATCTTTTACATTCGCCAAACAATTGCCAAGACAATCGATAACTCCCACATCACGTATGACACAATGATCTTTTATATATTTGAGATTTACAGCATCATTTTCATTTTTTGGATAACCTATATCGTTAATAACAAATTTATAAAAAGAAAATCCATCTTTTGTCTTTGCAGGTATCAAAGAATGTAAATAGCGTCTATTTACGCTGTCTTTTGCATCTTTAGGGTCATCTACGTTGGATATACGTTTATTGTTGGCACTATACGTTTTCCCATTGAATTTTAACGTATTTTTTAATTCAGATGACAAATAACCTTTGTTTATTGCATCACCGTTTTGATTTGGTTTACCAACGTTGATGATTCTATGATCTTCTGCGTCATATGTGTTATTTTGTAGTCTTAATGTTGGCGATATCTTTTCCTTTAATATTTTTAGATTTATTGCATCGTTTTCATCCGTAGGATCTTTTATGTTTTTTAACCTTTTATTACTCATATCATAATCTCCATCAGGTGTTTGTGGTAAACCAGCACTTCTTTTTAAACTATTGGCATAATATAACCCATCCGAGGAGTAACGTCCGAACTTGTCGACACTCATGGTGCAACTGAATAGTATTCTAGGGAGTAACGCATTTTTATGAGATTACCCCACGGTTTCGGAGTTCATCCACTAAAGCCACCCATTCGTTTTCCAATCCAGTATGACCCGCTTCTTTAGCTTCATGTATTAGTTTCATTCTATCCACCAATTTATTGATATTATTGTAATAAATCACATTTGTGTTATATAGTTTCTTCATTAAACCTGTACCCGTAACGGACTTACTTCTTTTTCTTCGTTCCTGAGCACTTACATCCAAAGTGGATGCCATAAATCTTCGTTTTACAGGTTTTCTTTGTGTTAACGGCATTGTTTGTCTTCTAGTTGGTATTAACTTGGATACAAATTCTTTATATTTTAAAGACTTAGATCTAAAAGGAGGCTGGTCAGGTAAATACTTTCTCCTATATGCATTTGTCTGTTCCAAAATATTTTTATATGCTTCCATGTCTTTTTCTTTCACTACCGATACTGAAGGCTTATTTTCAAATAATAATTCAAATAATCCTTTTGTGCCCTTATACCTTTGATCACCAATGACAATATTATCATGTTCGTCAACGTTTAACGGGCTATTACCTATCATTAAACCGTCTTCTGTTAATCTCGCTCCATAACTATGGTAATTCTTATTAGGAATTGTTCCGAGTAACATTTTTACCATGTATTTCCTTCCTAAAGGTCCTTTGTTATGAATGTTTTCACCCAACAAGCTTATGTTTGACGGACCTTCCCTTGTCTCTTCTTCTTTTTCCTCTTCACTAGCAGTTGATACAACTTCATGTCCTCTTTTGGCTTTTACTTCATATAATTCTTTTATTCCACTATAGTCCGGTGATTCTAGCTCTCTTTCGGGTTCTCCACCGGTAAAACCACTATACGTAGAGGATTCCGGGTCTTCATCACTAAACTCTTCTGATTTTACATTTTCTCTTTCAAACTTCGTAATAGGTGCAATCGCATCTCCTTCCAATACGGGTTTAGCAAATTTTCTGTTTAATTGTTTCAAGGGTTCAGTAATAGGTTTAAAAGTAGATTCAAGGAATTTCTCCCTCTCGCTAATACCTAGTTTCAATGCTCTGTTTTTAGCCCGAATAAAATCACTAAGTGATTTTATTTCTTTTACTAATTTTTCTTGGTTAACCATGTTTGTAGCAAGACGTGTTGTACAACAATGAATGTGTTATACCGCGTTTAATGTATTAATATAAATTTATCAAATCCTATCCTGTATCGACCATTGTTTAGCGTTTGTTCCTTCATAATTGTTAGGAACCCATACTTTTCAGCCCAAGCCTTTCCACACAACTCTTTAAATCGTTCAAATGTCATATCCGCATTTACATGATCAAAATATATATGTTTTAGGTTGGTTTCGTCCTGTTTAAATACAATTAACATGTTTGCATTGTCTCTAATGAGTTGTTTAGGTATTTTGCTGTAAGTTTGGCCAATATAAATGCTATCTATGTTGTTATGTCGACCCATAGCGAAGTAATTCCTTATTGTGTTTTGGTTTTCACAAGATACATCGTCGAATATAAACACGGAGAATGGTTTAGCTTCTTGTGGCTGCATGACACTCTCGCTTGCATTAAACTTTAAATATTTAACTTCAGGCACATTAGTCAGTATCTTTTCCAATAATTGATACTTTGGTTGTTGTAGTGATTTTGAAAATACATATAGATTGTTAAATCGTAATCCTTTAGGGTTTGTAATCAAATTGAATACTACATTAGTTTTTCCACAGTTGGAAGGTCCGGTAACCAGACAACGAACGGTGTTTGGTAACAAATTGCCATGTTTCCCACTATTGAATTCTGAATTATCCACTGTGGGTTCATCTATATTATTAATAGTAAAACTCTCTTTTTGTGGTACTATCTCCATCCTTTGTAATGGTTCAACCTAAAATGATTCTCTATCGTTATATCAAATCCTTTTTAGGTATCCAAGAATCTTCCGTCTTATTAAATCCTAACCATCGTACTTTGACCTTATCTTTTTTCCGTTGCAACACCTTTTCAACTAAATATACATCGCCTACTGTTGATTTTAACATTTCATGTCCATAAAACACTCCTTCAAGCAATTGTCCTTTATTATCTTTTAAAATATATGTCTCAGGTACTGTAGGTTGTACTTTGAATACAGTAAAAACCTCATTGGTCCAATTTGGCAGGTATCTTTTACTGAATACACCTTTATATTTACTTATTCGCACTTTATCACCCACATTAAATTTTTTAGGCTTTAGTTTTTCAACTTTTGGTTTAGTATTCGTTTTTATACGTTTTAATACAAGGTTTTCATTTTTACTAGTTACTTGGTTTGGTTTCATCCCGATAGTCCTATGAAATTTGTTATTGTAATCGTTTATAAGTTTTGGTAACATATCAATCCATATGTGCGATCCTCTGTTGGAAAACATTTTATACATTGCACTTTTTAAAGTTCTGTTGAATCTTTCGATTATTGAGGCTTTTACCTCTGAATTGGTTGAGTAATGGTTTATATTGTGTTTTTTCATTAAATTTGCAAATTCCTTATTAAAATATTCTTTTCCATCATCTGTTTGTAAATGTTTAATAGTATGTTTGTCTCTTTGTATAGCTGTTTCCATTGCTTTTGTAACACTTTTGCCACTTTTATCTTTTAGTGGTAAAGCATCTGCCATTTTTGAAAAACAGTTAATAACAGTCAATATGTATTTATATCCTTTATTTTGTTTGCTATAAGGAATCATTTCGATTAAATCCGCTTGATATAAATCATTAATTCCTTTTATCACCGTATTTCTTCGTGGAAACTTTCTTCTTGCAGGTTTATGAAGTTCGTTGACAATTTGTTGCTTCAAGTCCTTCATATTGCAGGTTTCAATGTTTGTTGTATCACATGTATAATCACAATGAATGTTGTTTTAAATATTCACATCATTTATATGGGTCAAGGTCATCCAAACTTGTGTAAAAAAATGGGGAACACGGCGTTGGACTTACCGTGTTCCCCATTTTTTTACGGAAGGAGAAAGGAATAAGGTCGTAGTTGTAGAAGGACGAAGAATAGGTTACTAGTTGATAGGGTTTAGAGAGTAGTGGCCAAAAGGAAGAGTGTGGATTTTGTCGGGCATAATGTATCTTTTATCATCCCGAGCTGACAACGCTTTTTTAATTTCGGTGACACTGTAGACTTGATGCTTGAAGCTTCGGATATTGTTGAATGTTGCTGATATCGTAGTATCTTCAAACAAACAAGTCTTGTAGTGGTCAAATGTCACGTGTTTTTTCAAATAAGATGTCTTCACTCCTTTTGCTTTCTTCACTGTCGGTGTGTTGTTCTCGTGGTACATCTTAAATGAATACAATTTCGCCATCAGCGCCACTATTTCTTCTAAAGGCATTCCATTTGCTTCATCTTTGAATTTTCCAATTACTTTTTTATATTTTTCATTAAAATTTGGATGGTTCTTCGGATAGTCAGAAAAATCGAAATCTTCTTTGTATGGAAACGTCCTTAGGTCTTCATACATGTCCAAAGTCTTTATCCAGTAGATAAACGCGTCCGTATCCATGTATGCGACTCCAATGTTTTCCCTTCCGTAATGTTTAACCATTTTGTTATAATGGAAATCATACATCAGGGTTTTACTTATATCCAAAATCGACATACCTATGTATAACGGACGGTCCATGACTATTGTTGTTTTCTTCATACTGACAGCGACTAGATTTTCGTTTATAATCATGGATGTTCCGAAATTTGGTTTTTGCACTAATTTTTCCAATTTTCTAGGATCACTCACTAATTTTACATTTTTATGTTTTCTTTTGTTCTCCAAGGTCTTCCCAAAGATGGCGTTGTTCATTAATTTATAGAAGTCCTTTTCAAATGCTGTTGTTGCTGCAGCTCTTCTTGTAGTGTTGGAATCAATGTATGGTTTCAACCAACAAGACTGGGTGAATTCAATTGCTCTATGAATTCTCACTATACGTAGACCCAATTCAAGAGCCTGTTGAACTACCCAGTAGTGAGCCACATAGCGATCTTTATTCTCCAAGGTCATCATCAATTTTGGCCATCTTCCTGTCGGTGAAACTTCAGTCTTGGCTAGGAGAGGCAAGTCGTAGTGATGGTCATGAAGGTGCTCCGGGTATTCAAAATCACAGTCCAAAATATAGCCTTTTGGACCATCCTTTGGAATCTGTGAGATGTCTCCGATGGTGGCCGGGTCGATCCACTTGAAGTCAGCGTAGGGAAGCGGATTTGACATTGCCCAACCATAAAGGTTGTTTGCATCAAAATAGCCAAGGTAGACCGATGGTTGTTGCTCGTCGAAGCCGGGGATGTACTTGTTGTTGGCTTTGACATGACGTGTTACAGCTTGTGTCAAACCGCCCCGTACACCAGATTCCATCATGAGCACCATATCAATATCCGTTAGAAGTTCCAGTCGACAGTTGGTTGACTTTAGCATAGCTTGCCATGCTAATCCTGGAGATGTGTACGAGTGTAGAGGGTCCAGTCCATAGGCGGAGAAGCAGGTGTTTCTGAATTCTTCCATCACATCGCACAGCAGAGTTACGTCCAATTTTATATAAAAGTCAGAATATTCCCCTAAGGTTTGAATGTTTAGTTGGTTCCAAACATTACATGCATGATTGTAGTCTTCAACGGAGATTTCACTTTCGTTTAATTTGCTGTTGAAGGCTTCAATCGGCGGTAGACTGGTTTCTTCAAATTTTTCTGTAGAAGTTATGTAATCGTAGGGGAACACTCCTTTCCGTAATACTAGGTCTAATTTATCTTCAGGTACAATTTTTCTGGTTTCTTTTAGGTCTTCTCTTCTTAGGTTCTCTGACAATTTGGCTAAACTAGATGCCATAAATCTGTAAGAGTCTACGAAGCGAAGTTTAATTTTACCTACTGTTTTTGAAAAGCTGATGTACTTTTCCAATGTTGTAGCAAGAACATCAATTTTACCGTCATCTCTTCCTAACTCCGGGATAATAAAGTGGGAGTCGTAGCCGCTAAGATTGTGTAAAACGACAGGAATAAAGTTTGGCAGTTTGTAATTTATATTGCATGAATTACAAGCAGCTCCTCTGTATAACCCTGTCAGGTGATCGTGATCTCTTACTTTTGGATTTTCTTCACTGAACATCTTCTTGCATAAATAGCATCTTGTCGCTAAGTTGTATTCTTCTTGTTGATTTTGGTTTAAAGGTTCCATAGGTACAATATTACCGAACAAGCGTTGAACCTTTCCAGCAATATCGTACAGTTGGTCTACAAAATACTTAGCGGCTTCTTCACCACGGTAGAGTATTGGAGTGGATGTTAAACCATAGTCTTGCAATTGGTTTTCAGACAAGGTTGATTTAACTAGTAAACAAAAACTGTTGGGCTGATGCAACTGATATTTTGTTCTTCTAGTCACTTCGCCGTCCGGCAGCTCCTGTGGTACTAACGTTGATTCAAAATCTGCATAGACCACTAGTGGAATTCGGTATTGGTGAACTGTCTTGTTAAATTGTATTGAAGCTCGGGTAGGCGGTGGAAGACTTATCTTTACTTCATAGTTCTCGTTGCAAAGTCTTTTATGTTCCAATAACCAGTCCAATCCTCCACGTCTTGAATCTTTCCAAGAAAAGCAGAAACATCTCTTGCAAACTGTAATCCTATTTACTCTTTTGGTCAATTGTTTTACAACTAACGCTTCAAAGTCTTTTATCCATACATAATGGGAAATTTCACCCTTGGTTATCAATAGCAAATCCGTATGGTTTCTTTGCTCAACCTTTACTACCCGCAAAGGATAAACATTGTTGGAATCATCCAGACCAAAAACATTGACTGAAACGCCAGGATTTTTCTTTTCAAATTTGTCAATATCTTTTAAAGTAACTGGGTAAGTAAGACCTTGAAAGTTGTAGCGGTGTTCATTTTCGTAGTATTCTCTACCAACTCTACAAGGATTGTTTTTAACATACTTGGTTAACATTGCATACTTGAAACATTCATTACCCTCATTTTGAACATTTCTACACGAGTTAGTGTTTTGGATTTTCTTTGGTAGAGGGATAAAACTACTACCTCTTAAACCATATCCATGTTTATGAACCCTAACATCCATACCTTCGATTGATGACAAAGTCCATCCAGATCCTCTTCCTTCATGTTCTTGGAGTTTGGTTATAAGTTCCTCCAAGCATTCTTCAATAATATTATCAATGTCGGAGGTGAAGGTAAGGGTTCGATTTTTGGTAATGAATGCTCTCAATGCTGTTTCACCATCAGTATTGTTAAACATAGCCTCTAACACCATTCCAAATTTAATAAAATTTAGCCTTTGTAATTCTTCCCTCAACGTTTGACCAACAAGTTCCTTAGCCTGGGTTATGAATGTTTCCAATTCCAATTGAACGTTATTAATTTTGAAATGTGTTACAACTCGTCCTGGCAAGGCCGTGGTGCGCAGTTGTCTTACATCTTCCAGTTCTTCTTCTTCCATATCCTCTTCTTCGGTGTCCTCTTCTTCGGTGTCCTCTTCTTCAATAGGTCTTGTAGCAGTAGATGGTCCAGCACCAGCAAATTGGATCACACTAGGTCTTCTTCTTTGCATTTGCTGTAGATAGCTGTCCCAGTAGTCCGTCTGCTTCTGGTGCTCTTCCAAAAACCGGTCAATTGAGTCTAAGTCTATTTCATCCATGGTAATATCTTCTTTTCTATCTTCGTCTTCATGTAATTCTCTGTGTATGGTGAAAAGATCTTCGTCTTGAAAGATTTCCCCACAAATGTCGCAAAGAGCCATTTCAAACAGTTTGGCTTTGAATGCACACTCTGTGAATGTCCACGCAATAATGAGCAGCGCACTCCACCGGGACCCTTTATATCCGAGGCAGATAGGTGGGGAAAGTGACGTCATATGGAAACAGGTTATCACTCATGTGCTAAATTTAGCCTTTACACAACCGTTTGTAATACATTTATCAGTAGGCTTGATAAATTGATGATATTTGGTCTAGATTCAATAATTTGTACAAGTTTTTTCAAAGACGTCTGTTTGAGCAAGTTTATGTAGGTCAAGGTCATTTGGAATTATTATTTTGAGCGGGGGATAGAGCACTAAGCAGCATCATTTACTACAAAGTGCTCTATCCCCCGCTCACATTCTTTTTTAACTTTTTGTTTAAACTTTTTACAAGGGTGAAACATCACCATCAGAGTCGGAATCATCCTCATCACGGAATAGACAGCGATGACAATACATAATTCTTCTGGCAACTAACATCCTATCCATTGGACGATGGGGAGTGTCTTGTTCTTGTTCTTCTTCTTCTTCGATTTCCAATTGGAATTCCATTTCCGACTCAGATGACGACTCTAATGTTTCGTAGGCGTGCAAGTCCACCTCATTGTCCGTTGAACCAGCTTCGTCAGAGTCCGTTTCAATATCCATTATCTCTTCCTCCTCCTCTTCTTGATCAGCCGCAGGTAGTTGGTCCTCTACTTCTATAATTTCTAGAGGTATTACCTCCAGAATAGAGACAATTCTGTTGCGATGGAACACGGTGTTGTCAAGTGGAGCCATGGTATGGAAGTGTTGTTTCCATCTAATTTGCTTACCCTTTTTATACCCCCACCAACTATACAATTTATGTGGGTCAAGGTCACGTAAAGATACCCTTTGAGCGGGGGATAGACCACTAAGCAGCATGCTAGTCCATTGCCGCAAAGTGATCTATCCCCCGCTCTATTCCGCAGACCACACTCAAGTCCAAGTCCACATCCAAGTCCACATCCATATGTTACACTTTATTATTACTGCCACCAAGTAATTGTCACTCGCACATTTACTTGGTTTTGATAAAGGTACTGCACAAACTCCATATTGGTTGTTTGTTCGTTATACAAATGCATCATGAAATATGCAATCTTATCGATTGCGGCATTGTCCAACGGTTCGCAATTCACAAGTTCCAATGTGCCCTGGCTGGTCTTATCCTCTATAAGTTCCACCACTTCGTTGATGTCTTCTTCCAAGAGGATGAACTCAACACTGAAGCTCTCCATTGTTGTTGTTGATAGTGTCTAGACAAATGCTTGACTAAATACTTTATTCATCAGTCCTACATATATACCAATTTCCCCCTCCTATTACCCATTCCCCCTCTACCTTTATATAGGTCAAGGCCATCCAATAATACCCTTTGAGCGGGGGATAGACCACTAAGCAGCATGCTAGTCCATTGCCGCAAAGTGATCTATCCCCCGCTCTGTATTCCACACAAGTCCTAGTCTTTACACACACATAAGCCCCCCAGTCTTTTACACTTACTCATATACTCTGTCCTCCCTGCCAATTAAGAGTTCCCCATGTTTGCCACTATTTTCAATTAACCTTTCCAAGTCCCAAAACACAATGTCCAAATTAACCAAGTTCGCTCGTCCAATTTGAAACACACTATTCCCCCCAAAGTCACTTGCTCTCACTTGTTGTCCTGTATACTGCTTCTTCTTCCACGCTACAATCACTACCCTACCTTCTTCAACAACCATTCTTTTAACATTATCATACACCTTCTTCAACATCCCTCTACAGTTTAAATAGTTTATGGTTACATACTCCCAATCCTTACCAATGATCAGTGATCCACTCATTTTCTAGCGTTCCACTGGAAGGTTCAAAGCAGAATGAAGTCGGGATGTACAGACCCCCCTCTTTTATACCAGTTAACCGGTTGTCCTTGCTGTAAAGTGGGTCAAGGTCATCCAATGCTACCCTTTGAGCGGGGGATAGACCACTAAGCAGCATGCTAGTCCATTGCCGCAAAGTAGTCTATCCCCCGCTCTGTATTCTACACACACACACACACACACACACACACACACATGTCCCTGTCCAAGTCTTTCATTACATACCCAATATATATTCAGTTCCTTCATCATCACTATCACTCATCACTGCTTCCACAAACTCCACAGGATTAAAGTTAAATTGTTTCAATTGTTCTTTTAAGTTTTCAATTTGTTGGTCCTTTACTTCTAAAACACTGTGAAGGTGTGATATGTAGTCCGCTGCCTCGTTGATGCTTGCTACTCTCGGATCGCCTAACTTCAAGCTGGGAACTACACCCTGCAGCCTGTAGTACGCCATACGCCTTTCTTGCTCCTGCCGTTGACCAGGACTGAGCAAGCCTTGCCCGTCTTGGCTCACCTCCAGCAAGGTCCGTAGCATTGGAGCTTTGCAGGCGTTTGCCCGAGCAACAGTTATGCTGTGGAATGGTCGAGCAGGTCCACGAGTAGCAGGCAGGACGTTGGCAGCACGCCTTCTTGAAGAAGAAGAGGAAGCCTGAGAAGTTTTGCAGTTGGAAGCCATGTTGAAGTGAGGTATTCAGCTAAGCGATACAAAGCAGAATAACCAAACTGCACATCAATACCCGTATATATACACTTATCAGTGGTGGGGGTACTAGCTAGCCTTGGTAAAGTGGGTCAAGGCCATCCAAAAACATTACCAGAACGGGGGATAGATCACTAAGTGGCATGTTAGTCCATTGCCACAGAGTGATCTATCCCCCGCTCTGTATTTCACATTCACGCACACATTCATACATACACACAAGTCCCAGTCCAAGTCTTTACCCACACACCTATCCACTCTCATCCTCACTATCATCACTGTCCAACAGGCTTTCACACTTCTTAATCAGTTTTTCCCATTTACTCCTGACATAAAGTAGCTCCCTGCGAGTATTCTCTAGCATTCTGTCCCTTTGCTCTATCACTTCGTCGTACCACTCGATGATGTTTGGTGGAGTCTGAGTTGATGCATCCGTCGTGGTTGGTTGAGACGCTCCGCTGCTCCGCAACTCCTTCCTCACAGGACCAAAGCCGGAGAATCGGACACGACTTCTTGACGAAGGCCCCGATCGGATTGGTCCAATGCTCGGGCTGGAGTTGGAGGCGACCGGGCCAGAGGTAGAGGCTGGGACGTTCATAGCAGACATGGTGGTGTTCAGCTTAACGGTGTAAAGCAGAATGAGAGGACGGTTGATCACCACTCCTATATATACCCATTTTTAGTGGTGGGGATAACACTGGGAGGGGGGGGGGTTAAAAGAAATTTTGCTTAGTCTTCCCGGTCATCAGTTTTACATACCTTTAGCACACCCATTATTTTGGTTTCTTCAATAACTTTACACACCTCAAACACCCAAGCAAACAGCTCATCTATGTTGTTATAATTAATTTTTGTCCAGTGTTCATACTTATGAGTTTGGTTGTTTATAATACATAGATAAAATGTAGACCCGTCTTGTCTTATACAATACTCAACTTCCATTCTATGCTGGTTTAGCACTTCCCAAGCATTGTGTTGATCTATCAAGAAGTCACCACCTTTGTAATTGTACCGTGACATGTTTACCACGGAGCACAGAAACAGACTGAAGCAAATGAACGGCTCATACAAGCTTAGTAAGAGCGTTAGAGTGGGGGTATCACATGATACACAACATTAGTTGTAAGGTTAGCACTTTACTTTAAACAGTAATTTATATGGGTCAAGGTCATTCAAACTTTGAAAAATTTTTACCTCCAAACACTTGTAGCAAGCTACAAGTGTTTGGAGGTAAGTTTTTATTTGTTAATGATTTATTTGTAACTTAGTCTTCACCCTCAAGGACACGGTTTGAGATTGTCCCAGTGACTTTACATCACCGCCAGGTTAAAGTATTATACAAGTCAAGTATTTTTTTTTTTTTATTAGTTGACTTGTATAATACCCCTCTCCCTTACTTTAAGAGGGTTAAGACTAAATTTGGAAAAATAATTTGGAAAAAGACTTTTAAATATTGTCCAACACAACCTAACAATTTTGGCTTTTTCTTTTTTAGTGAGCCCATGTCCTAATCCATTTCCCAAACAGATCGGCATCCTTTTCTTCGAATTAAATAAGCCCCGGGGACAAAAAATTCTCTTTGTACCATCGCAGGTGGTACTTTCATTCTATGAAGGCGGCCATCACCTTTTAGAATGATTTGCACATTTATGTTAAATGCTCCATAAGCTTGAACAATGAAATAATATTTTTTGTCCCTCTTGAGCCTATTAATTTTCAGCTTCTGCGGACTGTTGGGGTGTTTGAACTTGGACTTTTCAGGCATAATATTAAGGCTATAGGGCTTTGGTGTCGGAATTTTGATTTTCTTATTCAAGTGTCGTTGGCAACGATCTTTTTCTGGAAGAGCAAAACTCGGACAACAAAGAACCACAGCCTCTCTGCTAAACCAAACATAATCGCATTTATCACGCTTGCCAGCAGGGCATTTAACACGATTACGTTTCTTTTGTGTTGGACTCTTAGTGTTTTGGAGCTTCTCCGAATTAGGCTGGCTAGAAGAAATAGGGGTGGAAGGGGGTGGAAGAGGCAAAGATTGGTCAAAAAGAATGGAGCAAACAATTTTGGGTGGGGTAGGAGAGCGTGTTAGGTCTATGGAGGGAAGTTCAGGGGAAAAGATGGATTTACGGGGTGCTTTGGTTGGTGTGGATGGCATGGGGGATATGGGTGAGGGACATTGTGATTTGGTATAGGATAGGATTTTTCGGGTTCTGCTGTAGGGGGTTATCCTCGACCTGGACGTCTCTTCGAAGACTGCAGACTCCGATCCTGAGTCCGATAGCAGCGAGAGTGCTGGAGAGGCTACCGGGACTCGACCGCTGAGTTTTCCTGACGATGGTGGAGGTGCACCGGCCTCTTCCACTGTCGGCGGTAATGGCGACAGGCTGGGCATTGAGGCGGGCTGTGGTGGCGGCGGCGGCGGTGGTGGCATCGTCAGGCAGCTCAAGATGTTTGCAGTCATCAGATATTCCATGATCGAGGTGGAGGATGATGGAGGTTGAGTCGTGTCGGTTGAGGTTGAAGCTGGCGGGTAGTTTTTCAGTTTAAGGCCCATTTTACCCATTGTAATGAATGGACTTAATGAAAAGAATAGATGAGAATAAAAAAGTGAAGTTATTAAAAATGATCTCAAGAACAAGAGAGAACCTGTCCGTACGGGAGCTTGGACGGGAATGAGAAGTGCATGCAGCCGGGCCGCCTTATATCCCCACCGGGGCTGCCACGCCCAGAATATCAGGGGTGGGGGGGGGGGGGCTCGCACTTTTTGTCGGGGGGGGCTCGCACTTTTTGTCGGGGGGGGGGGGGGCTCGCACTTTTTCAAAAAATAAACCCCACTTGGGACATTTATGTTGCCATCGCTGAAGCCTCCCAAGAGACCCAACTATAAACAATTCCAAACTTGTGCGTTACTAATACCTAACTGTTAACTTTTAAAAGACCTCTATATATATAAACTGTGTTAGTAAGATCTGACTGTTAAAGATTTTGAAAACTTTTATATTTAGGTCAAGGTCACGAAAAAACTTTAAAAAAATTAAGTTATCCACTTGGGTTGTCATCGCTGTAGCCTCCGAAGAGACCCAACTATGACAACAAGGCAACATCCAATGTCGTGTACCCTTCGCCACGCGAGACTTGTAAACATTTACTGCATTTCCAACTAATAACTTTTCCAATAGCTAACGAAATGTCATTTACATAATTTTGAAAGAAACTGAGGACGCCCTAGTGGCTTACGTCCTCGGTCCGAGTGCAGAGGCCATCGGCTCATTACCCCCGTATAAGCGTACAAACGGACCACCTCCTATTTCTCAGCCGCATTGAAGCATGCATGAGAGGAGCCTAACAATTATAAAAAAAGTGGCTTTACACGGGGGCCTACTCCCGTAACCCTATCTTTAATATTTTTAATTTAGCAATGCAGTAAATTTTTACAAGTCCTATGTGGGTCAAGGCCACACGGACATTAAAAAATTTCGGCCCCCGTACATCCATGGCGAACCACGAATGTTCGGGGGCCTTGGGGACAAAAAAACACAAATAGCTAATAAAGTTTAATTTACATAATTTTGAGTTTCCAGAAGGGAAACTAACTGAGGACACCCTAGTGGCTTACGTCCTCGGTCCGAGTGCAGAGGCCATCGGCTTATTACCCCCATATAGGCGTACAAACGGACGCTCCTATTTCTCAGCCGCATTAAAGCATGCATGAGAGGAGCCTAACAATTATACAAAAGTAACTTTACACGGGGGCCTACTCCCGTTCCCTGTCTTTACAATTTACTTTGAGCATTGCAAAAGCTCAAGGGGGGATTGCTAAAACAAGCGTATACACTTTAGAAAAATATAACACACTTACAACACACAATTGAGCTCAACGTAGTCAATGCTGGAACAAGCACATACATGTTAAACACATATAACAAACAAGACACAAAGGATAAAAGACACACAGGAGACATAAGGTACAAGTAAAACACTCTCATATAAAACAATTCGCAATACCCAAACGCAAGCGCAATATCTTACAACTAATACAAGTCTTACAGTTAGAGTAGACTTCGCTAAACACTGAAGGCGCCATTCAATGTTTAGTGATGCCTATGGCGGTCCGTCCCGATCGTTCACGTTCAACGCGCGGGAGCGGACTGCGAGCCGGCTCTGGCTGGGCCCCCTTATATCCCCACCGGGGCTGCCACGCCCAGGATATCAGGGGTGGGGGTGGGGGGGGGGTTCGCACTTTTTGTCGGGGGGGGGGGGTTCGCACTTTTTGTCGGGGGGGGGGGGTTCGCACTTTTTGTCGGGGGGGGGGGGGTTCGCACTTTTTGTCGGGGGGGGGGGGGTCAGGTAAGTTATGTGGGTCAAGGTCACCCACAACACTTGTACTCTAAGTGTTGGCTATACCCCCACCACAACTGGGTCCCTAGGCTGCACAACACCGCTTCGCCAGTATGTCTCCGGCTTCCATGCGGTGCGTCTCGCTGTTCTCTATCTCTCTATATGTAAGTAATTTTACAAGTTCTGAATGTAGGTCACTACACTTTAACTCTGGGACGATATCGACTTGTAGTATTTCAGTGTTTTGACTCAAGGTCATCACACTTTAACTCTAGCACATCGGTTATCGTACCAGAGGTGCTCAATAACCTAACTTGTAATGTTTAGGGTGGCGTTTTCACGCCACGTGGTATCGCCATGAGTGTCCAGTCCAAGTTTTAAGTTAAATTAATTTTACTGTAATCTTTTCCATTTCCGCTTCGTTTTGCCAAAGTATAAGGTGTCGCTTAATAAAGTGGTATTTCTCTAAAGTTATAGGAGATTGCAAGGATACAATTAGTTTATTTAGGAGACTCTTCATCTTGGAGTTTAACACAATTTCCACTTTGACTTTGCTTCCTCGGCTCTCACAGCCTAAGCTGTACAGAAATGTTTCTTCTAGTGCCAACTCGGGCCAAGAGAACAGTGTGTTGACTGTAGGACAGCTCATGGTGAAGTGACGCGATACTCCACCGTACTACCTCACCTTCCCCCACCACTGTGACCTTCCCCCACTCCTGTTGTTTCCCCACCTCTTTTCCCTTGACTCATGCGCTACGAGCAGTCTCTCAGTATTGTGCGGACTTTTGTGAGGGGAAGCCATGTCGCGGGACACTTTAGGTAAGAAACTTAGCCGTGTTAAGGCTTTATTAGTTGCTCACTGTCCACCACTCAAAGTTAAGAGAGTTTCGACTTTAGCTAAGTGGCGCAAACTGTTGCGCGGACACCCTAAGTTTTATACAAAACAGACTAATGTCAGTTTTACTGATGAGGATTTGTTTAAAATATTGGATGAAATGACTTTTCCTTGCAAAATTCAGTTAGTTACTCCCATTCCTGACAGTTTAGAGTCTTAGTCTCTCAAGCCGATATACCTAGCATACACAGAGCCTGACAGTCAGTAACTCGGTGGCTGTCGTGGGGTGCGCATCGGTGTCGGCGCTCCGTTGTTAGGTTTTCAAGGTCACAGTAATATCAAATTGTTGGTGTTGTGCTGGTTCAAGGTCACCTGAGGGATAACCGATTGCCCATTTAGGCAGGGTCATGTCAGAAACTCGAGTTTAACTTGGCACTTTTGCCGTTTCTCGTCGAAAATTCGCTCCAAGTGGTCAAGGTCACGGGGACTCTGACTGAAACTCGGAGCGTAGTGCGAGAAACGGCAAAAGTGCCAAAAAATTTTAAGTTTCGGCGTGACCTTGACCTCAGTGGCGTCGGTGACGTCATTTTGATGACGTAAGGGGTGATGACGTCATCAGCACGTCATTTCTGTGACGTCATGGGTGTGACGTCATAGAAATGACGTCATTAGTGATGACGTCATCGATGACGCAATCGATGACGTCATCGATGACGTCATCGGTGAGGTCATTGACCTCGATGACGTCATCCCTCAGGTGACCTTGAACTGAGCCAGCACCAACAATTTGACACTACTATCGGTATTTAACTTACAGGAAATTGGAAAAACTTATTCAACAAAGAGATAATAGGTTTCTTTTTTAAGATAACTAGAGATTGCCTCCAGATCGAAGTTCGATCAAAATTTTGGTTGATCTGGACCCAAGAAGCTTAAGAGGGGGCTAAAGGGTAAGTCCTGGCGGACGTTGTTGTAACTACCTGAATACGTTTACAAGCGTACTGAGAGCGAGAAACAATATCTAGTATTTGGTGTAAAACACTTTGGACAAAGATACGATGCTGCAATTCAGCATGTGTGAGGCCGAAAGTTTAGGTAGATGATGGTGAGGAAGGAGATTTGGCGGCGGAAAGTAGGCCTTTTAATTAAGACCGAGCAAAATGTCCCCTCTCAAAACATCATGCAGTGCTTCGCCTTCTCCAAGTTTCCGAGTTTATTTTAAGTCCGATAAAAGTGGGATTGGTTTTAAATGAAAGATAAAGAATTGGGCTATTTGGCTAACTTTTTGATTTGTTGATATTTTTAGTCCACATAAAGTTATAATGGATCAAAGTTTATCGAATCCCTTTTAGTTTCATATGGATTCAAATTTGAAAAAATCAAAAAGTTAGCCAAATAGCCCAAGTCTTTATCTTTCTTTTAAAATAAATCCTACTTTTATCGGACCTAAAATAAAGCTGAATTCTTGGAGAAGGTGAAGCACTGCACGATGAATTTTTGGTCCGAGTGACCCCCGTTACTGACAGCCTCTAGCGGCAGCCGCTGAAACTGACGGGCGCCCATGAATACGATCTACTTCCAACAGCTGATAGTAATTTAAAATGAATTTACATCCGTCACATGTTTATTAGGCCTACGTTGCTTATTGTTTACACTTTTACATTCTGCACATGGTTTCGACCCTTCGAATGTTTTAATTTTGTTTTTCTCTTCAACCTTATACATTTTAATTAGATAATTGCGGTAATTTAATATAACCGTTAAATTTATATTTTTTGTATTTTAATTGAAAATGTGTTTTGATAATGGCTCCAAACAACTAAATTCATGGTTTAAGGAAGCAAAAACATAACAGAGAAGAATTTCTTACGAAATGGAGAATACTTCAATTTTGCCAGTTATACCACGATATAAATGTAATATAATATGATATAATTATTAAAAAAAGATGTTCTTAGTATTACAAAATATTCTGACGTCTCTATGATAGTATTTTGAAATAATGCAATATTCTTTTATAGCTTATTTCAGACTAATAATAGGTTGTATGCAAATTAAAGTACTGTAGTATTCTTGTTAAATATGGCAGAAAACTAAGGAACATGTTCTAATAACTCAACCAAGAAGAATCGTTGATGTGGGGAAGACATTCCTTTCCTATTCAGGATATTTTCACTGGCTTCATAATGATTTTGACCAAGATATTTAGCCGGGGTCAAGTGTTTCAGTATGCATATATTTTAATGGAATTTCTTTAGTCTTTGTTTTGATAAAATATGAAGTATCCTGTAAAGCAATTTGTAACTGGGTCTGAGGTTTACTGGTGTCGTCCATCACATCGACGACCGCGATTTCATCGAATAACCAAGATGCAGAAACATAATCTGTTTCAGATAGTGCACCATGAGTGCACCTGCACAGTGTGCTGGACTGCCGAAATCCTATTCGAGATGTTTTGCACGATAGCCGTATGCGAACTCGCCACAAGTATACTTGTTGTTGCAGCTATTCCCATCCCCTCTACTCTACTGTGTTGCATGCCGATCCTGCCTTGTCCACTTGTTTCTATCCTATCACTCCTCTGTTTTGGTAAGATTGCCTGCTGAAGAGTTACGGCTTCGCCGGCGGTTGGGATTTAATTTCATACATAATGAAATATCTTTAAAATGCAAATAAATATCCCTCCATACGAATTTTATTCAAACTTTAAAGTTCCGTGGGACGGAGTCCAAAAGGAAATTTTCAAAACCGTTTCTTAGTGAGCACCTATGAGCAAAGAGGAACGTGTATGAAAAATTACAAACCCGTCAGCCCTACAGTTTTGAAGATTTGTGTTCCCATGTTTTATTTTAAAGCCGTTGCCCAATTTTCTTTGCAATGCCAAACTTAAGAATTTTTTGCCCTTCAGATGAGCTAGTTTGCTACTTTCACTTGCAACATTGAACCGCTGCACTCAATTTAAAAACGGCTTTTGTTTTTATCCTTATTCTCATTTTGAAGTTCATAATGTTTATTAATTTTTATTTTATTTTCATAAATTTTATGTCATCAGTTTTAAACAAAATTTTATGGTTTTTGGACATAAAATAATATTTCTTCAGTATACTTCTTTTGAAGACTAAATTACGTGAACATAATTTATATTCAGAATTCATTACGGTAACATAAAAACATAGAAGAGGTCATTTAAGTTTTAAATACAACTTAAACAAGATAAAAGGCGTTCACTTAAACTTATGAAATGTGTGTATTTGATGGTTTTATAAATAAAGCATCACACTCGCCGATCAGTCATACCCACCTTAAAAATAAGCACTTAAAGTGCGTTGGTGTTTCAAGCAACTATCTGAAGTATTTCAAAATTACAATTTTTAATTTTAACAGTGTAATAGAATAAAGGGAGTAAATAAATGGAATTTAATGTGGCCGTAGGCTAATTTGTTTCGTCATTTCAATAAAATTAAAGCCTTTAAAACCCATTTAGCACGTGACAACAACACATTGAGTGATCGTCAGAGGGTGGGCAGTAGGCCTACACATAACTAAAACGTAATAACTAACATCTGTGATAACATTTTTCAGCTAAAACAATTAATTGGAGTAAAACGACTAAGTTGTAGACTGTTTTTAGTCCCACTTTTTTACTAATTTGAATCTAATAGTGAAGTATGTCAGAGGCCAAGATATTCGGTGTTATCTGTACACGGAAGGAAAAGATAGGCAGAGGCGGCCTAGAGCGACACGGGAAAACGTGAAGGGAGGTAGTGGCAGCAGTTGTCGAACTACATCCCTCCGCCAGCCGCGTCACAACTCAGTTGACTGGAACGGAACGAACCAGGAGCGAACTGTGTTCCGGTAGTTTCAGCAACGTCCGCCAGGACTGACCCTTTAGCCCCCTCTTAAAAACATTTTAGAACTAAAACATCTGTTCTTCCTAATTTTCTAGCAGTTGTTTTTACAACAGCTGTCTAATGATTCATTCAATTCTCCCTTCTCCATAAGATTAACATTGGAACTTTGAAAGACTGTGGGGCGCAGCCCTGGAGTCCGATGTGAATTAGAATGTGATTCTGCTCATCTACAGGACTATACCTTTCTAACGGTATGCGCGGATTTATCCTACGATGGACACGAGCTGAAAAAAGGAGGAAATGAAACATGCTTGCGTATTAATATATAGATTTGTTAACGAAAAATCCTACTTAGTAACAACCCTACATGCTAACTGTTCTATGTGCAAGTTGTTGTTCTATTAGATGGAAGTATCATTAAGTACTCTTTCTTCGTAACTTGCTTTACTTAAAATATGTCGCCTATCTTCCCCTGGGGAAAATCTTGTAACTAAGCGTCACGTGTCAGAACAAGATGGGGAGCGACATTCGTCATCATTGAAATAACTCCTCGAGCTGAGAGAAATTGGAAATGTCACCGAAGATGTTATAAATCATCATACTATCTTCATTTTACTTGCTACTGTCTCCAATAAGTATTATTTCTATTAATCTATATATAATAAGCAAGCATAAAACTTTTTCTCCTTTTTTCTTAGCTTGAGTGCATCGTAGGAGAAATCCATGTGTACCGTAAGAAAGGTGTGATTTCTGTAGATGGACAGGTTCTACGCCTTACAGGCTTTCAAAGTTTCAATGTTAATCTTATGGAAGTAGGATGCATTGAATCATTAGCTGTTATAATAACAAACGCTATCAAATCTGAAAGGACAGATGTTTAAGTTATAAACTGAATCTTCGGTCAAATTTCGATTAGTGGCTGATACCTAGTGCAAATTAATACTCCTCTACAAAATATAGCCAATAACACCTTTACTAAATATTTTCACCCAATTATGACTTTTTTTTATCTTTAAGGTGTTTTAAATAAAATAAAATCAAACGTAACCTTAACACAATCCAGGCAAACAAAAATTAAATGAGTTTATTTTCTTAAAAATTCTTTTGAGAAACTGGATTAATTACATTTAAAAAATCCTTTATACTTTTAGTTTTGAAATATATCCATTGTTTTGTTTGTCAAATATTGGGTTCTTGTGAATCACTTGGTTATTCAATATTAGTTGAGGGGTTTTGGGTTTAAATCCATTTAACTATTTAGGTGGGAAAACACACATGACAAATTTTCGTCGTTTCGGTAGCACATTGTAAGACTTGGAACGGCAACACATCTGGCGGTTAAAATAATTTTAAATGTATTTACGTGTAACCGTATGACTTAAAAAAGGATTACTAATTAAATGGCCATGGGTCCGGAAGTTAAAATGTTGAAGTTAAATGTTAATAAAAAATGTAAATAAATGCTTTAACACGACGTATTTTTATTGGTTTTACCAGTTTTTTGTCTAACAAAGTAGGTAGTGTTTTTTTTTTATTCATCTACCCCGTTGTTTTTATTTTATCTTTGTTTCTATCAATTTTCCACAAGTAACCCATTCGTCATGCTTTAGATTACATCTATATATTTAAAACACAAAGTTAAAAAACCTTTGGACTCTTCGTCTGTGACTTCTACTGGACCGATTTACATGCGGGTTGTACCAAAATAAACGTTTTCGGTTCTATATTAGCAGGTTTTATTTGTATTTAAAAATATTTACGTTAAATCTGTCAAAAATGAAAAATAAACTTTTCTTATGGAGATT
The DNA here is from genome assembly GCA_030545055.2 of Neoaliturus tenellus. Classification (NCBI taxonomy): domain Eukaryota; kingdom Metazoa; phylum Arthropoda; class Insecta; order Hemiptera; family Cicadellidae; genus Neoaliturus; species Neoaliturus tenellus. The sequence goes on from CM061531.1 coordinate 232,164,311, forward strand.
TAACATGGGGAAAAATTCAACATTTTCAATCCTTTGGACAGTTCGTTTGAGACTTCTACTGGACCGATTTACATGCGGGTTGTACCAAAATAAACGTTTTCGGTTCTATATTAGCAGGTTTTATTCGTATTTCAAAAATATTTACATGAAATCGGTCAAAAATTTAAAATAAACTTTTCTTATAGTTATTGGAACTTGCACACTACAGCATAAATATTGCGATATGAAAGTGGTTATAAATGGTTTCTCTACGTTCTATCCTACCCTAATAGCAATATTTGTTAAAGCCAACCATCATAAGTTACAACACTGTAGGCCTTTCCTAATTCTTGAAAAAACTATTAAGAACAATTTATCCAATAGGCCTACAAGTGGATATTGGTCTACTTATTTCTGATGTTTTTGAACCTAATAGAACGGTTTCCTTAGGCTAATTAGGTTTGCGCCTACCTAAACAATCAAATTGACATGTTTATAAAATACTAAAGAGTAGGGCCTATAAGTACAAGGATGCAACATTATTGGTTTTACGAAATAGGCCTACTTTTCCGATGCTCCAACTAAAATCGTAGTATTTTCTATAAAATATATTATTGTTCTTGGTATGGCAGTTCAAAGAAGTACATTTTATAGACTACCTTACATGTTTGCACTATTATAGAGTTTCATTTACCACTAATGGAGGAGCTATATCCGTCGAGTATCGACGGGCAACAACTAGTATTATTTAGTTTATTCAAACCATACAAATTGATTCGTACAAATGAGACTCGGCTGTGTGTAATAACAGTACAATGACAGTATGAATCACGTCAAGGGTGCAAAAAAAACTTTTGATTCCAGAGCAAGAATCGAACTTTATAACTATTGTTAAATTCGTAATATTATTTTACTGTTCTATAATTAATGACTTTTTTTTTGAATGATTTTATGGACAAAGGAAGGGATTGAAAGGGTTGTTGTTCCCCATGTCTTCAGCCCTACTAGTAAACAAAGAACAAAGCACAATCCGCGCTATAATTAACCGTAAAACAAATATAATTTATAAATTAAGATTTTGTTTGATAATAAGTAATCAGTTAACCCCAATAATGCTCGTCAGACAGACCACATAGAAATCATAATTGTCATAAAGAAATTAAAATTGATAGTGAAAGAAGTTAAGTTTAAATTTGTACCTTTCTCAGAAGGGTCTGTAGGCGCGCTGATGTGACTCGACGCACCGCTGGCCGCCGGTAGAGTAATAATAACGATCTATGAATACAATAAACGGAACGAAATCTATCCCCACTCCTCTGTGCTTTATTTTGATTGGTCGACACACTAACAACAAGCAGAGGCATCAGCTGATCTAAACTTCTATGTCTTTAGACAGAATAAAATAGTTCATTTTGTCTAATCGAGCTTACAAAAAAAATATTGGAAAAATTAATAATTAGTTTGGTTTGCATTAATAAAAACTAAATACATACGGTACAAAGCTTAATAAATTAAATTTTCCCTACGTACAATACTAAGAAAGTTGACCCAGATGAAATCCTAACTTACATAATGCAGTCAAACTAGATTGCGTAACTAAGACTTCTCAACTAGCCAACTTTAATAGAGTTGTGTTTTACATTTAAGATTTGGCTACGAAGAGTGACAGTGATTTTTCAAAACTTCCGAATTAAGTAAATATTTTGAATATTTATTTGTTCATAATTTTACAATAATACTAATACTACTAAAAAGGATTGACAGAGCCTAATAGTAAACAATATAAGTTTTTTGTCACTTAAAATCATTCATGATAAATTTCACCATAGTTTGTTCTTTTTGTCATAGTTAATTAATAAAAAAATTTTTATTTTTTTTAATTTTGTAACAAAACATATAATGAACAAATGATGAAAGTTTATGAATTTGTAATGTTTCATTTAAATATCCTACACATACAGCGGGTAGCTAATTTTGGCAATGAGTAATCAACTAATTTTGGTAAGTGAGAAGCTATCAAAATTAATTATTACAAGTAAGAAGCTACTAAAATATATTACAAGTATTGAGAACGGAACGTGAAACTATAATTTTCTAAAAACATTTTAAATATAGGCTACCAGTTTTATTCTTTGTAAATTGCACTTATCAGGATTTTGCTCCTTCTGTTTGCTATATATATATATATATATATATATATATATATATATATATATATATATATATATATATATATATATTTTTTTTTATTTGAAACCACAAAAACAATTTCGTAGAACAATTTTAACTTAGTAAAAAACTAATAGTAAATTAACTATAGCTATGGTTTTGCAACCAGAGAGTTACGTGGGATGGAACTCACACTAAAGGACTCGCGCCATTCTACGTAGTCTGCTGCAGGCCTACATTGTAACTTGCCACTCCGGCTGTTGAGCTCGCCCTGAGCGCAATGTCCCCACCTTAGTCCAGTGAAGATAATTAGGTAACAACAAACCATGAGTAAATTATGTATTCCCTGATTTTCCTATTGTTTTAAAGTGAATTTGATTACATTTTTGTGATGCAAAGTACAATTTACATTATAAACCAATATTTGAGTTAAAGTTTGTTCATGTAGAACTGATAGTTGCATAAGGAGTTTATGAAAAAATATTTACACTGTCTAAAAATGTATTAGTAAATTAATTCGAACCGGCAGAAATTGTTGTAATTTCAAACATCTAGCTAACACTTTGTACAATAAATTACAACTGTGCCAATTTGAATATAAAAATTTGTTTTAATTGTTACTTCACTAAAGTAGTCTTTTTATTAGTTAAAGCATAATGAACGATTTTTATTAATTACTAGTAACAATATAAAAGTAATGATTGGAAAAGCCTAATAAATTAATTAATTAGTTATTTAAATCCCGCAATAAGTTGTTGTTGATGATCACAGTTTCCACCAATAATTTAAAGATATTTTAGTTTCAGTAAAACCATTTAGAGTTAATTTATTCCGTGTAATTTAAGTTAAAAATAATAATTAATAATAATTTCAACAATAGCAAACAATTAAACTAAAACACTTCTTCTTTTGTATCAAACTTTGACTTAGTTCGGTTTAAACTAATTACATTCATTAAAAAATACCAGACAGGACCAGAGAGGCAGACATCACACCAAAACAAATCTTGGCTCATTGTAAGCAACACTATGCAACCATTCCTCCCCGTTTATTATTTGCATCAATGTATGATCATGAAATGTGGTAATAGTAATCTGTAAAATAAATTTTTTTACTGCCAATTTATTTTGTAATGTATTACACTACTTAATTCTTAAAATATTGGGAATTAAAATAGCCAGAATTGCAAACGAAACCAATATATAATTTTACAATATTTATTGTTCAGGTCTCATTCGTAAATTGTGTCACATTTCTATTTCCATTCAGTATTATAATAAATGTTTAAGGAAAGCTCAAATTACATTGCATTACATAAATTTACTATGATAAATTAAACAAGAGTTTCATAATGAGTCGGAGTTTATCACAGACATTGACTTTCAGCCAAATAGACAATTGGATCTGGCTGCTTAATGGCCAACTGCTGTACTTGAGGCGACGTTTTACGGTCCCTGTCTTTCTTACTTCCCGTTCCACTTTTCAATAGCCTCTCTTAACACATTTAGAGTGAAATAAGCCAAATATATCTTTTAAATTTACAAATTGGCTTTAAAGTTAAGTTTAGTCGGCAATTTTAATCGTGGCTGTACAAACATTCTTATTAAAATCCTATCCATAAATATGTTAAATGAATACTTAATTATTAAGACTTTAAAAATAATAGTTTTATATACTAATTTATACTTTTATTTTACAAACTAGCCTCGGTACTTGGGCCTTGGTGATGATGCCATGGAGGCTCTGATCTAATCCCGGTATTGAACATAGCGTGACTAAAAATAGTGGCTTATAAAAAACACATTCAATCAAGTGAAAAACTATAAATCAACACTTTGTATGCTTGAGCTAAAGGAACATTATTTTTCAGTAAATTAATATTGCAGTTTTCCTCGAGTTGTTGTATTTTGCGTTATTTATCTGTTTTGATTAATAAATGTAGTAAAATTAGTATGGAAAAATAAAACGTTTTTTGGTCAGCCAATTTCTTTTACTTTCTCCCCCTATACCATAGTATATGGAGAAAGTATTGTTTTCGTCAAAATTTTCGAATTTGAGTTGTTGGTGGATTTATCCATTTTGGTTCCCCCTGAGTCCAAAAAAGTGGTTTTCGGAGTGATGTCTGTGTGTGTGTGTGTGTGTGTGTGTGTGTGTGTGTGTGTGTGTGTGTGTGTGTGTGTGTGTGTGTGTGTGTGTGTGTGTGTGTGTGTGTGTGTGTGTGTGTGTGTGTGTGTGTGTGTGTGTGTGTGTGTGTGTGTGTGTGTGTGTGTGTGTGTGTGTGTGTGTGTGTGTGTGTGTATGTGTGTCAGGATGTAAACAGAGCTAGAGAATGCCCCAATGGTCCGATTTTGATGAAATTTGGTAGGTAGGTCCAAACCCACGATAATTCCAGGCGTTTATTTCTTTTTTTTGAATTTTTTATTTTTAAGGGTAGTTTACCCCCAAAAACCCTCAAAAATCGTCAAAAATCAAAATTTCTCAAAAACGGCTCTAACGATTTTGATTAAAATTTTGTGGTTTATTAAGCTTAAAATGGTGAATAAAATGACACCACCCGAATCTCCGGGAAAATGCGCGTTCAAAAGTTATGGAGTAAAAAGTGTTTCAAAAATCAATTTTTTGAATTTTCAAAATAGCTGTTGTCTCGAAATCAATTTTACTTATCACCATTAAATCAAGCTTAAAAAACTAAATAATCCAGTATTTTAAATTATTGCTCTACGTCAAGTGGTTGCGGAGAAAATTCAATTTTTCGTTTAGCGGTAAACGCAGTACGTTGTTAAAAGTCACAGACGCGCGTAGGGTCAAACGAGCGCTGCTCAGCTGGTAGCTATCCGACTGAGTCATCAAGACATTAATGTTTGGAGCTTTTAACACCTTTTTATATATTGTTGGGAGAAAGTATGTGTCAGTTAACTGATACCGTTTATTGTAATATATTATACTTAAGTTTTAAGAGAAGGTGTAAAGTGTTTTTCTGAAGACTCTCACCACCCACAGACGTGTAGTCTTTTGGGATTTTCATACTTGGTATTATTTATTTAATTACGAATTAATAGTACTTGCTTTTTGTTATAAACTTTCTAAATTGAAATCTGAAGCTGAAATTGAATTTAGTCTATCAATATCAATTTTCTTTTCCTCCTATACGAAATATAAGACCATACCATAAAGCTCAATCCACTTGACACTAGAAAAATAAACACGAGGATTTATAAAAAGTATTCAGCAAAAAGGATTGATGATAAATCATTGTTTGCGTTCTAAGTGGATTATACGTGTGGTGGACAGATACGTGTATCCATTATTCACTTGGGATAATGAGTTGGACGCGCGTTTATCACAGTGACAGGTTTAACCGGGTCACTAATAAATCATGATCGGAGCCTTCATCAGTGTTGGAGATATTTAATTGTCATTTAACGAATTATCATGGCTATCTGACACAAAATTTTTTTAACGATCCTGTAATTGACATTGCTGCCAAGGATTGTAATATGAGACTCAATCAAGATATCTTATAACAGACGTGACGTCATCACGAATAGTGAGTCACTTCATGGTGAGTATTAAGTGTCACATGACTCACATTTCATGTCAATTCAACCTTAGCTTATGGTGACTTTTTCGCTAAATTGATATTACGGAAAGTAAAATATGAACATCGAAGAAAGATTAAATTTATTCATTGACTACATGAATTCACTTTAATACTTACCATCTAGTTTAGTGGGCGACCTGAAGTACTCTTTGAATTCATTACCCAATCCGCAACTAAATAATGGAATCATTATAGTATTGTATATTTAACCATTATAATATTACTTTAGTAAACAATAATAATTAAAATATACATACTACCATGGTATATTTTGAACTATCATAATTGTAGTATATGTTTGGTTAATTACCAACTAATCTGAGTTCGTTTTGGACTATCATTTATTGTACGGTATGAGAATATTCGTGCATGGGTTCACTATAAATTTTAATATTTTTCAAATTCCTAAGAGTCATCTTCACCATGGGTCATTATTGTGTGCAGTGTGTGCCCATTGTTGTGCAGTCGGCAATGTTTACCATGCGGCTTTTAATGCAAAACATAGTATTTTATTCGACTGTTTTGGACGCCGTTTTTTAACCGATTTTATTTCAACTTGGTAAGTGATTAGTTGAATAGTTATATTAGGGCCCTCATACCTCGAAATTTTAAAAATTTAACTAACATTTCTAAGGAAAATCGAGTTACTTTGCGATGTCCCAGAGAGTAATTTGTGTTAAATTTTCGAAATTTTGAGGTATGAGAGGCCAAATATAACTATTCAACTAAACACTTACCAAGTTTTCAACCAAAAATCAGTTGAAAAACGGCTTCCGAAACAGGGGAATAAAATACCATGTTTTGCATTAAAAGCCGTAAACATTGCCGACTGCAAAACAATGGGCTAATAGCCCAAGGTGAAGATGACTCTTAAGGAAAGATCTATCTAAACTATTTAAATAAATAGAAATTTTAAAATATACATTTTGAAGAACAGATTATGAAATTATTTTCATGGTATACATGTAATTATTTTTTATTTAGATTTTAGATTGTTTATTTCTATAACGGGTCCAATTCATATATTTAGTATTTGGAGTCTTATATCTAAGAAAATTTGCTATACACATTAATAAAAATTTTATTTAGGGAATAAACCAAGTAAAGTCAAAACAATTATACTATGCCGTCTCAGTAATGTAATTTACAGTAAAAACTTATAATACCAGTAAAACTAAGTGTGTTTAATCAAAGGTTTCGCCAGCTGATCAGTATTCGGGCCAGGCTGAGGTTCGGTTATTTACAGACGTCAATAAACGCCGTTCTCCCAAGGTGCGGATTTACACTTAATGTGTGAAACGTTAATGTTGTATAAAATCTTTCGTAGAAGTCACGTCCTATGTTTTCATAAAATGTTATTTAGTAAATTATTTTAAAGTATATTTTTGATCACCAATCTACCCATAATTCGTAAATAAATTACATTAAGTCTATAATTTTTCTTTCTATAGTTTTTAGCCAATTTCCCTCTTGGGAATATGCTATTACATTAGTAGCCATGGTAAGACCTAAGCACGGGACCATGTTACTTTTTCATTCTGAGGTCCCCAGAAGCCAAAAACACCGTTCGTTCATTTTCATATATGTGTGTACATATATATATATATATATATATATATATATATATATATATATATATATATATATATATATATACATGTCCGTGATACCGATAACTTTTGAAGGGGACCTCCGATTTTGATTAAATTTGGTATGAAGGTGTAAGACCAGGTCTATTTTCATGAGTTCGCGAACCAGCATGAACGGGTTATGGGGACGGGGATTTGTGGGGTTTCAAAAGGGTCAAAAATGGGTTTTTGGAATTTTAACTAAAACGATTTTTAGAGCTTAAAAAACAAAAAAATTAGTATTTTTAATTTTTAACTTAGCTTAACGGATTACGGAGAAAAGTTAAAAACAGGTTTACCATGTTAATCTTATGGGAAATAAATAGAACCCTGTATTTTGCTTATTTATTGACAAAACTTTGTATAATTTGGTATGTACCTTCACTAGGTAGGATTTAACTGATATTTGCTTACAACACCCATATGGCGGCAAACCTACATACTCACCCCAAGGGGGTTTATGGGAAAAATTAAAAAGTGTCGAATATTGATGCAATTTTATATTTACCTTACCTAATCATTATATTTCCTAACAACTAACATTTTCTAACAATATCCCATGGTAGCAAACCTACATACTCACTCCCATGGAGTTTATGGGAAAAATTAAGAAGTGCCTAATTTTTATACAATTTTATATTTACCTTACCTGATCATTGTATTTTCTAACAACTAACATTTCCTAACAATCTCCCATAGCAGCAAACCTACATACTCATTCCTATGGTGTTTATGGGGAAAATACAAAATCTCAAATTCCTATGGAAATTTGCTTAGTACGCAGGCCTGCTGCGACGGGGGTATTTTGTTCTTTAACTTCTTCTTTTTTCTTGAGTTTTAATAGTGTTTTTATTTTAACAATAGTTTTATAATTTAATTTTAATAGTGGTTATCATAAAACGTAATAGTAAAAATCTTTAACAAACCTTTATACTACTGTTTATCAATTTGAATATAATCAATTTAAATTAAACGTATAAAAAATTTAAATTAATTCATTATTAATTTGGTTTATTTTCTCTATTGTTGATTCTAACAATAAATGCTACAACTCATTATTATAAAGATTAATTTGTTTACTAACAACCGATAATCATTCTAGGATGTTCCGAGTGGTCACCGTGTGTGTGTATAGGAGGGGGAAGAGAGAGAGAAAGAGAGAGAGAGAGAGAGAGAGAGAGAGAGAGAGAGAGAGAGAGAATACTCTCTCTCTTTACACTGTATCTCTCTACACACTCTCTCTACACTGTATTAGAATATATGTGTACACCGTTACAACCCCAGAATCATGTTTCTTATAATGACCATGTTATCTATTTGAACGTGTCATTTATTACACTCGGAGACGTAAAATTAATCCTGCATTATCATATAAGTAAGGTGCGAGCAGAGAACTTTTTATTTTCAATTTTAGTTCGTTATTTGAAAAACCTTTTCTTAATTTCTAATAGGATTTATTGTTTAAGAAGTTATTAAAAATATTTTCCATTGATGACTGGTCAAATCTAACTTCACAACATTCACCGTGTTTTGGGATTTTGAATCTGGGCCTGTCTTTAGATAGAAGAAATAAATAGGATAAAACAATCAGCTTCCACCAGGCATACGACACAGCTCAAATGATTGCCAAATTTTGGTCCGCACTTTACAGCCGTGTGCGTGATTCGGTGTTTCGTTCGTGTATGTTAACGTATATTTTGCACTTTTTGTTTATTTTTGATCGAACTGACGAAGTTAAAACGAAGGCAATTTTAACTATTGGCATGGTTTAGTGCACTGTGACAGTTATTCTTCGATTGAGTAATCTCCGAAACTGGCCGTCGTACCAGGACATCATTTTGGATCGTGCGAGCAGTAAAAATACAATATCATATCCGCACATGATCCACTACACTAGAGATTATGACGAAAAAAAGTTAGCAATAACACCAGATACAAACGGACTCATAGCATAGTTGAAGCCCACTCATTATTCTCCATGGCCATTCAACCATACAACCGTTTGTTGTAACGATCTTTGTTGTGGTTTATAGTTATTTCTTGCACCTGAAGAATTTATCTAATTTTCGTCCTTGAAACGTCGTTATTGTACATAATATTAAGTGGTAAGTAAATAGATTCTTAAGGAAACTCATTATCAAAAGTATTGCATTTCAAACAAGGGGGGTTTACCTGAAAATGTGGGCCTCAAAATAATAAAAAAATTAAAATAATAATAAGCGCTATTCAAACATTACCTATCACGCCTATTTTGAATAACAATTTCAATTTTTTTATTACGTGCACTATAACTCCATTCTTCATCCACGATTCCTTTATTATTCTATTAGAGGTTAAGTGGTAGAGAGAACTTGTGAGTCCTAACTTCGCCTCCATAATAAAGACATTTTTCATTTCATTTCATTCATTTGTATGCACTTTAGCTCACCCCCAAATTATGAAAGCGTGTTAAAAATTGATAAGTAGAGGGAATCGTGAAACAATGAGAAATAACTAACAGAAATTATTTTCATTTTAATATAATAGACAGTGTATGATCTATATATTTATCCGTTATAAGGAAATAAAAACAATATGAATTAGTTATAAGACGTGTTATGTTACTTCTGATGTTTTTATTTTCTTCAAATCCTCATTTATGTTGTATTTTTTTACTCCCCCATTTGTTTTAGCGACTTACAAGATTATACTGACTTCTCGCCAATTCGTTTTCGTATTAATATTTTGACCAACAAAGTATAAACTAATACATCAAGAACAAATTTATTCGCATAAAAATTCCCCTCTAAAATGATACACATTTAGAACATATCTTAGTAATACTATAAAAACCGATGAAAGATGTTATTCTCACTTTAAAAAATTTTTTCTAGAATTATTTTGTCGACAATTTATAAAAAAATATATACTGAATATATTTTTTAAGATTATAAGTAAAGTCTGAATAGACATGGCTTTTAGTCAATTCTACCTCAATTAATAAACATACCATTTTAAGACTATTAAATAAAAAGTGGAAAACCATCTTAAATTAAATTTTAAATGGAAAAACAATTCACATATAATGAGGCATTTAAAGCTGAAAATTAGCTCAGCTAGTGCCAAAATGGGTTGTCGCACAACAGGGGTGTCATGAATAACTAGGATTTGACGTTCCAATACAACACTACACCGCCGTGTTGCAGTTACAATGGAGGCTGTGAAATATAATACTGCTGCCGTGTCGCTGTCACACATATAACTCCGACTAGACGATACTGGATTGTTTATTAAACTTACTACTCGCCACCGAGAAGTTTACTGGCAGTTTATTTATAATGTAAATTCCTGTAATCTTACGCTCCTTTCACACATCACGGTTTTGCCCGTACGATTAAAAATCGCACGGCGGACATTCCAATTTCTATTGGAAATTGGTAATCTTATGAGACCTTTCACACTGGCATGGTAACGGTTTTTAATCAGCTGCCAATTACTTGTATGGTGTGACGGACGGTTTTTAAATCGTGCTGTTTTTCCCGCACGGCTAAAAACGTGATGTGTGAAAGGAGCGTTATAATTCGAAAGAAATGATAGAATAATTTTAATCCCTCAATATAGTGACTGGATAAACGTTTCCTATTTTAATAATTTTCGTGCTTATTCAGCCAAGAATGAACGATTCAGGTAAGATATTCTATGTTCTGAAACAGAGAGGCATACTTGATCAGTGTCCCCAGGCTGTGCATCCTTGGGTGCAATGACGCGAAACTGCTCGGCTCATCGTTCAAAGGCCGTCAAGTAAGGTCTCATGGGAGATTTGCCTTGACCAATGACCACATTAGACCAATGGTAACCTGGTGTTATGTGCTCCTTGGCTGTGGCAGACGCTGCTGGAAGTCATGGCGGAACTATTTCATTTTTGTAATTTAGAGATATTTAGAAAGTATCTTACAACCATAACATAAGAGAAATGAAGATTCTTCATATTGTTTTAATTAGAGACAAAATAATCTAATAGGTATTAGAATGTAACATATATTATTAAAATATGTATATAACACATAATATGCTTGTCAGTTTCGATGAAAATCAAAATTATCTTAAACTGTTTATTTACGCTGGCCTGAATCGGTTCTTATAAACTTGTATACCCTTTTGACAGAGTAATCAGAATAATGTATAATTGTGTTTTTTTATTACCTATTTTGTGATCACGTAATAATGAACAAATATTACACCCACGATTGATTTGTAGGCTAATATATTCCCTCCAGCTGACGATGGCCTAGGCCGAAACGCATTTGAATGAAAAATATGTATTAATTTTTGGGATTAATCAGTATTGATAGACCTGAGTATAAATATTTGAAAATTTTTAATGGTAGAAAAAATATTTTATCTGTCGACAATTGATTGGCTACATAATTTGTCATAGTAAACATATGCAAATTTCTATTATATTCATGGGTCTGGTCTCATATTTCCTTGACATTTTGACATTTACATATTTAATTATAAGTCCAATCACATGTCGGGTATTAATGTTGAAGTGGTTTTATTGGTGAACGAGTGGTAAATTTTATTCCTACGACTGAATCTCAGTCATATTGGAATTTGTACTCAAATCTGTTTCTGCTATTATTATAATATCTTTTTTTTATTAAGGTAGTTCTTAAAAACAATTCACGCAATATATATAGAGATTAAAATATAAACGTAATCGTCATTAATATCTATATGTTTGTGTCTATATGATGTGTAAATTAATATCTATATGTACTAATCTAAATATGGGTTTACAATGGTCAAAATACTTGATTCAAGAAGGAGACTTGATCATGACTGGGCTTTTGTAAAAGTCCGTTCAAGTCAAACTTTTGTTATTCAAGTAACAGATGATCGTTATTGTGACCAAAAGTAGCCGTTTACATGGTTTAAGTTACTTGAATCACGACAGCAAAAATGGATAGTCAAGTCAACTTTAGTCGTGTAACATTTTTTTTTAATTAAAGTTTCTTTTTAAGACTGAAAAATTTTGTTTGTGCCACCAACTGTGAACAAACGTACCGGTCTATTCGATCAAACCTTTTGTGATCCCTGTTCGGAGTTTCGGGGCAGAGGTTAAATTTAATTTTTAAATTGATAGCAAACCCTATGATACTTACGTGCCCCGCATTTCTTTCGTGTGGTTGGCTCCCTTGTGCTGTGTCTGATTGGTGCAGTATGTTATTCCATTTTCATTTTTTGGGCTTTGTTTTGACTGCTTTCACAGTTTTCTGTTTAAGCTTTGTGCATTTATTCGTGTTTTATTTTTTGTGTCACTGCCTTTACTGTATTCAGGTGGGCTATGGACTTCTCCAGGTTCGTCTGGTGTGTTTTTTACTAACCTTATTATGTTCTAGGTATCTCTTCCACCTGATCAAAGATAGGATCAGACTCCAGATCTTTAATTTGTTATTATTAATCAGATGTTGATAATGTCCAGAATAATCTACCAAATAATAACAAACACTATGAAATGGTCTATAATTTTGAAGAGCCGTTAAAAGTTAAACAAATTACGCAAAACCAGACTTTATTGGCACAACCCGTTAAAAGTACTAAAATAAAAAAAAATTATAAAATGCATTAACTTCCGCCTTATACCAACAATTTTATGTTGGTTTGCGATATATAACTCACAATATGAAGACTTTTAAAATAATGCCTAATGTGGTACATGCTTAATTATTTCTTAAGACTGCCTCTTGGGAATATCTTTAGCAGAATTCTAAAACCTCAAAGGGTTAAGTATGAATAAAGTTACTGAAGTTTTTATACACATACATTACATAAAAATTCATATACGTATATTTATTAAGATCGCCTGCCTTTTTTGAACGTGTTATTCATTTGAAATCCGGTTTGCAGAATTTATCTTCTTTTAAAAGCTTGTTAATATGTCTTGATAGGCCTCATAACGGTTTATATTTTTTCAAAGTTACTCCTCCACCTCCAACCCCTTAAAAGGGTGGAAAAATAAATTATGTCAAAATGGCGCAAAATTTGTTCACAGCTATTGCCACGAAGATACTTTTACTAACTCTTTGAATCTTAAAATACAACTTTGTTTGAATACTTGATTTACACACTGTCCATCTATATATTAATGCGCAGGCATGTTTTAATTCCTCCTTTTTTCTCAGCTCGTGTACATCGTAAGATAAATCCGAGCATACCGTTAGAAAGGTATTGTAGATGAGCAGAATCACATTCTAATTCACATAGGACTCCAGGGCTACGCCCCACAGGCTTTTAAAGTTCCAATGTTAATCTTATGGAGAAAGAAGAATTGAATGAATCATTAGACAGCTGTTTTAAAAACAACTGCTAGAAAATTAGGAAGAACAGATATTTCAGTTCTAAAATGTTTTTATGCTTCTTGGGGCCAGATCAACTGAAATTTTGATCGAATTTCGATCAGGAGGCGATCTCTAGTCTGTATTAAATGATAAATAAAAATTATTTTTGTATTTTTATGTAAACAAGAAAAATATTTAGGAATAAATTAAATCATACACTCCCAGATTGTATCATATTTTTTTATTTTTAGCGAATTTCCCTATAGGGAATACGCTATTACGGTAGTAGCCATGGTAAGACCTAAGTCCGGAACCATGTGACTTTTTCGTTTTGAGGTCCCCAGAAGCCAAAAACACCATTCGTTCATTTTCATATATATGTATATATATATATATATATATATATATATATATATACTAGCTGTTGCCCGTCACCGCTTCGCCCGTGATAAATTCATTTTACATGTAATAATATCTCTTTAAAGAGCAAAGAAATCTTCTTTCTTGAGAATTGTGTAAGTAGAGCATTGAATTTTGCAAAAAAAATCTTAATGAGCACATATGAGCAAAGAGGAACGAATATGTCAAATTTCAAACCCCATAGACATTACGTAGGGGGCTCTAAAGGACTTCAAAAACTATTTTTGCAAAACAATTTTTTATTTAGTAGGCAACATAACAAGTAAAAAGGTCAAATTTCAACCCTGTAGGCTATATAATAATTTTGAAGTCCAGTGGGGCCTAAAGGACTTCAAAGACTTTATTTTGTAAAACCGTTTCTTAGTGAGTACATATGAGTAAAAAGGAACGTCCACGTTAAATTTCAACCTTGTATGCCCTAGAGTAATTTTGAAGTCCAGTGGGGCGGAGCCCTAAAAGACATTAAAATTATCTTTGCATAATCTTTTCTTAGTGAGTACAAATGAGTAAAGAGGAGCGTCCAAGTCAAGTTTCAACCCTGTATGCCCAAGAGTAATTTAGAAGTCCAGTGGGGTGGAGCCCTAAAGGACTTCAAAGACTTTATTTTTTAAAAACGTTTTTTAGTGAGTACATATGAGTAAAAAGGAACGTCCACGTTAAATTTCAAACTTGTATGCCGTAGAGTAATTTTGAAGTCCAGTGGGGCGGAGCTCTAAAAGACATCAAAAACTATCTTTGCATAACCTTTTCTTAGTGAGTACAAATGAGTAAAGAGGAGCGTCCAAGTCAAGTTTCAACCCTGTATGCCCTTTCAAGAGTAATTTAGAAGTCCAGTGGGGTGGAGCCCTAAAGGACTTCAAAAACTATACTTGGAAAACCTTTTCTTAGTGAATACCTATGAGCAAAGCAGAACGTCCATGCCAAATTTCAACATCGTAGGTCTTATAGTTTTCTATATTCGTTGTTTCCTAGATTTGTATAAAAAATTGGCCATAAGGATAACATTAGATAGAAATGTTGAAGTCCTGTGTGGCAGAGCCCTGATGGAATTTTGCAAAACCGTTTCTTAGTGAGCACCTATGAGCAAAGCAGAACATCCATGCCAAATGTCAACATCGTAGGTCTTATAGTTTTCTATATTCGTTGTTTCCTAGATTTGTATAAAAAATTGGCCATAAGGATAACATTAGATAGAAATGTTGAAGTCCTGTGTGGCAGAGCCCTGATTGAATTTTACAAAACCGTTTCTTAGTGAGCACCTATGAGCAAAGAAGAACACCTGTGCTAAATTTTAACATTCTAGGTCCCATAGTTTTTCAGATTCGTTGTTGCTTTGATTTGTATTAAAATTGGCCATAAGATTAACATTAGATGGAAATTTTGAAGTCCTGTGGGGCGGAGACCTGAAGGAATTTTGCAAAACTGTTTCTTAGTGAGCATTTTTGAGCAAAGTGGAACGTCCATGCAATATTTCAACCCTCTATACCCCATGGTTATGGAGATTCTCTGATACATGAGTGAGTGGTATTTGACAAATATATAGTAGATATATCTATGTGTCCGTGGTACTGATAACTTTTGACAGCAACCTCCAATTTTAATGAAATTTGGTATGAAGGTGTAAGACCAGATCTATTTTCATGAGTTCGCGAACCAGCATGATCGGGTTATGGGAACGGGGTTTTATGGGGTTTCAAAGGGATCAAAAATGGGTTTTTGGCATTTTTTAACCTTAATTTATAAAATTCAACAATTTTAACTAAAACCATTTAAAAGAGCTTAAAAACACAAACAATTAAGTATTTTGAATTTTTAACTTGGCTCAACAGGTTACGGAGAAAAGCTAAAAATAGGTTTCCAATGTTAATCTTATGGGAAATCAACAAAACCCTATATCTCGCTTATTTATTGGAATAACTTGATAAAATTTGGTATGTACATTCACTAGGTAGGGTTTAACTGATATTTGCTTACAACACCCATATGGAAGCAAACCTACATACTCACCCCCATGAGGCTTATGGGGAAAATTTAAGTTTT
Organism: Neoaliturus tenellus; assembly: GCA_030545055.2. Taxonomy (NCBI): domain Eukaryota; kingdom Metazoa; phylum Arthropoda; class Insecta; order Hemiptera; family Cicadellidae; genus Neoaliturus; species Neoaliturus tenellus. Next base: position 232,180,471 of record CM061531.1, read on the forward strand.
GAATATTGATACAATTTGATATTTCCCTCACCTAACTATTACATTTTTTAACAAAACAAACATTTTGTAACAACATCCAATGGCAGCAAACCTACATACTCATTCCTATGGTGTTTATGGGGAAAATACAAAATCTCAAGATAATTTGGAAATTCGCTGAGTACGCAGGTCTGCTGCGACGGGGGTAATTTTTTTTATTAAGCTAAGAGTAAAATGTACTAAAATGAATAAATGTACTGTACTTCATAAATTACTGAGCAAATAACGCAATTTTTCCAAAGCAGTTCACGAAATTGATAACCTGTTTCATTCTTCCTATTGTCGTGGTATAAGAAAAAGGTATTGGTTCTAAAAAAATACTCGGTGAAAAAGTTTTTTCATCAAAGTATTTTATTTACCTGACTCTTTTTTGTTCATCAGAAAACATTTTTCCACTCATGTTCTGTAAGAAAAAACCACATTATTTTAATTCTTATTACCTCTCATACATGTGACCATTTATAGTCGTGGTTGTGAAATAACACATGATTCAAATACAGTACCTTATAAACTATTAATGGAATAACAGGCCAAATAAGCTTTCTCCAAAAATAACATTGGTGACGTCTATAATAAAACTTCTTATCAATCGCCAATTTGCAGTTAAATTGTTTTATCACTAACAGAATGCCTTTTTTTCATTTTCTTAGATAACTCCTTATTTACCCTCGATTTCTATTGCATGGGTTATATCACTTCCAAGAATGACAGATAACGGAGATACAGTTATTCCAACATGAAAGCAAGTTATAATCGAGCCTCGGGCAACGCGTACTGTAGATGATGAAGTTGTGGTTACGTTCAAGACAAGGTAACTTTGAGGAAGATTAAAAAAGCAAAATATGTCAATTTATGCCATACATAAAAATCCCTAATACAGTACTACTTTACAAAACGGTTGGAATAGTATATCATTATAATTTATGTAAACTAAAATTATTAATTGTATATTAAAAGTATATTATTATTTAGATATTTACGTATTATAAACTTTCAAAAAACCAAATTTTGTAAGGTATGCACATTTAAAATTTATATTGTATTTAAGCATTTAGTATTTAAGCTTTAAGCTAGTCGTAATACAATTATTTAAATTTATTTCAATAAATTAAAAATAATAACAGAAATTAAGAGTAAATAAATAACATATTTAAATTTTTAATATTAAATAGCATTAAGTAACAACTCAGCCTCTTCTTACTATGGGGTTCAAGTCATGTTAACATATTTAAAAATATGTATGGTAAAAACATGTAAAGAGATATATTATAAAATATGTTATTTGCGGGTTATATCATAGTTCATAAAATAAAATATTTTTTGTTCTAGCTCTTTGTAGGAATCCCCGACTACACGTTAATGATTTAACGTTGCTGTATTTTATTTGAGACACCAACAAAATATGTACATTATTTTAAGATGAGTATGACTGAAGGGTGAGTTTGATAGTGCAATAGATCTGATGATGTGTAGCTTTTTTATTGACAAATTAATTAATTGCTAATTAATTTATATTAATATTAATTAGCAAACCAAGGGCTAATTAATTAATATACAAGCTAATTAATTTTTCAAAAACATTAATTAATAGTAAAATTAACAAAAGAAGCCGGGTCCAGTTTTGAACATTAAAAAGTGCAACCCTTCTTATAATCAAACAGGCAATCTTTAGATTGGAATACGAATTCTATAACTACTCAGCTATCCAGCCAGTGCAGTAACAAGATAGTTCCAAAATCACCATGTTTCTCAGAACTCCAGTCAACTCATCTAGTGAGTTCCGGTGACATATCGAGCCCGGGTGTTATCAGCCAATTTGTAAACCCTTGTTGGCAAAATAGAACTTATGTTCTGATTTTGATTATCTGCAAGTTCAACATATGCATCTTTGATTAGTCTGCCACTGTGTTTGTTTCTTGATTTATTCTGTACTCTATAAAAAATACGCTGTGAATATTAATCTACAACATGTTAGATATTTGGAATTTTTGTGTATTATAACGTATTATATATATAATTGAAAGTCTTTAAAACTTGCAATAAATTTACAGTGAAATATAAGTATTTAATGTTGTTGACTGTTCAAAGAAGCTTTTGTCTTATAAATCCTTAATATGTTATATAGGTATGTATGTTGCATGAAGGTATGTACGTATTCACACAGAGCTTTTTAAGGACTTTCTAAAAACTTTGAAAATAAATTAGGTATGGGATAAAAAATAATATATATACAGGTCATTATTATAGAAAAATTTTATTTCGTTATGAGCTTCAGTTTAAATTATAAAACTGTTAACATTTATCTGATGGAGTTATATATCAAAACGAAAAAAAGAAATAATTAAAATAGAATATTCCACTGCCAAAGTACAGATCACATGTTCTAGTATAAAATGTGGGTTTATATTGTCTTTTAAATCAGCATGATACATGTTGTTTGTAATCATAAATGAAAAACAAACGTCTACAACACTCAAAAATATGTTTACCCTTATATTGCAAAGAATACAGAAGGTAATTAATCGATTCATATATTTACCTTCTGTATGCTTTGCAATATAAGTGTAAATATAGTTTTGAGTGTTATAGACGTTTGTTTTTCATTCCTGTTTGTATTGTAGCCAAATATTAAATTACACTATAGTGAAAACAATTTTTTATTTCAAATCGTATTTTAATTGGGGATTTTGAATGTTTAGAAACATGTTGGATAATAACAACTAATCAATTTGTAGAATATCAATTGAATTTGAAAACAAAATAATCATAGTAACAATGATTAAATTAGCTACCAAGCATTGAAATAGAATACACGTGTTACAGAATTAATATGTGGTTCATTCAACACATACCAGAGTGCAGCACCCATAGGCATACACTAAAACCGTCTGAAAGGCGAGTGAGGCAGGGGAGCGAAAGAGCTCATTTTTAACATAACAATCAACCTTTTTGCACTTGGCATTTCAGCACACCGTCTCGGTCTGTTTCTTATATTACTACCATGAATCGTTTAAGTTTACATAGCAAATGCTATGCCCTTAGGTAGTAGGTTTAATTTAAAATCATCTTTATTTTTGGTTGGTCGAAGCCTATCAATACGTTTTACTAAATATACTAGAATTAATAATGAGTACGTAGTGTTGTATTGTACCAATGTTTCGGAATCGTTAGGAAAACAATGTAGTACATATTTTATTAAAAACATTGAATTATGCTATAGGATTCTAAAACTGCACATTAGTCTTGGTGTTTAGATGGTGATATAAATAACTAGGTCCCGGATGGCTGAAGAAGGAGTATATTGCCCTCCCGGAGGGATGTGAACTGCGGGTGGTCTAGATATGAAGGATAATAACAACCTGTATCCCAACTTGTATCCACTGTAACCACAAGTGAAAAATACTTTAAGTTGGTAACAAATTTTTTGTCAGTGAAAAATAAGTTGATAATATAATATTTGCACAGGACAGATCTCAAAAATAGGTTTTTTTCTAACTTTGCAAATACTTTATATTTCTGGGATGAAAATAATTTAAATACAAGTGTCAAGCCAGTATAATCTTGTTTCGTTGTAATCTTTAACTAAATAAAAAAATACACTAGTCTTATAATGGAGTAAAAAATCAAAACAAAGCAATAACAGCTGACTCAACTGTCAAAAGTGCACTCCACGTGTTCCACCATAAAAATTTGGGTTTTTATTGTAGCCAGATAATCAATGGCACTATAATAATAGTAGTTTTCATCACTAGGAGCAAAAGTGGGTCTTTTTGGTGAGTAATTGTGTTTTAAAAACGAGGCGCAGCTGAGTATTAAGCATCAAAGCATTTTTGATTAAGCCTCAAAAAGACACTTTTGCTCCGAGTGATGAACAACGTTTTTTTTTATCGTAAAGCGAAATTAGACTTTTAATCGAAAAAAATATTAACCATAAATTTGTATTTTCGAGGTTATGTTTATGAAGTAGTTAATATGCAGTATTTACATTTCTGTTGTTTACAAACAATGCTATTTATAACGTTTGAATTTCTAAATTCTGCATCTCAAAATTAATAAATGAATAAGCAAACAGCTGACTTTTAGTCCTAGGACCTAAAATATATTCTGGTTGATTTTGTAGTCCTAGGACAGAAAAGAAACGGTTTTGGTACTATGGAGTGAACAAAAAAACAGGCTGATTTCGTGCAGAATGATAAAAAATAATTTACCATTTCATTACCTAAATATGTTTTCATATTTTTTATAATAAATACGTTTACAAATGCTTAGCCCTAAGGACTTAAACAAATTTTAGTTATAACAAATGTAGCTAAAATTCCAAGTACGAATGTTTTCTCTCCTAATTTGAAGCGGAGGAAAAGCTAGGAAAAACGTCACTTTATGCAGGGGGTGCAAAATCAGAATACGGAATGTCCCGTACATAAATCAGCCAAAAACGGATTAACCTGAGTAATGGGTTCATTCGTCATGTTGATAAGGTGCAGATTTGGACCCCCGCCATCCTGTGTCTGTCGAGCCGCGGCTTGCCACCCCCCCCCCCCCCCCCAACACACACACATAACAGGGTAATGTTTCCCGGGCATCTGTAAAAAACGATAGTGAATCCTGTCCTATAATAAATCTTCAAATACTAAATTTTACTATTTTAGTATAAATATTTTTTTCTTTTTTTAGAAAATCAAAAAGATAAGAAACAGCTAACTAATTATGAGGCAGCATAAGTTGGACAAAAAAACTAAATTCAATAATAATGATATGACGTATTAACTATCCTTGTTGAACACGTCCATAAGAATTCTCAACTTATATTCCTTCCTTAACATGCTTTATTCAATGTTACCGTTGCAAGAAAATTTATTAAAAAGAAGAATATAGCAGTTTCAAGTGTTGCACCTAAAATTAACGAAATGTAATGAGTAGTGTGTTTTGGTTACCGCTGGCTCAGGTCAGCTGCCCCGGAAGCCATGCGCCGGGGCACACAGCTTCCGGTCGGTTAGATTAGATATTAAATGAGGAGGTGGAGGCCCTCGCTAATTGGCCCATAAATTAACCAGGTGCAAGCTGGCGAGGGGAAGGTGACGGGGAAGGTTGGAGGGGATAGAGTTTAAGAATAAAATTTATCATAGGCGAGGGTAGGATTCGAACCCGGCCCGCTGGCGTTTGAGGCCAGCGCTTTACCTCATAGCCACCGAGGTACTTGGTGAAAGGTGGTGTAAATGTGTCTGATAATATTGTGCCTGTGGTTCGCTTCTTGTCCACAAGAGTGCAGCACGTACTACGACTGCGGCAAGTTCAAAATTCCTCCACCAGAGTTCAGCATGTACTAGGGCTGCAGCTAGTTCACTGTTTCTCCAACAGATAGTAGCACGTGTTATGGCTGCACCCAGTTTACCCCAAAATATCCCCACGAATTACCCAAATTACCCTGAAATTCCCCAAAATACCCTGCAATTTTTCCAAATTTCCTCGCAGTCGTACCAACTTATGTCATTCACTATAAAACAAGAACAAATTAAATGCTGGGGTATATACTATAAAAAGTGAATAAAACCCAAAAATGTAGGCAATACAGTACATAAAATCAACCAACTTACGTCATTCACTATAAAACAAGAACACCTGGATCGCCCGGAACAAGAACATATGAAATGCTGTGGGCTATACTATAAAAAGTGAATAAAACCCAAAGATGGCTGCAATACACTATATAAAATCAACCAACTTATGTCATTCACTAATCAACAGTTATACTATATGAAATGTACCTGTGGCTAGTTCTCACCGTCAATGGCTATAACGTCAAATGTACATAATCAACGGTTACACTATATAAAATTAAAACTCTACAATATTATTTAATATACACCAATGACTATAACGTTAAATCTAGTTATACTATATGAAATGTGGCCAAGGCTATACTATATATTATGCATTGATGACTTTACGTTAAATATACGCGATCAATGCTTATACTATATGAAATGCATTCGCCGCTATACTATACAAAATATCAATGAATATAATGTTAAATAAACATGATCAACGCTTATACTATATGAAATGTACCTGTGACTAGTTCTCTGCATCAATGGCTATAATGTCAAATGTACATAATCAACGGTTACACTATATAAAATGAAAACTCTACTATATTATTTAATATACACCAATGACTATAATGTTAAATCTAGTTATACTATATGAAATGTTCCCAAGACTGTACTATAAACTATGCATTGATGACTTTACGTTAAATATACGCGATCAATGCTTATACTATATGAAATGCATTCACCGCTATACTATACAAAATATCAATGAATATAATGTTAAATAATCAACGCTTATACTATATGAAATGTACCTGTGACTAGTTCTCTGCATCAATGGCTATAATGTAAAATGTATATAATGAACGGTTACACTGTATAAAATGAAAATGCTACTTTACTATTTAATATACATCAATGACTATAATGTTAAATATTTCTAATCTAGTTATACTATATGAAATGTGTCCAAGGCTATACTATAAAAAGTGAATAAAACGCAAAAATGTTGGCTATACAGCACATAAAATCAATGGCTAGAAGCTGTTAAGCAACTAACAACGTTATCATACTATATACGACGCATACAGTACTATATAAAGTGAATAACATGCAAACTTCAGCTTAAAAAACATAAAAATCGCTAATATCTCGAAAACGGTGCGTCCTAGGGGTCCGGGGACCCCAAAAAACTACCTACTACGCAGTAGAGGTACCCCCAGGGGGTGGGTTCCCATAATTAAAAAATTAACAAAAAAGTTGCGGGTTGCATCTAAAAAATGAAGGGGCAATGAAGGGGCAAAACTTTGAAATTCCATATCTTAGGAACGGCTCAATGTATTAACTTCATGCTTGGTATGTGTGTACATTTACTTGCTGTCTACAAATGCATGGCAAAAGGTATCCAAAAAATGAAGGCGCAAAAAAGTTTTTATTTTATATCTTTTGAATGGCAATATGTATTTACTTCAAACTTGGTATTTGTATACATGTAATGTTAACAAGTAATAAAATGCTAAAAATAACTTTCCAAATCTAAGGTCAAACTGTCCAAAAATAAAAAAAACCTAAAATTAACATTATTATTGCCCTTCGCTAGCGTAGGGCTTTACCTTTGAGTCAATAGGCATTTGTATTTATAAGTATGTGTGTACACTTATTTGGTGTCAACAAATGAATGGCACGAGGTATCCAAAAAATGAAGGCGCAAAACAGTTTTATTTTATATCTTTTAAATGGCATTATGGATTAACTTCTTACTTGGTATGTAGGTTGGTATAATTAAACATTAATTGTTTACCATTGCGTGGTGGGGTGCATCCAAAAAATGAAGGGGCAAAACTTAAATATTGTATATTTCAGGAGTGTTTGGACCGATTAACTTCTTACTTGGTATGAAGTTGTGTATGAGTAAACATTAATTGTTTACCATTGCATGGCGGGGTGCATCCAAAAAATGAAGGGGCAAAACTTAAATATTGTATATCTCAGGAGTGGCTGGACCGATTAACTTCTTACTTGGTATGTAGGTTGGTATGAGTAAACATTAAAATGTTTATAATTGCGTGGCGGGGTGCATAAAAAAAATGAAGGGGCAAAAATTAAATATTGTATATCTCAGGAGTGGCTGGACCGATTAAATTCTTACTTGGTATGTAGGTTGGTATAAATAAACATTAAATGTTTACCATTGCGTGGCGGGGTGCATCCAAAAAATGAAGGGGCAAAACATAAATATTGTGTATCTCAGGATTGGTAGGACCGATAAACTTCTTACTTGGTATGTAGGTGTGTATGAGTAAACATTAATTGTTTACCATTGCGTGGCGGGGTGCATCCAAAAAATGAATGGGCAAAACCTAAATATTGTATATCTTAGGAGTGGCTGGACCGATTAACTTCTTACTTAGTATGTAAGTTGGTATGAGTAAACATTAAATGTTTATAATTGCGTGGCGGGGTGCATCCAAAAAATGAAGGGGCAAAACTTAAATATTGTATATCTCAGGAGTGGCTGGACCGATTAACTTCTTACTTAGTATGTAGGTTGGTATGAGTAAACATTAAATGTTTACCATTGCGTGGCGGGGTGCATAAAAAAAATGAGGGGGAAAAACTTAAATATTGTGTATCTCAGGATTAGCTGGACCGATAAACTTCTTACTTCTTATGTAGGTTGGTATGAATAAACATTAAATGTTTACCATTGCGTGGCAAGGTGCATCCAAAAAATGAAGGGGCAAATATTAAATATTGCGTATCTCAGGATTTGCTGGAACGATAAACATCTTACTTGGTATGTAGGTGTGTATAAGTAAACATTAAATGTTTACCATTGCGTGGCGGGGTGCATCCAAAAAACGAAGGGGCAAAACTTATATATTGTATATCTCAGGAGTGGCTGGACCGATTAACTTCTTACTTGGTATGTAGGTTGGTATGAGTAAACATTAAATGTTTAACATTGCGTGGCGGGGTGCATCCAAAAAATGAAGGGGCAAAACTTAAATATTGTGTATCTCAGGATTGGCTGGACCGATAAACTTCTTACTTGGTATTTAGGTGTGTATGAGTAATCATTAATTGTTTACCATTGCCTAGCGGGGTGCATCCAAAAAAATGAAGGCGCAAGACCTAAATATTGTATATCTCAGGAGTGGCTGGACCGATTAACTTATTACTTGGTATGTAGGTTGGTATGAGGAAACATTAAATGTTAATAATTGCGTGGCGGGGTGCATCCAAAAAATGAAGGGGCAAAACTTAAATACTGTATATCTCAGGATTGGCTGGACCGATAAACTTCTTACTTGGTATGTAGGTTGGTATGAGTAAATATTATTTGTTTGACATTGCAAGGCGGGATGCATCCAAAAAATGAAGGGGCAAAACTTAAATATTGTATATCTCAGGATTGGCTGGACCGATAAACTTCTTACTTGGTTTGTAGGTTGGTATGAGTAAACATTAAATGTTTATAATTGCGTGGCGGGTTGCATCCAAAAAATGAAGGGGCAAAACTTAAATACTGTATATCTCAGGATTGGCTGGACCGATAAACTTCTTACTTGGTATGTAGGTTGGTATGAGTAAATATTATTTGTTTGACATTGCAAGGCGGGATGCATCCAAAAAATGAAGGGGCAAAACTTTAATACTGTATATCTCAGGATTGACTGGACCGATAAACTTCTTCTTTGGTATGTAGGTTGGTATGAGTAAATATTAATTGTTTGACATTGCATGGCGGGGTGCATCCAAAAAATGAAGGGGCAAAACTTAAATATTGTATATCTCAGGAGTGGCTAGACCGATTAACTTCTTACTTGGTATATAGGTTGGTATAAGTAAACATTAAATGTTTACCATTGCGTGGCGGGGTGCATCAAAAAAATGAAGGGGCAAAACTTAAATATTGTATATCTCGGGAGTGGCTTTACCGATTAACTTCTTACTTGGTATGTAGGTTGGCATGAGTAAACATTAAATGTTTACCATTGCGTGGCGGGGTGCATCCAAAAAATGAAGGGGCAAAACTTAAATATTGTATATCTCAGGAGTGGCTCGACCGATAAACTTCTAACTTGGTATGTAGTTCAGTATGAGTAAATATTAATTGTTTGACATTGCATGGCGGGGTGCATCCAAAAAATGAAGGGGCAAAACTTAAATATTGTATATCTCAGGAGTGGCTGGACCGATTAACTTCTTACTTGGTATGTAGGTTGGTATGAGTAAACATTAAAATGTTTATAATTGCGTGGCGGGGTGCATCAAAAAAGTGAAGGGGCAAAAATTAAATATTGTATATCTCAGGAGTGGCTGGACCGATTAAATTCTTACTTGGTATGTAGGTTGGTATAAATAAACATTAAATGTTTACCATTGCGTGGCGGGGTGCATCCAAAAAATGAAGGGGCAAAACATAAATATTGTGTATCTCAGGATTGGTAGGACCGATAAACTTCTTACTTGGTATGTAGGTGTGTATGAGTAAACATTAATTGTTTACCATTGCGTGGCGGGGTGCATCCAAAAAATGAATGGGCAAAACCTAAATATTGTATATCGTAGGAGTGGCTGGACCGATTAACTTCTTACTTAGTATGTAAGTTGGTATGAGTAAACATTAAATGTTTATAATTGCGTGGCGGGGTGCATCCAAAAAATGAAGGGGCAAAACTTAAATATTGTATATCTCAGGAGTGGCTGGACCGATTAACTTCTTACTTAGTATGTAGGTTGGTATGAGTAAACATTAAATGTTTACCATTGCGTGGCGGGGTGCATCAAAAAAATGAGGGGGAAAAACTTAAATATTGTGTATCTCAGGATTAGCTGGACCGATAAACTTCTTACTTCTTATGTAGGTTGGTATGAATAAACATTAAATGTTTACCATTGCGTGGCAAGGTGCATCCAAAAAATGAAGGGGCAAATATTAAATATTGCGTATCTCAGGATTGGCTGGACCGATAAACATCTTACTTGGTATGTAGGTGTGTATGAGTAAACATTAAATGTTTACCATTGCGTGGCGGGGTGCATCCAAAAAACGAAGGGGCAAAACTTATATATTGTATATCTCAGGAGTGGCTGGACCGATTAACTTCTTACTTGGTATGTAGGTTGGTATGAGTAAACATTAAATGTTTAACATTGCGTGGCGGGGTGCATCCAAAAAATGAAGGGGCAAAACTTAAATATTGTGTATCTCAGGATTGGCTGGACCGATAAACTTCTTACTTGGTATTTAGGTGTGTATGAGTAAACATTAATTGTTTACCATTGCTTAGCGGGGTGCATCCAAAAAAATGAAGGCGCAAGACCTAAATATTGTATATCTCAGGAGTGGCTGGACCGATTAACTTATTACTTGGTATGTAGGTTGGTATGAGGAAACATTAAATGTTAATAATTGCGTGGCGGGGTGCATCCAAAAAAGAAGGGGCAAAACTTAAATACTGTATATCTCAGGATTGGCTGGACCGATAAACTTCTTACTTGGTATGTAGGTTGGTATGAGTAAATATTATTTGTTTGACATTGCAAGGCGGGATGCATCCAAAAAATGAAGGGGCAAAACTTAAATATTGTATATCTCAGGATTGGCTGGACCGATAAACTTCTTACTTGGTTTGTAGGTTGGTATGAGTAAACATTAAATGTTTATTATTGCGTGGCGGGTTGCATCCAAAAAATGAAGGGGCAAAACTTAAATACTGTATATCTCAGGATTGGCTGGACCAATAAACTTCTTACTTGGTATGTAGGTTGGTATGAGTAAATATTATTTGTTTGACATTGCAAGGCGGGATGCATCCAAAAAATGAAGGGGCAAAACTTTAATACTGTATATCTCAGGATTGGCTGGACCGATAAACTTCTTCTTTGGTATGTAGGTTGGTATGAGTAAATATTAATTGTTTGACATTGCATGGCGGGGTGCATCCAAAAAATGAAGGGGCAAAACTTAAATATTGTATATCTCAGGAGTGGCTAGACCGATTAACTTCTTACTTGGTATATAGGTTGGTATAAGTAAACATTAAATGTTTACCATTGCGTGGCGGGGTGCATCCAAAAAATGAAGGGGCAAAACTTAAATATTGTATATCTCGGGAGTGGCTTTACCGATTAACTTCTTACTTGGTATGTAGGTTGGCATGAGTAAACATTAAATGTTTACCATTGCGTGGCGGGGTGCATCCAAAAAATGAAGGGGCAAAACTTAAATATTGTATATCTCAGGAGTGGCTCGACCGATAAACTTCTAACTTGGTATGTAGTTCAGTATGAGTAAATATTAATTGTTTGACATTGCATGGCGGGGTGCATCCAAAAAATGAAGGGGCAAAACTTAAATATTGTATATCTCAGCAGTGGCTGGACCGATTAACTTCTTACTTGGTATATAGGTTGGTATGAGTAAACTTCAAATGTATACCATTGCGTGGCGGGGTGCATCCAAAAAATGAAGGGGCAAAACTTAAATATTGTATATCTCTGGAGTGGCTTTACTGATTAACTTCTTACTTGGTATGTAGGTTGGTATGAGTAAAAATTAAATGTTTACCATTGCGTGGTGGGGTGCATCCCAAAAAATGAAGGGGCAAAACCTTAATACTGTATATCTCAGGAGTGGCTGGACCGATTAACTTCTTCCTTGGTATGTAGGTTGGTATGAGTAAATATTAAATGTTTATAATTGCGTGGTGGTGTGCATCCAAAAAATGAAGGGGCAAAACTTAAATATTTTATATCTCAGGATTGGCTGGACCGATAAACTTCTTACTTCGTATGTAGGTTGGTATGAGTAAACATTAAATGTTTACCATTGCGTGGCGGGGTGCATCCAAAAATGAAGGGGCAAAACTTAAATATTGTATATCTCAGGATTGGCTGGACCGATAAACTTCTTACTTGGTATGTAGGTTGGTATGAGTAAACATTAATTTTTTGACATGCATTGCGGAGTGCATCCAAAAAATGAAGATGCAAAACTTAAATATTGTATATCTCAGGAGTTGCTCTACCGATTAACTTCTTTCTTGGTATATAGGTTGGTATGAGTAAACATTAAATGTTTACCATTGTGTGGCGGGGTGCATCCAAAAAATGAAGGGGCAAAACTTAAATATTGTATATCTCAGGGTTGGCTGGACCGATAAACTTCTTACTTGGTTTGTAGGTTGGTATGATTAAACATTAAATGTTTACCATTGCGTGGCGGGGTGCATCCAAAAAATGAAGGGGCAAAACTTAAATATTGTATATCTCAGGATTGGCTGGACCGATAAACTTCTTACTTGGTTTGTAGGTTGGTATGATTAAACATTAAATGTTTACCATTGCGTGGCGGGGTGCATCCAAAAAATGAAGGGGCAAAACTTAAATATTGTATATCTCAGGATTGGCTGGACCGATAAACTTCTTACTTGGTTTGTAGGTTGTTATGATTAAACATTAAATGTTTACCATTGCGTGGCGGGGTGCATTAAAAAAATGAAGGGGCAAAATTTAAATATTGTATATCTCATGAGTGGCTAGACCGAATAACTTCTTATTTGGTATGTAGGCTGGTATGAGTAAACATTAATTGTTTACCATTGCGTGGCGTGGTGCATCCAAAAAAATTAAGGGGCAAAACTTAAATATCGTACATTTTAGAAGTGGTTCATTTTATAATTGGATCAATTATCGTCAGACATGGTATGTGTGTACATATAGCTACAATTAAAGGTAGCAATGTTTTTGTGCTACCTTCGATTTACTATTTTTATAGAATGGTGTATGGAAAAAATTCTCTAGGTTTTCAAGGAACACTATTAATTATTGGTTTAAGGACAGACTACCATAGATGTGTGTATATATGTAAATTCTTAACAAAACCTTAGTTTTAACGATCAAGGTAATTTGGAGACTTCTAACTGGATTAAACCCATTGATAAATTTAGCATCGTTTTTGTGGTTTCTTTTATGTATTATTTTATATTGAATTTTATATGATAAACTTTCTTTAGGTTTTTAAGCAACACTTTTAAGTTTTGGTTTAATGTAAAACTACTAGATATGTCTATGTATGTATAAATTCTTAACAAAACTTTAGTTTCACCATTAAAGTTGATTTGGAAAACTTCTAATTGAGCTTAACCCATTTATTAAATGTTGCTACTTAAAGGTAGCACTGTTTTAGTGCTATCTTTGATGTAGTATTTTTGTATGCAAAAGTTTTCTTCAGGTTTTTTAAACAACACGTTTAAGTATTGCTTTAAAGTCAAACGATCAAATATGTTTTTTATCTGCGTGAATTTCTAACAAATCGTTAGTTTTAACCTTAAACGTGATTCGAAAACTTCTAATTGGGCTCAACCCATTTAAATGTTGCTACTTAAAGATATCACCACTTTGGTGCTACTTTTCATGTACTAAATTCATATGTAAAATTTTGCAATAGGTTTTTAAAAAAAATTTTTAGTTTTAACCTTAAACTTTATTTTGAAACTTTTAATTGAGTTTAACCTATTTAAATGTTACTACTTAAAGATAGCACCACTTTGGTGCTACCTTTGATGTTCTATTTCTATATGTAAAATTTTGCTATAGGTTTTTAAACAACACTTTTAAGTAATGTTTTAAGGCCAAACCAATAAATATATTTTTTATCTATGTGAATTCTTAACAAAACTTTTGTTACTAATTGAATGGTGATATAGGAATTTCTATTTTTAGCCAGATATTGGACCACCGTTTTGTTGCTACCTTTAATGTACTATTTTAATAGTGTCTTTTATGTGTAAATTTTAACCTAATTAGTTCTGTATTTAATTTTATTATTGTTTTGAACATTTGTCTTTTAGTCAAGCAAACGTCGTTTTGATGTTAAAAAAAACATTTGTAGCACATATATGTAAAGCTAATATTTTTAAGTTCAATCCACTAAATGAATATAAATAGGACATTAATGTAAGATGTGTTAATAATCAGTTTAGATACATTATTCAGAAAATTGTCAAAAAATTCAAATTTATCATATTACTGTGTATGTGCAGCACTTTCCCTTATTTTTGCACGCGCAGTTGCGCTTCAGCATTTATAAAAGTTGTTTGTTGAGCGTGTCCCTTATTATTGACGAATCTTCACAAGAAATGATTAAAATAAAACATAGAATTGTGTACGCGCAGGTTTTTCCCCATCTTCATCGGGTATATAAGCAGCTCGGTTAACCACGTACTTCATTGTTTGGTGAACATTTGCCGAGTGAACAGCTTATTCACAATTTCGGTTTTTCCGGATATTTAAATCTGTATGCTATTTTGTAATATTCAATTAATATTGAAAGTAAATAGAAAAATAAACGACTTCACTATGTCTGCACTGCAGTGTTACATGTTTGATAATAAGCCCGTAGCTGTATTATTTGATCGTGAAAACAATCCATGGTTTAAGGCTAATGATATATCAGAGATTCTAGAATACAAAAGACCGCGAAAAGCAATACATGATCTAGTGAAGGAAAAATATAAAAAGTTGCGTAAGGATATAAATGGAACTAGTTCGGTTTTACCCTATAATTTTCAAGAAAGAACCGTATTCATAAATGAACCAGGTTTATATTCCTTAATTATATCGTCTAAGATGAAAATAGCTAAACGCTTTCAAGATTGGGTGTTTGAAGAAATCCTACCATCAATTCGCAAGTATGGAGAGTATAAAATTAAAAGAGAAAACCTTAAGTTGACTCACTCCTTACATAAAGTGTTGGCAAATAATCAAAAACTAATTGAAACGTTAGTTGATCAAATGCCTAAGGTTGCTGTTATGCCTGATGATATGGACTTAAAACATATCTTTTGTGTACTGGAAAAAAACACATACTATGAAAAGTATGGAGTAATTGAGTACAAGTGTATTCGTACAGAAAGAAGACGATTTAAAAGAGCATTGAAGAAAGCTAAGAAAGATGGTTTTGTACCAAGTCTTACAAGATATTCTGTACCAAACAGTATAAATATACTGAATAAAGCTAAGGAGGTTATGCATGATTATGGTATGCATTATGAATCTTCTTTAAATAACATATTGACACCCCATAATTTTGTAAATATTGTTAAAATTGTTCTTAATGAATAAACTGTATGAATGTATGTGTGAATGTGAGACTTATCAGATTGAGAAGTTAAGGTATTTACTATGGCTACTCCTTTGAAAAGTCTGGTTTGAGTGAAGGTCACTGGCGCGGTTGACTAAAAGACCCGTAAACCATGTGTATGTGTGTGCATGTGTGGAAAACGACGTACACCCACCTCCTCGTGGTGTTTTCTGGGTAACGCTAAGAGGTGTACAACTAATATCTTGTAAACCACATGGATTTGTTATTTATTTATTTTTTAATGTATTCACAGCTATTTATAGAAATAACTTTTATTTAAAAAAAAATTGTAACAAACAGTTTAAATTAAACAAATTTAAAGCATTTTAAATACGTACAATTTATAAATGTTGTAGCAAAACATTTCATGTTTTACTAATAATAATTATAGATGAAATCGATGGAATGTATATATAATTGATATACAAAAATATAAGTCTTGTAATTAATGAAGCTAGAAAAAAGAAATAAAGATAGCATCAAATAAGTGTTACTTTACAAAATAGTAAAACAAAAAATGCAATAAACTCTTAGATTATACACAATTCGAAGGTAGCATCCAATCAGTGTAAATAGATATAAAGGGAAAAGGCTTTCAACTAAAAATACAATAAACACTGGTTTTAAGACCTATATTTAGGTAGCACCTAATTAGCTTAATATATGTAAAAGTGAAAAGGATTTTTATCTGAATACTACAATTCATCTGTTTATACTTTATAGTTATAGGTTAATATAGAAAATGTCAAACCTATTTGTTTTTGTTTACAAATAATGAAGAAAAAAATCCAATAAACACTTGTGTTTAAGATACAAATGCTGGTGTCACCGAATCAGTGCTACCTTTAAATAGAGTAAAAGCCTTATATATGCAAAAAAATGGAAAAAATATTTGCCTAAATATTATATTTAACATGTTTTTTTACTTCAAACTAACGTGTTAATAAACCGATTTTGAACCATAAAAAATATAATAATGAAGTTAAAACATACAATATATACTGGTTTTAAGACCTTTATTTAGGTAGTACTAAATCAGAGATACCATTAAGTTAATAAAATCGCTACTTACATTTAACTATAAAATTGGTTTTATTTATTCAAACTTTAATTTTACCGATTTTTACCCTACAGATAATGCTAAAACCACTAAATCTGAAACTTGTCCATATATAATCCCATGACACTTTATAGATACAACTTATCCATCATATTCTCATTCATTTTGATTTTGATATAAGATAGTAAAAACTCAAAACTTACTACTTATTTTCAAGATAAAATAAAGGTAGCAACGAAAAAATCGGTGCTATCTTGAAATAGTTATAAGAATTGAAATATAGTATGGTTTTATTTAATTAAAATAATTTTTTTTACACATATCCGTACAAAACTAATTTTGAACATTAATGCTCAGAACCCTGACATATTGTCTTTACTTCATAGATATAGCTCAACACTGTGATTATAAATCTTGTGAATTTTGAAATAAAATAATAATAGGATAAAACACATTAACTTTTATATTTATAGCTACACTACATTTTTGTGCCACATTTACATAAAATATGTATTAATTCAATTATAATACTGTTTTTATGTATTTATACTAAATTTAGGCACAAATAAAAAAAAATACATATAGTGATGTGATATAGTCCTTATTCTATAAACACAGATTACTCTCTGATCGTTCCCCCTTAAAAACACTTTATTTACAAAAAAAAAACAAAAACAAAAAAAACTTGTGCTATTATAAAATAAAAAACTATTAATATTCACTTTTCTTTATTGGTTCTCTGATTTTACATATATGATGAGGAAAGCCAGAACTGCTATATTAAGTTATGATTTCAAGGCTAAATAGAGCTACAACCAAATAAGTGAACCTGTGTACTGAAGAAACGAGAAACATATATTTATGAATAAACAATTTTACACTTCCTTAAACTAACTGTTGCCTGTTTACACTCCACAGACAAGACTCAAATCTCTAATTATAAATAATAACATCTTAAACATAATTATTTTAAAATCTTTTAACGCAATACAATTTACTTCCATAATTAAATAAAATTGTGATATAATGTAGGAAAAAGCTACATATATATCCAATTACGAAACATTTCCATTCATATAAACTAAATGTAACCCGTTGTTTACTCTATACAGAAGGGTAAAACCTTGAAATCCGAACTTTTGGATATGGAATCCTAATATTTGGTCATTTTTTCATATACATTTTTAGTACTCCTGCTTTGAGCTCTTGAATAAAAATCTCAAGATGTAACTGATGGCTTGATTTGGACTTTCAACTGATGTAAACTTCCATCCTGACCCTCCACCTTCATGCTCCGGCAGTTTTGTGAACAATTCTTTCACACATTCATTAATAATTTTATTTACATCAGGAGCAAACATCAGAATACGATTTTTTGTTATAAAACCTCTCATTGATATTTCACCATCTGTGTTACTGCATCCAAAACTAAATCAAATTTTACAAAATTTAATCACGATTCTTCTTTTAAGGTTTGTTCAATCAATAATTTTGCCCCCTGTTAAATAGTTTTCCAAATCAAGCTGTACATCATTAATTTTGTGATAACCGTCGTCCTTGTAATGCTGTAGTCCGTAGCTGTATGGTTCCGTCTTTTTCTTTTTCCGTGTCCATCTCCGTGTCTGTGTCCACATTTTTTTTATCTTGGTAGCTAGGTATGTCTTGCTGACAACTAAAGTTTTATTTGTAGCGAGGGCTGTTTCTCAATTTGATCGTATATTTCATTTTTACAGTAAAAACTTGACTGATAAAGGGAGTTGTTAATTGAGTTTTGTTGAAGCTGCTTATAATTTAAGCGAAACCTGTATTTTCGAACAAGATATTTTACAGCGAAACGGGTTTTAGGTTGAAAGAGGTTGCTTTTGGTTTATTTCACTCTGATCCACAAAAAACACAAGCTAAAAATATGGAAAAATAGAAAAAAGGAAAAGAAAACAAAAGAAAAAATTAAAAAACAAAGAAAAAAATAAAAAAACAATAGAAAAAAAGAAAAAAATTAAAAAAAAACAAAAGAAAAATAGAAAAAAATTCTGGAAAAGCAAATTTTGCGCGCAAAAGAAAACAAAAGAAAAAATTAAAAAACAAAGAAAAAAGTAGAAAAAACAATAGAAAAAAAAGAAAAAAATTGAAAAAAACAAAAGAAAAATTGAAAAAAATTCTGGAAAAGTAAATTTTGCACTCCTGAGATATACAATATTTAAGTTTTGCCCCTTCATTTTTTGGATGCACCCCGCCATGCAATGGTAAACAATTAATGTTTACTCATACACACCTACATACCAAGTAAGAAGTTAATCGGTCCAAACACTCCTGAAATATACAATATTTAAGTTTTGCCCCTTCATTTTTTGGATGCACCCCACCACGCAATGGTAAACAATTAATGTTTAATTATACCAACCTACATACCAAGTAAGAAGTTAATCCATAATGCCATTTAAAAGATATAAAATAAAACTGTTTTGCGCCTTCATTTTTTGGATACCTCGTGCCATTCATTTGTAGACACCAAATAAGTGTACACACATACTTATAAATACAAATGCCTATTGACTCAAAGGTAAAGCCCTACGCTAGCGAAGGGCAATAATAATGTTAATTTTAGGTTTTTTTTATTTTTGGACAGTTTGACCTTAGATCTGGAAAGTTATTTTTAGCATTTTATTACTTGTTAACATTACATGTATACAAATACCAAGTTTGAAGTAAATACATATTGCCATTCAAAAGATATAAAATAAAACTTTTTTGCGCCTTCATTTTTTGGATACCTTTTGCCATGCATTTGTAGACAGCAAGTAAATGTACACACATACCAAGCATGAAGTTAATACATTGAGCCGTTCCTAAGATATGGAATTTCAAAGTTTTGCCCCTTCATTTTTTAGATGCAACCCGCAACTTTTTTGTTAATTTTTTAATTATGGGAACCCACCCCCTGGGGGTACCTCTACTGCGTAGTAGGTAGTTTTTTGGGGTCCCCGGACCCCTAGGACGCACCGTTTTCGAGATATTAGCGATTTTTATGTTTTTTAAGCTGAAGTTTGCATGTTATTCACTTTATATAGTACTGTATGCGTCGTATATAGTATGATAACGTTGTTAGTTGCTTAACAGCTTCTAGCCATTGATTTTATGTGCTGTATAGCCAACATTTTTGCGTTTTATTCACTTTTTATAGTATAGCCTTGGACACATTTCATATAGTATAACTAGATTAGAAATATTTAACATTATAGTCATTGATGTATATTAAATAGTAAAGTAGCATTTTCATTTTATACAGTGTAACCGTTCATTATATACATTTTACATTATAGCCATTGATGCAGAGAACTAGTCACAGGTACATTTCATATAGTATAAGCGTTGATTATTTAACATTATATTCATTGATATTTTGTATAGTATAGCGGTGAATGCATTTCATATAGTATAAGCATTGATCGCGTATATTTAACGTAAAGTCATCAATGCATAGTTTATAGTACAGTCTTGGGAACATTTCATATAGTATAACTAGATTTAACATTATAGTCATTGGTGTATATTAAATAATATAGTAGAGTTTTCATTTTATATAGTGTAACTGTTGATTATGTACATTTGACATTATAGCCATTGATGCAGATAACTAGTCACAGGTACATTTCATATAGTATAAGCGTTGATCATGTTTATTTAACATTATATTCATTGATATTTTGTATAGTATAGCGGCGAATGCATTTCATATAGTATAAGCATTGATCGCATATATTTAACGTAAAGTCATCAATGCATAATATATAGTATAGCCTTGGGCACATTTCATATAGTATAACTAGATTTAACGTTATAGTCATTGGTGTATATTAAATAATATTGTAGAGTTTTAATTTTATATAGTGTAACCGTTGATTATGTACATTTGACGTTATAGCCATTGACGGTGAGAACTAGCCACAGGTACATTTCATATAGTATAACTGTTGATTAGTGAATGACATAAGTTGGTTGATTTTATATAGTGTATTGCAGCCATCTTTGGGTTTTATTCACTTTTTATAGTATAGCCCACAGCATTTCATATGTTCTTGTTCCGGGCGATCCAGGTGTTCTTGTTTTATAGTGAATGACGTAAGTTGGTTGATTTTATGTACTGTATTGCCTACATTTTTGGGTTTTATTCACTTTTTATAGTATATACCCCAGCATTTAATTTGTTCTTGTTTTATAGTGAATGACATAAGTTGGTACGACTGCGAGGAAATTTGGAAAAATTGCAGGGTATTTTGGGGAATTTCAGGGTAATTTGGGTAATTCGTGGGGATATTTTGGGGTAAACTGGGTGCAGCCATAACACGTGCTACTATCTGTTGGAGAAACAGTGAACTAGCTGCAGCCCTAGTACATGCTGAACTCCGGTGGAGGAATTTTGAACTTGCCGCAGTCGTAGTACGTGCTGCACTCTTGTGGACAAGAAGCGAACCACAGGCACAATATTATCAGACACATTTACACCACCTTTCACCAAGTACCTCGGTGGCTATGAGGTAAAGCGCTGGCCTCAAACGCCAGCGGGCCGGGTTCGAATCCTACCCTCGCCTATGATAAATTTTATTCTTAAACTCTATCCCCTCCAACCTTCCCCGTCACCTTCCCCTCGCCAGCTTGCACCTGGTTAATTTATGGGCCAATTAGCGAGGGCCTCCACCTCCTCATTTAATATCTAATCTAACCGACCGGAAGCTGTGTGCCCCGGCGCATGGCTTCCGGGGCAGCTGACCTGAGCCAGCGGTAACCAAAACACACTACTGTAATGTAGTCTTTAAATTAAAAGAGAGAAACAGTTACAGAACATTTTAAGCAAAGATGGTCAAATATAAGGTTCCATTTAAGTTATGCCTTGCTACTAGTGGCGCAACTAGAGAATCTTAAAGAAAATTATAATATCAAATTCACGTAATCTTGTATCAGGTATCTTTTTCTGTTGTTTGGAACATTGTTTTGGCATGCATTTTTATATAGTAAAAATAACACTGAAAAAATATGTTTAAAAAACAATTATTTTTATAGAAATAAGGAAAGAACATTTAATATATTAGCGTGACTTATTTTTAACTTTAATTATAACCTTTCTAATATCTTACAATTTAAATCATAAGTAATAAAACACATTTTGAAAGTTTTATAAAATCTATACATTTATTTTTTAGCTGATGCTAGAATTAGATTATACATTTTTCTTAATGCGAGAAGTTATGTAACAAATGATTTAGTTTTACAAAGTATATTACACTGTGTTACAACGACTAGTCCGACTTAACTCCGATGCTGGAATGTTTCTTTTTAAATCGATTTATCTCGCTTATTTATGAACTAATTTCCTTAATTTTTATATCGTTTAATCTAAAATACAACTGTCCAAAAACCACGTAATAACTTAAATTTTGCTTATGTACTTTGTATGCAATTTAAGGTTAAATATTTTAAACAGCCACCATTTAAAAAATATGAATTGTAAAAAAATTTTTATTTTATTGAATTAGGTCTCTAAATCCAAAAGATACCAAGATTAATTTATTACAACAAATCGATCACTAATTAAAAATTATTCCTTAAAAAATACAAAATGGTGGCTGTGTGGTTAGGTATGGAGTTTTGGTCATTTTTAATATGAAATTTTAGCTTTTCTTTAGGCCAGGAATATTAAATATATTATGTTCAGTAGATATTTTAGGGACACACTGTATAGAAAACACGTATGCATTGATCATTGATCATTCTATCTTCTTCAAATATTTTCAAAACTTCCAAAAAATAATAATTATAAAATAGCCGTTGCGATATTGTTCGGTATGTTTTCATCCAATACGAGTAACAATTACTATAAAACTAAGTGTTATTTTATTTATTTTCTTAAAACGCGTAAATAACACGTAATAATGTCAAATTACTAAAATAAAGCCGTACACAATAAAAATAAAAATTTAGAGATCAAGTTCTAAAAATTGATATTGTTTATCACCATTAATAAGTTTCATAATTGATACAACATGTCCTGCATGCTCAAGAATGTACCCACAGTT
Organism: Neoaliturus tenellus; assembly: GCA_030545055.2. Classification (NCBI taxonomy): domain Eukaryota; kingdom Metazoa; phylum Arthropoda; class Insecta; order Hemiptera; family Cicadellidae; genus Neoaliturus; species Neoaliturus tenellus. Next base: position 232,203,346 of record CM061531.1, read on the forward strand.
AAACATCATATATGCAGAGTTTAAAGTGGTTAAAAAGTTTAAGAGAAACTGTTTAATAATAATCTTAATAAAATTAGTATCAAAGAATAAATATTTAAATCATGAAAACACCTTGTTAGTCTTTGAAGGGGGACTTTTTTACTGATGTAAAATATAATATACCTATAGTTAAGAGTATTGAGAAAGTAAACAGCTCTGGGTAAACCTAATATATATGTAAATTCGAGCATGATAGGTTATCCGACATGGTTAGAAGTGATCGCCCATTTTTCATAATACGCTATCTAAAGTGTTGGTGAACCTAAATCGATGTTTAGCTTTCATGATGAGATTGATTTTGAAAATTAAAGTAGAATTTATATGAAACCCGATTTCAATGTAATTAAGTAAACATTATGGATTTTCCTTTTTATTTTTTTATTAGAATTTTTGTGGATAAGATGTCTACTTGTGACTTTAAAGTATTCTAATTTATACGTTATCGGATGTTATATAAAAACAGGTAAACATTAGATATTATTCTTCATTTATATATATATATATATATATATATATATATATATATATACATGAAATCGTGTTTGGTTTTCTCTTTAGGCTTTATCAAAACTGAACCAAACCTTCCCAAAATATCTTTACCTTTTAAAGATTAACTTTTAGCAATTCACGAAGTATTCCAATTATTGATATCATTACTATCCATACATGCATATTTACATGTTTTCAGATAAAAGTACATACTTTTAATTTTGTGGTTGTTTTTTGCTTAACTAACTTTACTAAAATTAATATCAAAATATAAAGTTAGGTAAACTTTAGACCTTAGGAAGGTAAACTCCTAGTCTTAAATATGAACTAGTTATAATCACATATAGAAATATTATAAATGTACTAGTTATTAACAAATTAATATTGTATGTTAATCATGATTGTTATTTCTACTCCGTAGCTAATAGTTAAATTTTTAATAAATAAATAAGTAGTTTAAATGCGATTCCAATTTGATTAGCACTATGAACACATGAACACATAACACATGAAACTAAATTTAGAACAAGCAACACCAGCTACGGCTCATAATAACTATCTGAAAGTGTATCAATCGCCATACATGTTATGAATTGAAATATCCATTTTCTGTTTCACAATGCGAGAACATTGGAACTTCTCTTCCTTTTGGACAGTTCGCTAGCGCAAATGACGAATAATGACATACATTTGTCGTCGCCTTACTCTAGAATTAACGTCCGTTTTTACCCATTTGCAAAAATCATTAATATTTATGTTAATGTTTTTTAATGTCAATATTGAACAATTCTCAAAAAATAATATATTTCGTCACTAGTCCGGAAAGTGGCCGTTATCGGTGCAAGATCGAGTTTCAAGTACGAGGCGAAGCCGAGTACTTGAATTCGATCGAGCACCGATATACCACTTTCGGACGAGTTACGAACAGTACTTTTCATCATACCACCTTTAATAAATACACAGTTTGGATAAAAATAATAAATTTTAACCTATAAAAGTAGAGGGAAAAAGCCACTTCTAAACCGGAAGTGACGTCAGCTGCCAGGGCGGCTGCAGGGGGCAGCTGGCGCCAGCTGCCATGTCATATAGCTTCCGGTGGGGGGCAGAGGGTATATATCAGATGCTGTCGCCATATGCCATGCCATATAGCTTCCGGCTGGGCAGATGGTGAAATAATCAATGGGGGGTGGAGATGGCGAGAGCACAGGCCCTCGGTAATTGGCCCATAAATTAACCAGGTGCAGCTGGCGAGGGTAAGGTGATGGGGAAGGTTGGAGGGGTTAGAATTTAAGAATAAAATTTATCATAGGCGAGGGTAGGATTCGAACCCGGCCCGCTGGCATGTAAGGCCGGCGCTCTACCATTTAGCTACCGAGGTACTTGGTAAAAGGTAGTGTAAATGTGTCTGATAATATTGTGCCTGTGGTTCGCTTCTTGTCCACCAGAGAGCAGCATGTACTACGACTGCGGCAAGTTTCAAATTCCGCCACCAGAGTTCAGCATGTACTAGGGCTGCAGCTAGTTCACTATTTCTCCAACAGATAGCAGCACGTGTTATGGCTGCACCCAGTTTACCCCAAAATATCCCCACAAATTACCCAAATTACCCTGGAATTCCCCAAAATACCCTGCAATTTCCCAAATTTCCTCGCAGTCTTACCAACTTATGTCATTCACTATAAAACAAGAACATATGAAATGCTGGGGTATATACTATAAAAAGTGGATAAAACCCAAAACTGTTGGCAATACAGTATATAAAATCAACAAACTTACGTCATTCACTATAAAACAAGATCACCTGGATCGCCCGGAACAAGAACATATAAAATGCTGGGGGCTATACTATAAAAAGTGAATAAAACCCAAAGATGGCTGCAGGCTGCAATACAGTATATAAAATCAACCAACTTATGTCATTCGCTAATCAACAGTTATACTATATGAAATGTACCTGTGGCTAGTTCTCAGCGTCAATGGCTATAACATCAAATGTACATAATCAACGGTTATACTATATAAAATGAAAACTCTACTATATTATTTAATAAACACCAATGACTATAATGTTAAATCTAGTTATACTATATGAAATGTGCCCAAGGCTATACTATATATTATGCATTGATGACTTTACGTTAAATATGCGCGATCAATGCTTATACTATATGAAATGCATTCGCCGCTATACTATACAAAATATCAATGAATATAATGTTAAATAAACATGATCAACGCTTATACTATATGAAATGTACCTGTGACTAGTTCTCTGCATCAATGGCTATAATGTAAAATGTATATAATCAAAGGTTACACTGTATAAAATGAAAATGCTACTTTACTATATAATATACATCAATGACTATAATTTTAAATATTTCTAATCTAGTTATACTATATGAAATGTGTCCAAGGCTGTACTATAAAAAGTGAATAAAACCCAAAAATGTTGGCTATACAGTACACAAAATCAATGGCTAGAAGCTGTTAAGCAACCAACAACGTTATCATACTATATACGACGCATACAGTACTATATAAAGTGAATAACATGCAAACTTCAGCTTAAAAAACATAAAAATGGCTAATATCTCGAAAACGGTGCGTCCTAGAGGTCCTGGGACCCAAAAAAAACTACCTACTACGTAATAGAGGTACCCCCCAGGGGGTGGATACCCATAATTAAAAAATTAACCAAAATGTTGCTGATTGCATCTAAAAAATGAAGGGACAATGAAGGGGCAAAACTTTGATATTCCATATCTTAGGAACGGCTCTATGTATTAACTTCATAGTTGGTATGTGTGTACACTTACTTGCTGTCTACAAATGCATGGCAAAAGGTATCCAAAAAATGAAGGCGCAAAAAAGTTTTTATTTTATATCTTTTGAATGGCAATATGTATTTATTTTAAACTTGGTATGTGTATACATGTAATGTTAACATGTAATAAAATGCTAAAAATAACTTTCCAGATTTAAGGTCAAACAGTCAAAAATAAAAAAAATCCTAAAATTATCATTATTATTGTCCTTCGCTAGCGTAGAGCTTTACCTTTGAGTCACTAGGCATTTGAAATTATTAGTATGTGTGTACACTTATTTGGTGTCTAAAAATGCATGGCACGAGGTATCCAAAAAATGAAGGCGCAAAACAGTTTTATTTTATATCTTTTAAATGGCATTATGGATTAACTTCTTACTTGGTATGTAGGTTGGTATAAGTAAACATTAATTGTTTACCATTGCGTGGTGGGGTGCATCCAAAAAAAATGAAGGGGCAAAATTCAAATATTGTATATCTCAGGATTGGCTGGACCAATTAACTTCTTACTTGGTATTTAGGTTGGTATGAGTAAACATTAAATGTTTACCATTGCGTGGCGAAGTGCATCCAAAAAATGAAGGGGCAAAACTTAAATATTGTATATTTCAGGATTGGGTGGACCGATTAACTTCTTACTTGGTATGTAGGTTGGTATAAGTAAACATTAAATGTTAACCATTGCGTGGCGGGGTGCATTCAAAAAATGAAGGGGCAAAACTTAAATACTGTATATCTCAGGATTGGCTGGACCAATTAACTTCTTACTTGGTATGTAGGTTGGTATGAGTAAACATTAAATGTTTACCATTGCGTGGCGAAGTGCATCCAAAAAATTAAGGGGCAAAACTTAATTATAGTATATCTCAGGATTGGCTGGACCGATTAACTTCTTACTTGGTATGTAGGTTGGTATGAGTAAACATTTAATGTTTACCATTGCGTGGCGGGGTGCATCCAAAAATGAAGGGGCAAAACCTAAATATTGTATATCTCAGGAGTAGCTGGAACAATTAACTTCTTACTTCGTATATAGGTAGGTATGGGTAAACATTAAATGTTTACCATTGCGTGGCGGGGTGCATCCAAAAAATGAAGGGGCAAAACTTAAATATTGTATATCTTAGGAGTGGCTGGTCCGATTAAATTCTTACTTGGTATGTAGGTTAGTATGAGTAAACATTAAATGTTTATAATTGCGTGGCGGGGTGCATCCAAAAAATGAAGGGGCAAAACTTAAATACTGTATTTATCAAGATTGGCTGGACCGATAAACTTCTTACTTGGAATGTAGGTTGGTATGAGTAAACATTAATATTTGACATTGCATGGCGGGGTGCATCCAAAAAATGAAGGGACAAAACTGAAATATTGTATATCTCAGAAGTGGCTGGACCGATTAACTTCTTACTTGGTATATAGGTTGCTATGAGTAAACATTAATTGTTTACCATTGCGTGGCAGGGTGCATCCAAAAAATGAAGGGGCAAAACCGAAATATTGTATATCTCCGGAGTGGCAAGACCGATTAACTTCTTACTTGGTATGTAGGTTGGAATGAATAAATATTAAATGTTTATAATTGCGTGGCGGGTCGCATCCAAAAAATGAAGGGGCAAAACTTAAATATTGTATATCTCAGGAGTGGCTGTTCCGATTAAATTCTTACTTGGTATGTAGGTGTATATGAGTAAACATTAATTGTTTACCATTGCGTGGCAGGGTGCATCCAAAAAATTAAGGGGTAAAACTGTAATATTTTATATCTCAGGATTGGCTGGACCGATAAATTTGTTAATTGGTATGTAGGTGTGTATAAATAAACATTAATGGTTTAGAATTGCTAGGCGGGGTGCATCCAAAAAATGAAGGGGCAAAATTTAAATATTGTATATCTCAGGAGTAGCTGGACCGATTAACTTCTTACTTGGTATGTAGGTGTATATGAGTCATTAAATGTTTACCATTGCGTGGCGGGATGCATCCAAAAAATGAAGGGGCAAAACCGAAATATTGTATATCTCAGGAGTGGCTGGACCGATTAACTTCTTACTTGGTATGTAGGTTGGTATGAGTAAACATTAAATGTGTATAATTGCGTGACGGGGTGCATCCGAAAAGTGAAGGGGCAAAACTTAAATATTGTATATTTCAGGATTGGCTGGACCGATAAACTTCTTACTTGGAATGTAGATTGGTATGAGTAAACATTAATTTTTGACATTGCATGGCGGGGTGCATCCAAAAAATGAAGGGGCAAAACTGAAATATTGTATATCTCAGGAGTGGCTGGACCGATTAACTTCTTACTTGGTATATAGGTTGCTATGAGTAAACATTAATTGTTTACCATTGCGTGGCAGGATGCATCCAAAAATGAAGGAGCAAAACCGAAATATTGTATATCTCCGGAGTGGCAAGACCGATTAACTTCTTACTTGGTATGTAGGTTGGAATGAATAAATATTAAATGTTTATAATTGCTTGGCGGGTCGCATCCAAAAAATGAAGGGGCAAAACTTAAATATTGTATATCTCAGGAGTGGATGGTCCGATTAAATTCTTACTTAGTATGTAGGTGTATATGAGTAAACATTAATTGTTTACTATTGCGTGGCAGGGTGCATCCAAAAAATGAAGGGGTAATACTGTAATATTTTATATCTCAGGATTGGCTGGACCGATAAACTTGTTAGTTTGTATGTAGGTGTGTATAAATAAACATTAATGGTTTACAATTGCATGGCGGGGTGCATCCAAAAAATGAAGGGGCCACATTTAAATATTGTTTATCTCAGGAGTAGCTGGACCGATTAACTTCTTACTTGGTATGTAGGTTGGTATGAGTAAACATTAAATGTTTACCATTGTGTGGCGGGGTGCATCCAAAAAATGAAGGGGGAAAACTTAAATATTGTATATCTCAGGATTGGCTGGACCAATAAACTTCTTACTTGGCATGTAGGTGTATATGAGTAAACATTAAATGTTTACCATTGCGTGGCGGGATGCATCCAAAAAATGAAGGGGCAAAACCGAAATATTGTATATCTCAGGAGTGGCTGGACCGATTAACTTCTTACTTGGTATGTAGGTTGGTATGAGTAAACATTAAATGTTTATAATTGCGTGGCGGGGTGCATCCAAAAAATGAAGGGGCAAAACTTAAATACTGTATATCTCAGGATTGGCTGGACCGATAAACTTCTTACTTGGTATGTAGGCTGGTATGAGTAAACATTAATTGTTTACCATTGCGTGGCGTGGTGCATCCAAAAAAATTAAGGGGCAAAACTTAAATATCGTACATCTCAGAAGTGGTTGATCAAATTTTCGTCAGACATGGTATGTGTGTACATGTAGCCATAATTAAAGGTAGCACCGTTTTGGTGCTACCTTCGATTTACTATTTTTATAGAATGGTGTATGGAAAAATTCTTTAGGTTTTCAAGGAACACTATTAATTATTGGTTTAAGGACAGACTACTATAGATGTGTGTATATATGTAAATTCTTAGCAAAACCTTAGTTTTAACGATTAAGGTAATTTGGAGACTTCTAACTGGATTAAACCCATAGTTAAAGGTAGCATCGTTTTTGTGGTTCCTTTGATGTATTATTTTTTATAGAATTTTATATGATAAACTTTCTTTAGGTTTTTAAGCAACACTTTTAAGTTTTTGTTTAATGTGAAACTACTAGATATGTTTATGTATGTATAAATTCTTAACAAAACTTTAGTTTCACCATTAAAGTTGATTTGGAAAACTTCTAATTGAGCTTAACCCATTTATTAAATGTTGCTACTTAAAGGTAACACTGTTTTAGTGCTATCTTTGATGTAGTATTTTTATATGCAAAATTTTGCTTCAGGTTTTTTAAAACAACATGTTTAAGTATTGCTTTAAAGTCAAACGATCAAATATGTTTTTTATCTACGTGAATTTCTAACAAATCGTTAGTTTTAACCTTAAACGTGATTTGGAAACTTCTAATTGGGTTCAACCCATTTAAACGTTGCTACTTAAAGATATCACCATTTTGGTGCTACTTTTTATGTACTAAATTCATTTGTAAAATTTTGCAATAGGTTTTTAAACAACAATTTTTAGTTTTAACCTTAAACTTTATTTTGAAACTTTTAATTGAGCTTAACCCATTTAAATGTTACTACTTAAAGATAGCACCATTTTGGTGCTACCTTTGATGTTCTATTTCTATATGTAAAATTTTGCTATAGGTTTTCAAACAACACTTTTAAGTAATGTTTTAAGGCCAAACCAATAAATATATTTTTTATCTATGTGAATTCTTAACAAAACTTTTGTTACTAATTGAATGGTGATATAGGAATTTCTATTTTTAGCCAGATATTGGACCACCGTTTTGTTGCTACCTTTAATGTACTATTTTAATAGTGTCTTTTATGTGTAAATTTTAACCTAATTAGTTCTGTATTTAATTTTATTATTGTTTTGAACATTTGTCTTTTAGTCAAGCAAACGTCGTTTTGATGTTTAAAAAAATCATTTGTAGCACATATATGTAAAACTAATATTTTTAAATTCAATCCATTAAATGAATATAAATGTGACATTAATGTAAGATGTGTTAATAATCAGTTTAGATACATTATTCAGAAAATTGTCAAAAATTCAAATTTATCATATTACTGTGTATGTGCAGCACTTTCCCTTATTTTTGCACGCGCAGTTGCACTTCAGCATTTATAAAAGTGGTTTGTTGAACGTGCCCCTTATTATTGATGAATCTTCACAAGAAATGTTTAAAATAAAACATAGAATTGTGTACGCGCAGGTTTTCCACCACTCTTCATCGGGTATATAAGCAGCTCGGTTAACCACGTACTTCATTGTTTGGTGAACTTTTGCCGAGTGAACAGCTTATTCACAATTTCGGTTTTTCCGGATATTTAAATCTGTATGCTATTTTGTAATATTCAATTAATATTGAAAGTAAATAGAAAAATAAACGACTTCACTATGTCTGCACTGCAGTGTTACATGTTTGATAATAAGCCCGTAGCTGTATTATTTGATCGTGAAAACAATCCATGGTTTAAGGCTAATGATATATCAGAGATTCTAGAATACAAAAGACCGCGAAAAGCAATAAATGATCTAGTTAAGGAAAAATATAAAAAGTTGCGTAAGGATATAAATGAAACTAGTTCGGTTTTACCCTATAATTTTCAAGAAAGAACCGTATTCATAAATGAACCAGGTTTATATTCCTTAATTATATCGTCTAAGATGAAAATAGCTAAACGCTTTCAAGATTGGGTGTTTGAAGAAATCCTACCATCAATTCGCAAGTATGGAGAGTATAAAATTAAAAGAGAAAACCTTAAGTTGACTCGCTCCTTACATAAAGTGTTGGCAAATAATCAAAAACTAATTGAAACGTTAGTTGATCAAATGCCTAAGGTTGCTGTTATGCCTGATGATATGGACTTAAAACATATCTTTTGTGTACTGGAAAAAAACACATACTACGAAAAGTATGGAGTAATTGAGTACAAGTGTATTCGTACAGAAAGAAGACGATTTAAAAGAGCATTGAAGAAAGCTAAGAAAGATGGTTTTGTACCAAGTTTTACAAGATATTCTGTACCAAACAGTATAAATATACAGAATAAAGCTAAGGAGGTTATGCATGATTATGGTATGCATTATGAATCTTCTTTAAATAACATATTGACACCCCATAATTTTGTAAATATTGTTAAAATTGTTCTTAATGAATAAACTGTATGAATGTATGTATGAATGTGAGACTTATCAGATTGAGAAGTTAAGGTATTTACTTTGGCTACTCCTTTGAAAAGTCTGGTTTGAGTGAAGGTCACTGGCGCGGTTGACTAAAAGACCCGTAAACCATATGTATGTGTGTGCAAGTGTGGAAAACGACGTACACCCACCTCCTCCTGGTGTTTTCTGGGTAACGCTAAGAGGTGTACAACTAATATCTTGTAAACCACATGGATTTGTTATTTATTTATTTTTTAACCCTAGTGGGACACACTTATAAAATTCTAACGCAACAGACACACTGGGATGTCCAACACCCCAACCTTAATTTCAACAATATTTTGCATTATAAATAGATTTTTATTTTACCAATAGGTCATTAAATATTCTTTGGCTTATTGTTGTTATATTATAGCACAAATTAAAATTTTTAAATAATATTTCATGCAAATATATAGCACTTTTATATAATGTGTCACTTTTTTGCTCACAGATTGCAATGTAAATTTTCTTTTTTTTATTTATTATAGTTGGGTAAACAAAACACCACTAATAGAAGTTAACACTGATTATATTTACTTAAAAATATAAAACATTTAAAAAAAAGCAATTGTTTAGCTTATACAAGAAACTAAATATGACATATTTTCAATCCTCACACCCATGGCAAATCTTGAGTCTGTGTTCGTCTGTCATCGTCGCTGTCATCGTCCATGAGCAGGTCCCTAATTGCATCACTTCCTAAATCCATAACGCACCGTAAAATCCGCAGAATGCACCGTAACGCAACAGACACACTGGGGTGTTCAACACCCCAACAGCGACTACGTATCAGACACACTGGGGTGTTTGCCACCCCACGCCTAAAACAAAATAAGCTACTGGCTCGGTGAAAGTGCGGCGAACAATGACAGAGATCAGGGGCTGTAGGCAGTGGTACGAACTGAATTTAGGGCGGGAACAAAATTTTCCTACTCCTTATATAACAAACTTATGAAAAAAAGAAAATTTGTTGGGGTGTTTAACACCCCAGTGTGTCTCTTTAGGGTTAATGTATTCATAGCTATTTATAGAAATAAATTTTATTTAAAAGAAATTTGTAACAGTTTAAATTAAACAAATTTAAAGCATTTTAAATACATACAATTTATAAATGGTGTAGCAAAACATTTCATGCTTTACTAATAATAATTATAGATGAAATCGATAAAATGTATATATAAATAATATATCAAAATATAAGTCTTGTAATTAATGAAGCTAGAAAAAAGAAATAAAGATAGCATCAAATAAGTGTTACTTTACAAAATAGTAAAACCAAAAATGCAATAAACTCTTAGATTATGCACAATTTGAAGGTAGCATCCAATCAGTGTAAATAGATATAAAGGGAAAAGGCTTTCAACTAAAAATACAATAAACACTGGTTTTAAGACCTATATTTAGGTAGCACCTAATTAGCTTCATATATGTCAAAGTGAAAAGGATTTTTATCTGTATGCTACAATTAACCTGTTTATACTTTATAGTTATAAGTTAATATAGAAAATGTCAAACCTATTTGTTTTTGTTTACAAATAATGAAGAAAAATCCAATAAACACTTGTGTTTAAGATACAAATGCTGGTGTCACCGAATCAATGCTATCTTTAAATAGAGTAAAAGCCTTATATATGCAAAAAAATGGAAAAAATATTTGCCTAAATATTATATTTAACATGTTTTTTTTTTTTACTTCAAACTAAGGTGTTAATAAACCGAATTTGAACCATAAAAAATATAATAATGAAGTTAAAACATACAATATATACTGGGTTTTAAGACCTTTATTTATATAGTATTAAATCAGAGCTACCATTAAGTTAATAAAATCGCTACTTACATTTAACTATAAAATTGGTTTTATTTATTCAAACTTTAATTTTATTGATTTTTACTCTACAGATAATGCTAAAACCACTAAATCTGAAACTTGTCCATATATAATCCCATGACACTTTATAGATACAACTCATCCATCATATTCTCATTCATTTTGATTTTGATATAAGATAGTAAAAACTCAAAACTTACTACTTATTTTCAAGATAAAATAAAGGTATCAACGAAAAAATCGGTTCTACCTTGAAATAGTTATAAGAATTGAAATATATTATGGTTTTATTTAATTAAAATATATATATATATTTTTTTTACACATATCCGTACAAAACTAATTCTGAACATTAATGCTTAGAACCCTGACATTATTGTCTTTACTTCGTAGATATAGCTGTTTCTCAATTTGATCGTATTTTTCATTTTTACAGTAAAAACTTGACTGATAAAGGGAGTTAATTGAGTTTTGTTGAAGCTGCTTATAATTGTAAGTGAAACCTGTATTTTCAAACAAGATATTTTACAGCGAAACGGGGTTTTAGGTTGAAAGAGGCTGCTTTTGGTTTATTTTACTCTGATCCACAGAAAACACAAGCTAAAAATATAGAAAAATAGAAAAACAATAGAAAAAAAGAAAAAATTTGAAAAATCAAAAGAAAAATAGAAAAAAAATCTGGAAAAGTAAATTTTGCGGTGAATCTGCTTATAATTGTAAGCGAAACCTGTATTTTCAAACAAGATATTTTACAGCGAAACGGGTTTTAGGTTGACAGAGGTTGCTTTTGGTTTATTTAATCTGATCCACAGAAAACACAAGCTAGAAAAAAGTAAAAGAAAACAAAAGAAAAAATTAAAAAACAAAGAAACAATAGAAAAAACAATAGAAAAAAAGAAAAAATTGAAAAAAAAAACAAAAAAAAATAAAAAATTCTGCAAAAGTAAATTTTGAAAAAAATTGAAAAAACAAAAGAAAAATAGAAAAAATTCTGGAAAAGTAAATTTTGCTTCATATATGTCAAAGTGAAAAGGATTTTTATCTGTATACTACAATTAACCTGTTTATACTTTATAGTTATAAGTTAATATAGAAAATGTCAAACCTATTTGTTTTTGTTTACAAATAATGAAGAAAAATCCAATAAACACTTGTGTTTAAGATACAAATGCTGGTGTCACCGAATCAATGCTATCTTTAAATAGAGTAAAAGCCTTATATATGCAAAAAAATGGAAAAAAATATTTGCCTAAATATTATATTTAACATGTTTTGCGCGCAAAATTTACTTTTCCAGAATTTTTTCTATTTTTCTTTTGTTTTTTCAATTTTTTTCAAAATTTACTTTTGCAGAATTTTTTATTTTTTTTTGTTTTTTTTCAATTTTTTCTTTTTTTTCTATTGTTTTTTCTATTGTTTCTTTGTTTTTTAATTTTTTCTTTTGTTTTATTTTACTTTTTTCTAGCTTGTGTTTTCTGTGGATCAGATTAAATAAACCAAAAGCAACCTCTGTCAACCTAAAACCCGTTTCGCTGTAAAATATCTTGTTTGAAAATACAGGTTTCGCTTACAATTATAAGCAGATTCATCGCAAAATTTACTTTTCCAGATTTTTTTTCTATTTTTCTTTTGATTTTTCAAATTTTTTCTTTTTTTTTATTGTTTTTCTATTTTTCTATATTTTTAGCTTGTGTTTTCTGTGGATCAGAGTAAAATAAACCAAAAGCAGCCTCTTTCAACCTAAAACCCCGTTTCGCTGTAAAATATCTTGTTTGAAAATACAGGTTTCGCTTACAATTATAAGCAGCTTCAACAAAACTCAATTAACTCCCTTTATCAGTCAAGTTTTTACTGTAAAAATGAAAAATACGATCAAATTGAGAAACAGCTATATCTACGAAGTAAAGACAATATGTCAGGGTTCTAAGCATTAATGTTCAGAATTAGTTTTGTACGGATATGTGTAAAAAAATATATATATATATATTTTAATTAAATAAAACCATAATATATTTCAATTCTTATAACTATTTCAAGGTAGCACCGATTTTTTCGTTGATACCTTTATTTTATCTTGAAAATAAGTAGTAAGTTTTGAGTTTTTACTATCTTATATCAAAATCAAAATGAATGAGAATATGATGGATGAGTTGTATCTATAAAGTGTCATGGGATTATATATGGACAAGTTTCAGATTTAGTGGTTTTAGCATTATCTGTAGAGTAAAAATCAATAAAATTAAAGTTTGAATAAATAAAACCAATTTTATAGTTAAATGTAAGTAGCGATTTTATTAACTTAATGGTAGCTCTGATTTAATACTATATAAATAAAGGTCTTAAAACCCAGTATATATTGTATGTTTTAACTTCATTATTATATTTTTTATGGTTCAAATTCGGTTTATTAACACCTTAGTTTGAAGTAAAAAAAAAAAACATGTTAAATATAATATTTAGGCAAATATTTTTTTCCATTTTTTTTCATATATAAGGCTTTTACTCTATTTAAAGATAGCATTGATTCGGTGACACCAGCATTTGTATCTTAAACACAAGTGTTTATTGGATTTTTCTTCATTATTTGTAAACAAAAACAAATAGGTTTGACATTTTCTATATTAACTTATAACTATAAAGTATAAACAGGTTAATTGTAGTATACAGATAAAAATCCTTTTCACTTTGACATATATGAAGCTAATTAGGTGCTACCTAAATATAGGTCTTAAAACCAGTGTTTATTGTATTTTTAGTTGAAAGCCTTTTCCCTTTATATCTATTTACACTGATTGGATGCTACCTTCAAATTGTGCATAATCTAAGAGTTTATTGCATTTTTGGTTTTACTATTTTGTAAAATAACACTTATTTGATGCTATCTTTATTTCTTTTTTCTAGCTTCATTAATTACAAGACTTATATTTTTATATATTATTTATATATACATTCTATCGATTTCATCTATAATTATTATTAGTAAAGCATGAAATGTTTTGCTACACCATTTATAAATTGTATGTATTTAAAATGCTTTAAATTTGTTTAATTTAAACTGTTACAAATTTCTTTTAAATAAAATTTATTTCTATAAATAGCTATGAATACATTAACCCTAAAGAGACACACTGGGGTGTTAAACACCCCAACAAATTTTCTTTTTTTCATAAGTTTGTTATATAAGGAGTAGGAAAATTTTGTTCCCGCCCTAAATTCAGTTCGTACCACTGCCTACAGCCCCTGATCTCTGTCATTGTTCGCCGCACTTTCACCGAGCCAGTAGCTTATTTTGTTTTAGGCGTGGGGTGGCAAACACCCCAGTGTGTCTGATACGTAGTCGCTGTTGGGGTGTTGAACACCCCAGAGTGTCTGTTGCGTTACGGTGCATTCTGCGGATTTTACGGTGCGTTATGGATTTAGGAAGTGATGCAATTAGGGACCTGCTCATGGACGATGACAGCGACGATGACAGATGACAGCGACGATGACAGACGAACACAGACTCAAGATTTGCCATGGGTGTGAGGACTGAAAATATGTCATATTTAGTTTCTTGTATAAGCTAAACAATTGCTTTTTTTTAAATGTTTTATATTTTTAAGTAAATATAATCAGTGTTAACTTCTATTAGTGGTGTTTTGTTTACCCAACTATAATAAATAAAAAAAAGAAAATTTACATTGCAATCTGTGAGCAAAAAAGTGACACATTATATAAAAGTGCTATATATTTGCATGAAATATTATTTAAAAATTTTAATTTGTGCTATAATATAACAACAATAAGCCAAAGAATATTTAATGACCTATTGGTAAAATAAAAATCTATTTATAATGCAAAATATTGTTGAAATTAAGGTTGGGGTGTTGGACATCCCAGTGTGTCTGTTGCGTTAGAATTTTATAAGTGTGTCCCACTAGGGTTAAAAAATAAATAAATAACAAATCCATGTGGTTTACAAGATATTAGTTGTACACCTCTTAGCGTTACCCAGAAAACACCAGGAGGAGGTGGGTGTACGTCGTTTTCCACACTTGCACACACATACATATGGTTTACGGGTCTTTTAGTCAACCGCGCCAGTGACCTTCACTCAAACCAGACTTTTCAAAGGAGTAGCCAAAGTAAATACCTTAACTTCTCAATCTGATAAGTCTCACATTCATACATACATTCATACAGTTTATTCATTAAGAACAATTTTAACAATATTTACAAAATTATGGGGTGTCAATATGTTATTTAAAGAAGATTCATAATGCATACCATAATCATGCATAACCTCCTTAGCTTTATTCAGTATATTTATACTGTTTGGTACAGAATATCTTGTAAAACTTGGTACAAAACCATCTTTCTTAGCTTTCTTCAATGCTCTTTTAAATCGTCTTCTTTCTGTACGAATACACTTGTACTCAATTACTCCATACTTTTCGTAGTATGTGTTTTTTTCCAGTACACAAAAGATATGTTTTAAGTCCATATCATCAGGCATAACAGCAACCTTAGGCATTTGATCAACTAACGTTTCAATTAGTTTTTGATTATTTGCCAACACTTTATGTAAGGAGCGAGTCAACTTAAGGTTTTCTCTTTTAATTTTATACTCTCCATACTTGCGAATTGATGGTAGGATTTCTTCAAACACCCAATCTTGAAAGCGTTTAGCTATTTTCATCTTAGACGATATAATTAAGGAATATAAACCTGGTTCATTTATGAATACGGTTCTTTCTTGAAAATTATAGGGTAAAACCGAACTAGTTTCATTTATATCCTTACGCAACTTTTTATATTTTTCCTTAACTAGATCATTTATTGCTTTTCGCGGTCTTTTGTATTCTAGAATCTCTGATATATCATTAGCCTTAAACCATGGATTGTTTTCACGATCAAATAATACAGCTACGGGCTTATTATCAAACATGTAACACTGCAGTGCAGACATAGTGAAGTCGTTTATTTTTCTATTTACTTTCAATATTAATTGAATATTACAAAATAGCATACAGATTTAAATATCCGGAAAAACCGAAATTGTGAATAAGCTGTTCACTCGGCAAAAGTTCACCAAACAATGAAGTACGTGGTTAACCGAGCTGCTTATATACCCGATGAAGAGTGGTGGAAAACCTGCGCGTACACAATTCTATGTTTTATTTTAAACATTTCTTGTGAAGATTCATCAATAATAAGGGGCACGTTCAACAAACCACTTTTATAAATGCTGAAGTGCAACTGCGCGTGCAAAAATAAGGGAAAGTGCTGCACATACACAGTAATATGATAAATTTGAATTTTTGACAATTTTCTGAATAATGTATCTAAACTGATTATTAACACATCTTACATTAATGTCACATTTATATTCATTTAATGGATTGAATTTAAAAATATTAGTTTTACATATATGTGCTACAAATGATTTTTTTAAACATCAAAACGACGTTTGCTTGACTAAAAGACAAATGTTCAAAACAATAATAAAATTAAATACAGAACTAATTAGGTTAAAATTTACACATAAAAGACACTATTAAAATAGTACATTAAAGGTAGCAACAAAACGGTGGTCCAATATCTGGCTAAAAATAGAAATTCCTATATCACCATTCAATTAGTAACAAAAGTTTGTTAAGAATTCACATAGATAAAAAATATATTTATTGGTTTGGCCTTAAAACATTACTTAAAAGTGTTGTTTGAAAACCTATAGCAAAATTTTACATATAGAAATAGAACATCAAAGGTAGCACCAAAATGGTGCTATCTTTAAGTAGTAACATTTAAATGGGTTAAGCTCAATTAAAAGTTTCAAAATAAAGTTTAAGGTTAAAACTAAAAATTGTTGTTTAAAAACCTATTGCAAAATTTTACAAATGAATTTAGTACATAAAAAGTAGCACCAAAATGGTGATATCTTTAAGTAGCAACATTTAAATGGGTTGAACCCAATTAGAAGTTTCCAAATCACGTTTAAGGTTAAAACTAACGATTTGTTAGAAATTCACGTAGATAAAAATCATATTTGATCGTTTGACTTTAAAGCAATACTTAAACATGTTGTTTTAAAAAACCTGAAGCAAAATTTTGCATATAAAAATACTACATCAAAGATAGCACTAAAACAGTGTTACCTTTAAGTAGCAACATTTAATAAATGGGTTAAGCTCAATTAGAAGTTTTCCAAATCAACTTTAATGGTGAAACTAAAGTTTTGTTAAGAATTTATACATACATAAACATATCTAGTAGTTTCACATTAAACAAAAACTTAAAAGTGTTGCTTAAAAACCTAAAAAAAATTTATCATATAAAATTCAATAAAAAATAATACATCAAAGGAACCACAAAAACGATGCTACCTTATCTATGGGTTTAATCCAGTTAGAAGTCTCCAAATTACCTTAATCGTTAAAATTAAGGTTTTGCTAAGAATTTACATATATACACACATCTATAGTAGTCTGTCCTTAAACCAATAATTAATAGTGTTCCTTGAAAACCTAAAGAATTTTTCCATACACCATTCTATAAAAAATAGTAAATCGAAGGTAGCACCAAAACGGTGCTACCTTTAATTATGGCTACATGTACACACATACCATGTCTGACGAAAATTTGATCAACCACTTCTGAGATGTACGATATTTAAGTTTTGCCCCTTAATTTTTTTGGATGCACCACGCCACGCAATGGTAAACAATTAATGTTTACTCATACCAGCCTACATACCAAGTAAGAAGTTTATCGGTCCAGCCAATCCTGAGATATACAGTATTTAAGTTTTGCCCCTTCATTTTTTGGATGCACCCCGCCACGCAATTATAAACATTTAATGTTTACTCATACCAACCTACATACCAAGTAAGAAGTTAATCGGTCCAGCCACTCCTGAGATATACAATATTTCGGTTTTGCCCCTTCATTTTTTGGATGCATCCCGCCACGCAATGGTAAACATTTAATGTTTACTCATATACACCTACATGCCAAGTAAGAAGTTTATTGGTCCAGCCAATCCTGAGATATACAATATTTAAGTTTTCCCCCTTCATTTTTTGGATGCACCCCGCCACACAATGGTAAACATTTAATGTTCACTCATACCAACCTACATACCAAGTAAGAAGTTAATCGGTCCAGCTACTCCTGAGATAAACAATATTTAAATGTGGCCCCTTCATTTTTTGGATGCACCCCGCCATGCAATTGTAAACCATTAATGTTTATTTATACACACCTACATACAAACTAACAAGTTTATCGGTCCAGCCAATCCTGAGATATAAAATATTACAGTATTACCCCTTCATTTTTTGGATGCACCCTGCCACGCAATATTAAACAATTAATGTTTACTCATATACACCTACATACTAAGTAAGAATTTAATCGGACCATCCACTCCTGAGATATACAATATTTAAGTTTTGCCCCTTCATTTTTTGGATGCGACCCGCCAAGCAATTATAAACATTTAATATTTATTCATACTAACCTACATGACAAGTAAGAAGTTAATCGGTCTTGCCACTCCGGAGATATACAATATTTCGGTTTTGCTCCTTCATTTTTGGATGCATCCTGCCACGCAATGGTAAACAATTAATGTTTACTCATAGCAACCTATATACCAAGTAAGAAGTTAATCGGTCCAGCCACTCCTGAGATATACAATATTTCAGTTTTGCCCCTTCATTTTTTGGATGCACCCCGCCATGCAATGTCAAAAATTAGTGTTTACTCATACCAATCTACATTCCAAGTAAGAAGTTTATCGGTCCAGCCAATCCTGAAATATACAATATTTAAGTTTTGCCCCTCCACTTTTCGGATGCACCCCGTCACGCAATTATACACATTTAATGTTTACTCATACCAACCTACATACCAAGTAAGAAGTTAATCGGTCCAGCCACTCCTGAGATATACAATATTTCGGTTTTGCCCCTTCATTTTTTGGATGCATCCCGCCACGCAATGGTAAACATTTAATGTTTACTCATATACACCTACATACCAAGTAAGAACTTAATCGGTCCAGCTACTCCTGAGATATACAATATTTAAATTTTGCCCCTTCATTTTTTGGATGCACCCCGCCATGCAATTCTAAACCATTAATGTTTATTTATACACACCTACATACCAATTAACAAATTTATCGGTCCAGCCAATCCTGAGATATAAAATATTACAGTTTTACCCCTTCATTTTTTGGATGCACCCTGCCACGCAATGGTAAACAATTAATGTTTACTCATATACACCTACATACCAAGTAAGAATTTAATCGGAACAGCCACTCCTGAGATATACAATATTTAAGTTTTGCCCCTTCATTTTTTGGATGCGACCCGCCACGCAATTGTAAACATTTAATATTTATTCATTCCAACCTACATACCAAGTAAGAAGTTAATCGGTCTTGCCACTCCGGAGATATACAATATTTCGGTTTTGTCCCTTCATTTTTTGGATGCACCCTGCCACGCAACGGTAAACAATTAATGTTTACTCATAGCAACCAATATACCAAGTAAGAAGTTAATCGGTCCAGCCACTCCTGAGATATACAATATTTCAGTTTTGTCCCTTCATTTTTTGGATGCACCCCGCCATGCAATGTCAAATATTAATGTTTACTCATACCAACCTACATTCCAAGTAAGAAGTTTATCGGTCCAGCCAATCCTGATATATACAGTATTTAAGTTTTGCCCCTTCATTTTTTGGATGCACCCCGCCACGCAATTATAAACATTTAATGTTTACTCATACTAACCTACATACCAAATAAGAATTTAATCGGACCAGCCACTCCTAAGATATACAATATTTAAGTTTTGCCCCTTCATTTTTTGGATGCACCCCGCCATGCAATGGTAAACATTTAATGTTTACCCATACCTACCTATATACGAAGTAAGAAGTTAATTGGTCCAGCTACTCCTGAGATATACAATATTTAGGTTTTGCCCCTTCATTTTTGGATGCACCCCGCCACGCAATGGTAAACATTAAATGTTTACTCATACCAACCTACATACCAATTAAGAAGTTAATCGGTCCAGCCAATCCTGAGATATACTATATTTAAGTTTTGCCCCTTCATTTTTTGGATGCACTTCGCCACGCAATGGTAAACATTTAATGTTTACTCATACCAACCTACATACCAAGTAAGAAGTTAATTGGTCCAGCCAATCCTGAGATATACAGTATTTAAGTTTTGCCCCTTCATTTTTTGAATGCACCCCGCCACGCAATGGTTAACATTTAATGTTTACTTATACCAACCTACATACCAAGTAAGAAGTTAATCGGTCCACCCAATCCTGAGATATACAATATTTAAGTTTTGCCCCTTCATTTTTTGGATGCACTTCGCCACGCAATGGTAAACATTTAATGTTTACTCATACCAACCTACATACCAAATAAGAAGTTAATTGGTCCAGCCAATCCTGAGATATACAGTATTTAAGTTTTGCCCCATTCATTTTTTGAATGCACCCCGCCACGCAATGGTTAACATTTAATGTTTACTTATACCAACCTACATACCAAGTAAGAAGCTAATCGGTCCACCCAATCCTGAGATATACAATATTTAAGTTTTGCCCCTTCATTTTTTGGATGCACTTCGCCACGCAATGGTAAACATTTAATGTTTACTCAAACCAACCTAAATACCAAGTAAGAAGTTAATTGGTCCAGCCAATCCTGAGATATACAATATTTGAGTTTTGCCCCTTCATTTTTTTTGGATGCACCCCACCACGCAATGGTAAACAATTAATGTTTACTTATACCAACCTACATACCAAGTAAGAAGTTAATCCATAATGCCACTTAAAAGATATAAAATAAAACTGTTTTGCGCCTTCATTTTTTGGATACCTCGTGCCATGCATTTGTAGACACTAAATAAGTGTACACACATACTAATAATTTCAAATGCCTAGTGACTCAAAGGTAAAGCTCTACGCTAGCGAAGGACAATAATAATGTTAATTTTAGGATTTTTTTTATTTTTGACTGTTTGACCTTAGATCTGGAAAGTTATTTTTAGCATTTTATTACATGTTAACATTACATGTATACACATACCAAGTTTGAAATAAATACATATTGCCATTCAAAAGATATAAAATAAAAACTTTTTTGCGCCTTCATTTTTTGGATACCTTTTGCCATGCATTTGCAGACAGCAAGTAAGTGTACACACATACCAACTATGAAGTTAATACATAGAGCCGTTCCTAAGATATGGAATATCAAAGTTTTGCCCCTTCATTGTCCCTTCATTTTTTAGATGCATTAGCAACATTTTGGTTAATTTTTTAATTATGGGTATCCACCCCCTGGGGGGGGTACCTCTATTACGTAGTAGGTAGTTTTTTTGGGTCCCCGGACCTCTAGGACGCACCGTTTTCGAGATATTAGCCATTTTTATGTTTTTTAAGCTGAAGTTTGCATGTTATTCACTTTATATAGTACTGTATGCGTCGTATATAGTATGATAACGTTGTCGGTTGCTTAACAGCTTCTAGCCATTGATTTTGTGTACTGTATAGCCAACATTTTTGGGTTTTATTCACTTTTTATAGTACAGCCTTGGACACATTTCATATAGTATAACTAGATTAGAAATATTTAACATTATAGTCATTGATGTATATTATATAGTAAAGTAGCATTTTCATTTTATACAGTGTAACCTTTGATTATATACATTTTACATTATAGCCATTGATGCAGAGAACTAGTCACAGGTACATTTCATATAGTATAAGCGTTGATCATGTTTATTTAACATTATATTCATTGATATTTTGTATAGTATAGCGGCGAATGCATTTCATATAGTATAAGCATTGATCGCGCATATTTAACGTAAAGTCATCAATGCATAATATATAGTATAGCCTTGGGCACATTTCATATAGTATAACTAGATTTAACATTATAGTCATTGGTGTATATTAAATAATATAGTAGAGTTTTCATTTTATATAGTATAACCGTTGATTATGTACATTTGATGTTATAGCCATTGACGCTGAGAACTAGCCACAGGTACATTTCATATAGTATAACTGTTGATTAGCGAATGACATAAGTTGGTTGATTTTATATACTGTATTGCAGCCTGCAGCTATCTTTGGGTTTTATTCACTTTTTATAGTATAGCCCCCAGCATTTTATATGTTCTTGTTCCGGGCGATCCAGGTGATCTTGTTTTATAGTGAATGACGTAAGTTGGTTGATTTTATATACTGTATTGCCAACAGTTTTGGGTTTTATCCACTTTTTATAGTATATACCCCAGCATTTCATATGTTCTTGTTTTATAGTGAATGACATAAGTTGGTAAGACTGCGAGGAAATTTGGGAAATTGCAGGGTATTTTGGGGAATTCCAGGGTAAATTGGGTAATTTGTGGGGATATTTTGGGGTAAACTGGGTGCAGCCATAACACGTGCTGCTATCTGTTGGAGAAATAGTGAACTAGCTGCAGCCCTAGTACATGCTGAACTCTGGTGGCGGAATTTGAAACTTGCCGCAGTCGTAGTACATGCTGCTCTCTGGTGGACAAGAAGCGAACCACAGGCACAATATTATCAGACACATTTACACTACCTTTCACCACGTACCTCGGTAGCTAAATGGTAGAGCGCCGGCCTTACATGCCAGCGGGCCGGGTTCGAATCCTACCCTCGCCTATGATAAATTTTATTCTTAAATTCTAACCCCTCCAACCTTCCCCATCACCTTACCCTCGCCAGCTGCACCTGGTTAATTTATGGGCCAATTACCGAGGGCCTGTGCTCTCGCCATCTCCACCCCCCATTGATTATTTCACCATCTGCCCAGCCGGAAGCTATATGGCATGGCATATGGCGACAGCATCTGATATATACCCTCTGCCCCCCACCGGAAGCTATATGACATGGCAGCTGGCGCCAGCTGCCCCCTGCAGCTGCCCTGGCAGCTGACGTCACTTCCGGTTTAGAAGTGGCTTTTTCCCTCTACTTATATACCCCCTCTTACGTTGTTATTTGTTTATCTTGTATTTGAACTATTTACAACTAAACAATCAGCTGTTTGACATTTATATATTGGAGTCAACGAGGGTTAAGTTACATTGGAAGTTTTTTTTCCGGCCTAGTCCCGAAAACCACTGTTTCGAGGACTAGTCCCGAAAACTTTGTTTACCAACACGTTTATCCAACCCACCGGGAATCAACTAGTTTCGATCACAGCTGACCGTTCCGAAAACAACGTTTATCGCGATGGTATGATGAAAATACTATTATCAAATTAAATCATATGTTTTAAGTATGTTTTAAGGCTTTAGTCCGAATTTAAACTCGATAGGATAGAGTAATAAGCTACAAATTGTCATAACATTAACATTTGAGAAATCTTCTCTTACCACGAGTTAAATTCCATGGATTAAACGTCCAATTATAGTTTTTAATGGAATAACAAACTTAAAATGTATAACAAATATAAACACACTTATTTGTACAAAGAAAAGTAAACACAGTTAAGCGTTTTTTTAATTGTATTTCTATTAATTTTAGCTTTAACTAAAATATTATATAAATAAAAATTCGTAAAAACATATGTAATGAAGTAATGAAAGTTTAAATACAATATACTTTTTATTTTTATTAGGCTGTTCAATATATTTTAAGTTAGTTTTATTCTTAAGTTAATTTTAGTTTGTTAAATTGAAAGTAATTTAAGTAAGTTAATTTTAAAGTTAGTTGCTTTCTAAACTATATTTAAAGTTTATTTTATTTTAGTTAAGTTATTTGGTATGAACACATGTTCTTATAAGTAAGAGTGTACAATACATATAATTCAAACAATTGTTTTTTCAAAACCCTAATTTTAACATGATTTTGAAAATATAAAACTTTACATCCTTGACTACGATAGATGTATTATTATACTGTATAATGTGTTATAGCTTAATAATAGTTCTAAATAAAAAATGAGTGGCAAATGAAGACGTTTTCAACCCTTTGAGTACCATTTTAATATTCCTAACAGAAGCGGCTATTTTTCCGAGTTAAATAAGGCTCAAGATAATGTAGTTCCGTCATGAAAAATTCAACAGCAAACCAGATAATCTTGGGTCTTTTCGGTGTCTGACACCGCTTCTGAAACTTTTTAAATATTATCTTCTACGCAAAGTGCGGTTAAAATACATAAATTCTCTTAGTTTTAAGTTAGCAGTTTCCAGAACATAATGTAGTTTTTATATTTTTTCAATATTAAAACAATTTATTATAATATTTAATTTTTAAGTGATTAATTTCAAATTTGTTTGAGTTTTTCTCAAATTTTGTGATATATCAGCTTATTTTTAAATTACTGATGATGTTACACAGATTGAGATAAATCAATAAAGTTTTGTTTTTACTTTTTATCTTTAATGTTTGCTATTTTTAAGTCTTTTAATTCCGCATTCATACAAAACTAGGGCTAAATAAACAACATTACAACTTAAAATTTCGTTAATAAAAATAAGCTTAATTTAGCTTAATTAATAAGCTTGTGGATAAATTTAGAACTAAAAAATAAGGGTAAATGTAATGTTGGTATTATTTACAATATCAATCGAAAAACTCCTTCGTTTTCCATTATTTTATTTTCATTTTAAACATTATAGGAATGAGTAGGAAGGTTTGCTGCTATTTAGTGTTAGAAAATGTAGGTTCACCCCTAATTATTGAAAGTAAATACTAAATTGTATCAAAATTTAATTAGAACTTTTCAGTGTTATCCTTAAATGGTGACCAGTATATAGGTTTACTGCCAAGAGGTTTTTGTAAACCACTATAAGGTAAACACTATTTAGTACATCACAAATTGTACTAACTTATGTTACTAAATAAGCAAGATAAGGGGCTTTGTTGATTTCTCATAATAATAACATGGGAAACATATGTTATTATTTTCACCGGAACCGGTTAAGGTAAGTTGAAATTCAAAATACTGAATTGCTGGGTTTTTGAGTTTTTTTTTTAAGGGTTTCAGTTAAAATTATTGAATTTGAATAGTAGTTGTCTAAAACTGTCAATAAACCATTTTTGACCCGTTTTAAACCACATAAAACCGTTTACCACAGTAAGGGCATGATGGTTGACGAACTCATGAAAATAGACCTGGCCAAACACCTCCATACCAAATTTCATCGGAGGTTCGTTATAAAAGTTATCAGTACGATGGACACACGTTTAAATAAAAGATATAATTTTTTATGTGAATATAAACATCATTATATTCAGCATATATTTATTTTTTACATAACAACTAGGTAACAACCCGTCAAAAATTACGTGATTTTTTAAAGAAATTTTATGTTTTTTCAGTTTTAATGGTCAAATGTTTTATGAAAATCCAAACAAAAAAATATAAAAACTTAAATTTTGATATTTCTTTAGCAATGTGTACTATTAACAATAACATATAGGCCTATTTTATGTTTTTGTTTATTTTTAAACTAAAACCTTAGTAGTAAGGGCGGTATCAAAACATATGAGTATACAAAATAGTCTATATGACGTAAGTTTAAATACAGTAAATAGGCTGCAATTTTCTAAAATAAGTAAAACTTATTTATATAGTAACAAAAATGTTATGAAAGCCACATTGTTAAATATTTATTTTACTGCTTTCACAATAACTGAAATCTTAGTGTACTTTCCTCCATTTGATATCTGTCAACGATCATAAAATTTAAGTTGTCTGATTACAAAAACTACTTTGTACATCCGCACCGCTGTCAGTTTTCAGTATAGGATAGAGATCACCTGGAGCAGAAAACAAATCGACAAAATAACGTCTTAGATTGGTCTAAATAAGGATTAAATTTCGTTTAACGGAGTTATAAGGCTTTTTTCAGGGATGCCATATTTTTTATATCATCTGAGCGACATAAGAAGCCCATTGATACCAAAATTACCTTGATCCGTTCAGTAGTTTTCTCGGTAGACCCTTAAATGCACTCTTTTATTGTATAAGATCCTCATTGGATCAAATGGTGTTTTTTTTTCCTTCTGGGGATTTCAAAGCGAAAAGTATCATGGTCAGGGACATCGGTCTTATCATGGGTGCTAGCGTATTCTTTGTATCCTTTATAAGGGAATTAAATTATAAGTGAATTCGCTAAAATGGAAACGTATGTGCCTTTGAGCCAAAGTTAAAGAAGGCAATTTCGTATTTTATAACAACACCAGTAATCCCTTCTGTACAACACCATAAGCTTCACCACCCGTCCACGGACACGCGGCAGCGCTGTTGTCGCCCTTGCAGTACGTGTCCCAGTGTTGTGTCCTCGGATCAGTCCTAGCCGACCTTCTGTATCGGCAGTGTATTGCTGCCTGCGCACGAGCTGAGGATCAACTTGTACTTCTGTACAACACCATAAGCTTGGCCACCCGTCCACGGACACGCGGCAGCGCTGTTGTCGCCCTTGCAGTACGTGTCCCAGTGTTGTGTCCTCGGATCAGTCCTAGCCGACCTTCTGTATCGGCAGTGTATTGCTGCCTGCGCACGAGCTGAGGATCAACTTGTACTTCTGTACAACACCATAAGCTTGGCCACCCGTCCACGGACACGCGGCAGCGCTGTTGTCGCCCTTGCAGTACGTGTCCCAGTGTTGTGTCCTCGGATCAGTCCTAGCCGACCTTCTGTATCGCCAGTGTGTTGCTGCCTGCGCACGAGCTGAGGATCAACTTGTACTTCTGTATCTGCATCTATTGGGATTTGCATCAACGGGGTTTCGGGTGCAGAATACAAAATTTTCGTCAAATTGCAAAAAAAAAAATTATGTTGGTCCCATTTTTCTACATGGGAATAAAGTCGTTCTATTAGGGAAATTCGCCTTTAAGGAGAGTAAGAATCTGCTGTTAAGGACATTAATTGCTGTATTAACAATGTAGTAGATAATTCTTTTAATAGACACACACGAATATCTATTAGAAAGACTTATTATTATTAAGACATAATGAATCTCTGTATGAGCAATTTACAGATGTTTCGATCTGCTTGTTTATATGAAGAAGCATGTAGTTCATGACAAATTCGTGAAACTCGTTCATTTTCATTAATCTTAAACTCGTATGCAAAGACACATAAGAACCTAATTACAAAATACGCTATTGTGATATTTTGTACGTTTGATAGTTGTAGTAACGATTAACACCTATATTTCATCACACACAAGTTCAAGTCCTGATTAATTAAACCCCTTTTAGTATTAGATTCAGGATTAAAACTAATAATTAATAATTATTAATTTTTTTCTAAGTCTACAAAATAGGTCACTAAAGAGTCCAATCCTGATGAATCTGGTGCAAATTACATTGATGCATATTCAAGGACCCCAAAAATACTTCTTTAAAAAAATAAGTAATCAAATACTGTGTGTGTTTTTCTACTGTGTTTATTGTCTTAGCTGTGCATTGATTCGGTGTAACTAACCTGTTTAATAGTTGAATTTTTATTAATCAACTAATTAGGCCAAGTTTGAAGGGGGCATGGGGCGAGCCGCAGGCGAGTGTGTTTTTCTACAGTGTTTCGTACCCCCAGGAGTTCTACTTTCACTATTGGGAGGGTATAGCGTACTGTATTGACCAGTATCCAGTATCGTCTAGTCGGAGTTATATGTGTGACAGCGACACGGCAGCAGTATTATATTTCACAGCCTCCATTGTAACTGCAACACGGCGGTGTAGTGTTGTATTGGAACGTCAAAGCCTAGTTATTCATGACACCCCTGTTGTGCGACAACCCATTTTGGCACTAGCTGAACTATTTGTGCAATTCAAATCCTCATTACACTCAAAATAGGATAACAGTGAATAATAGTGTGTGAGTAAATTGCTAAATCAAGCGAATTGTTTTTTTTCTGTTATGTCGTGGAGTTTTGCACTTTCAAAGGCCTTTATATATTTCTAAAAAAATAGTTCTAAAAAGTAATCAAAACATTACAAATCAAAGCCTTTGATTTATTTTTACGAAGTCTGATTAGACAAAGCACTTTCTTTTGTTGGTCCATTCGACCACAAGAAAGTAAGATAAAGATGAAAGATAAGAAGCGGCGGAGAGTCTGTGTAAGTTGCTAATCCTCAAAGATATATGGGGGCGCTAGCGGTGGATAACGGTGAGGACAGGTTCAGAGAGGGAAACAAGCTGTAGATCATTGATGCAATTAAATTTAAATCACGAAAATTTTATATAATTTTGGTACAGAATTTTTATTGGGACATGTTCATGGGTTTTAAGGGATAAACAATAAAAAAATCAATTTCTAATATTATAAATTTAATTTAATTATTTTAATAAGGTAAATAGGGTTAAACCGTCGACATCCTATATTTTTTATCACAAAATACAGCCGCCGAGATCCACAAAGTGCAAGTTACTAAGTTTTGAATTTAAATCATAAAAATACGTTTTACAGAATAAATTGTTTTGTTCATAAATTGCGTCTGATATAGGTAATAACATAAAGAGGAGTATACATCATTCATGATATTAGTGAATATTTTTAAAACCATGTATGTGTGCAATGATATGATTTCTTATTTAGAGTATATAAATAGTAAAATATGTTGGGTTACATTTTTTATAGTTGATGTCTTTTTAGCGAATTTCCCATAGGGAATAAGCTATTACCGTAGGTCTCATGGTAAGACCTAAGCCCGGGACCATGTTACTTTTTCGTTTTGAGGTGCCCAGAGACCAAAAATAATAGTCATTAAAATTTATATATATATATATATGTATATATATGTATGTATATATATGTATGTATATATATATATATATATATACTAGTGGCTCATAGGGGCAAAAGCCCCTAATCATAAAATTAAAAAAAACATGAACCATAGCGTATTAAAATTTCTTCCACAACGAAGGTTTCCAGAAAATTTTATTTTATTTTGCGGTACGGTATATAATATTTTAACGATACCGTTTGAATAGACCATTCGCCCCCAAGTACTCTTATCAATCCTGTACTATTAGGTCACCCGTTTGTAAATGTTCTATTTTGTATGTTGTAAAACTCATATGGAAAATAAGTTTTGAAAGAAATCGTAGTCCCTTAAAAACGGTAAAAGCGGCCGCAGCTTGAGCTGTGGCGGCTTTTTAATATAACATAGAAAAGCGGCAATGAAAAAAACATTGATTTTTTAGCTCCTGTCAGTTTATTTTTATGTTTTAGTCACAACATTTAAAAACAGCACCTCAAAGCGCATCTTCACTTGCTGTGAATATTCATCCCTCCTAATCAAAACTCTTGATTTTGAGTAAACAAAGCAGATTTTTTTTAAAATCACAACATATAGAATCTTTAAGGGGATCCTTTCAGAAAATAATCATTCTTATATATTTCCCATTTTGTTGTTAAGTTTTTTACCTGCTGCATTTTCCTCTAGTATGTAGGACAAACGTCTTTGATTTTAACTCGTCTTCTATACTCTACACTCTATGAAATGACTAAAAGGTTTCTCGGAAAATTCAGCTAACAGAATACCAAAGCTTCACCGACTGATACACTTTAAGTATCAATTAATGTGTCATCGTTATTCAATATGATCATTTGACACTTTTCGTCTTAAAATAAACCAACACAATGGAAATAATGTAGGTGTTTCTCAAACCACAATTCATCGTCCATTGCATCTCTATCAACGATCAGAAAGCATTTTATGATTTGCATACACGCTCAGTTTTTTTTTTTTTTACAATTTAAATTATAGTAACAACAGTAAAATCAGCAGTCAATTTGTAATAGTATGTAAGGTTAACTCTCCTAGTAGAATTTTTAGTCGCTCAAAGCAACAAAACGTCTTATTATAGTCTTACCACTCTAGGGTTAATTTTTGTCATTTGGCTATGAATAGTTCTTTACTCAATTTTATCATCTGTCTCTCGTTTTAATCTGTCGTTTTTTTAATGTCTCGTTTGTTATCATCTGTCTCTCGTTTTTATAAAATCGTAAAATAAAACCAAAACATATGTATCAATGTACACAAAGAAGACATTTTTTGAATCCCCATGCTATTGTTAAGGAGGACTTTTTATTATATTTCTCATTTTCTTGTAACTTTATGGATACGCTTTATGGGACCGAAACTTTTGAGACTCCTACCATCTTCCTGCGATTTGTAAAACACTCACAATTTTGCCCAAGAAATTTCGCTTACAGAATTATATATAGTAGTCATATTAGTTATATTTTACCGGTTCGACAGGGAATCACCCGTGACGTCAAAATGACGTAGAAGTCGCGTACCTGCATTCTTTACCCTCTTATCAGCAATTGACCCCAATTGACCTCAAATTAAAAACCAATTAGATAAGTGATATCAACATTCTTGACCTAGGGTTATCTGTTATCGGGGGTTTTCCGACCTTGAGGTCAATTAGATAAGTGATATAAACATTCTTGACCTAGGGTTATCTGTTATCGGAGGGGTTTTCCGACCTTGAGGTCACATGTTTGTTTACATCGCTTGTGATATCAACATTCTTGACCTAGGGTTATCTGCTATCGGGGGGGTTTTCCGACCTTGAGGTCAATGATATCAATACTATTGTTTACACTATTTATCACCACGTGGTTTTAATCTTGCTTGTTGTAGATCACTTGTATTTTTCCTAGCGAATCCTCCTCTCCTGATACTTTAAACTGATTCTCTTTAAAATGTGTCTTTGTTTTTTATTTTATTTTTTACAAGTAATAAATGATTGAAATTCATGGCTCCTACCAACTTCTGACCTCTGAATATTTAAGCTGGCCACTAGAGCTGAAAACCTAAAATTATGTTTTCTCTGGTCAGAAGCAATAAATTGTTACTACTTATGATCACGAAAAAAAAACAGAAAAATGTCTTTTGAAAGAAAATGTGTTATATGTAAGAATCAAAATTGTAAATATTAAAAAGATCTATCGATATTGACGGTTGAAAATTTTTAAAAGACTAACAGTTTAGTCACTAGAGACAAAAATAAAAAACCGGTTTCCAAAAATTCTGTCTGGAAGATTAACGGTGAGAGATGTAACAAAAAGTCACTGGACCAAAATTGTACTTCATCCAATTCCCTTTCGTAATAATTCCATCACATTTTT
Source organism: Neoaliturus tenellus (assembly GCA_030545055.2). Classification (NCBI taxonomy): domain Eukaryota; kingdom Metazoa; phylum Arthropoda; class Insecta; order Hemiptera; family Cicadellidae; genus Neoaliturus; species Neoaliturus tenellus. The sequence continues at coordinate 232,234,515 of CM061531.1, forward strand.
TATAGGACTAACCATTTTGCTACTAGAGCTAAAAAACAAAAATTGTGTTTTCTCTAGTAGTCCAGAAGTAATAAAATCCCACTACTTATGATCATGAAATTTGTAAAAAAGAGAAAAATGCATTTTGAGAGTAAATAAGTAGAGATACAGCGTGATATGGAAGAATCAAAATAGTAGATATTTACAAAATCTATCAATATTATCATTTGAAAATGGTTTGTCTATCTTTCTATAGTGTTTTATTTTTTTTACTTATTGAAAATAAGGTGAGTTTGGTTTAATTAATACACTTTAGAATATTTCTTTAATAAGTAGCTATTTTCTTCTCTTGAGACAGAGGCTTTTTTATTACATGAAAAGTAAATACTTTTTTTTATATTTAATATATTCCACAATCAGTAATTACAGACCTATCGTGGTAGATAAGTAGTTTTGGTTTCTATTAAACTTTGGGTGTTATAATAAAAGTAAGCGCACTAGTATATACATGACATTTATTTTTTGGTAACACATAAGAATGCTATGAACATTTTAAGAAGACCCTCTATGTGAGAGTGCATTGAAAATTAATTTCTGATAACTTGAAAAGTCTTCATTAAAACAGGTCATTTGCTTTGATATTAACAAATGGTTACATTATTTTGTATTCCGCATCTAAACTTGAGCGACTTGTGTTAAAATTGTTGAATTCTGTGACTTTTTTTTAAGTGATCGAACCTTATATACTTGTATTGAGTAATTATATGAAAATAGCCTGCTTATCTAAGACGGAGGCTGCCTTAAGCATTAGTGAAACCTTTAGACGAGCTAATCCTTTTCTAAAGTAATTACTTACAAAATCGACCTTAATTTTTACAGAGATAGTTATAAGTCAATTTAAAAAATATATATATTTTTTAAGTGAGTAGTTTTTCTTGCCTTCAGACATAGGCTTCTATTTTTTCTTGAGTAATTACATGGAAATTTTACACCAATAGCCTTTTTCTTGTCGGTGGCTTCTTTAGCCTTATTGTCTAGACAATGTCTATTTGTATTCTTTTTTACGTATTTACTCAAAGTTTTTAGTCGCCTTATCCTGTCGTCATGCACAGCTACACGTACTTTTCAGTTTATTTTTTCAACTTGTTTTATGGTGTGGCATTTTATATACTGCAGCATTTTATAGGTAAGATTTTTAATAGTACTTATTAAACTTGTAAAAGTCTTCGTACTACCAGTTATAAATCAGGTAAAAAAATTTTTTTACTGCACACAATAGTTTGTATTTTTAACTTGGTAGTTTTTAATACTCTTGGTAATTCGTTCATCTTGTCTTAGCTGGTTGAACTCACAGTAGAAAAATTTTAAGAATTAATTATACAAATAAAAATGATGGTAAACATATACAAAATTAAAAAAAAAAAAAAAAACAACACTTTTTACTCAAAATCTTTCGGGTGGTGTTAACTGTAGGGTTCAATGAGCGTTTTTATTCTTATTTTGATACACAATAAATACACTAAGTAGTCCTACTTAATAGAATAGTTATAAAATATCACTGTGATAAAGCTTTTGTAATCTTTACAACTTTTTATTGATGGTTTATTCTGTAATAATGAAGGGTTACAAAGCAGCTAGAAAAGGTTACCCTACCAAAATTTATTGACTGGGACAAACTTTTATTGAATCATTTGACAAACCACAATGTAATAATACATTGGATTATGTGATAGTTGCATACTATGAACCTAATGAAGTTCTAAGGAACAAAACATGTCGTCTTTTGATAACCAGTGATTGGATAAGGTAATTTTATTGCATTATAAAAAACCAAACCTATTCCCCTTTTTAGAAAATATAGCTTGATATTAAAACCTTTTTTGGGCTAAATTAAGTCTTATTTAAAAGTTTAATTCTGCTACTGTAATGTTGTTAGCTATTTAATATAATGGTCTGTTCTTAAAAAGAAAAAAAAGATTAAAAGGCTTGTTTCAACCAAATTATTATTTTTCTCATAAGAAACATTTCTAAAACACTGTTTTGGATTTTTTATTTAAGGTAATAACATTCTCTGCTCACTATGATTAAGTATTTTAAAATTTATTGGAAAGGCTTAGTGATACTAGCTAAAGGTTAATAAAAACATGGCAAACTTCTCACATACTTAAAGTAAAGTTGTGTAGTCTAGTAGTGTTCCGTTGAATTTAAAACTATTGGAAAACTAAACTTATTTTATGTAAAAAATTTATAGTATATTAAATTTTATTTTTTTAAATTAACAGTTATCATACTGTTCAATTGAATGTACTTTTTTGAATATCTACATTTCTATGTTATCGTATTATTGAAAAACTTACTTGTTGCGGATTTTGTGTATGTGTAGTAGCAAATGATTTTTCTGATGTGAAACTTTACTATTGAACACAGAAAATAACATTTTTGTTTGATTCGTGTTGTCTTGAAATTAAGTCTAGTTCACAGTTACAATACCAAACGTATTTTTGAACCGTTTAAAAAGTTGATCCATGTAAATTCTACTAGCTGAGCTGTTTTGGTAATATCTTTTACCTATTATAATATGATTCTCTGTTTAAGGAACATTCAATACATGAATAATATAATCCATGAGTTTTAAAACTGATAATTTCGACTCCCAAAAAAATAATTTAAAACTAAGAAAATTTGTATACTGGTTTTCATAAGTAGGAAGACCAAGATATTTATTATATTTTACAGATCAATACAGAAATATTGTGGTAGATTGGTATGTAGTTTTGGTTTCTATTAAATTTTAGGTGTTATAATAAAAGTGAACGCACTATATGTGACATACAAATGTTATGAACATTTATGATGACCCTCTGAACATGGTTAATGGTTTTGAAATTACACATGTTTATATTTAATATTCCACTGTATAAGAGGTTAATAAACTAAAAGGAATATATGATATTTATTTTGAACAACGGGTTTTTCTTTAAATGTTCACGTTGATAAATACTTGGAAATTTTTTTTGTTTTATAATACTTTGTCGTATAATCTAATTCTTAAACCATTAAGTAGCCAGTTAAACTTAGTATTTCTTCACCATATGATTGGCAGAACAACTGATCAAGTAGGTTGTTTGTAGCTAAGCCATTGGTTAACTTTCATTTCATGATCTCCATAAACTTTTTTGTTTTACAATAATGAACTTTGGGGAGAAGAGATGGAGCTAGCTGTTTAAATCAGCAACAAATAACAAGAAAGTAAGCTTTTCAATGCTACTAGTGTTTTCAGTTTTCAGTATACTCATTTATAGTTGACTAACTCTCAGTTGGTGTCAATCCATTTTTTAATACTACCATATAGTTGCTAACTAAGTATCGGTGTAGTGTTTTTATAAATATTGTGACAATTTAATTTTATAATGGTTTTTCATGCTGGCTTTTTATTTTTTTTTTTCATAAGTAAGAAGACCAATTTAATTAATATATTTCAATATATTCCACAATCAGATTAATACACACCTATTGTGGTAGATAGGTATTTAGGTTTGATTTCTATTCAACTTTGGGTGTTATAATAAAAGAGAACGCTTAATACATGACTTTTTTAACACATAAGAATGTTATGAACATTTTAAGATGACCATCTGAACTTGGTTAATGTTTTTGAAATTACACATGTTTAAATGTAATATTCCATTGTATAAGAGGTTAAGAAAATAAAAAGTATATATGATATTTATTTTGAACTCGACGTTAACCAACAGAGTGTCACGTTATAGGTAATTCTTGTTTGAATTATCAGTTTGCAAAGAAAAACAATCACGGCTTAACTATAATCAACCTAATTGATCAATAATTATTTTTCCAACTGTATGTAGCCCCAGTAAAGTTATAAATAAGATATAAATTATTCTGTAATTAAAATGACCATAGAAACCAACGTTTCAGTAAAAGTGTTCTTATGACTTAAAATATATCTTATGTGATTGATACTTCGTTTTGTATGGTAAAATTTTAATTTAGTCTCTTAAAAATTTAACTAGTTTTTGTCATATTTCTACTATTTTGAAAAAAAAAAATACAATTCAAAATTTGTTATATAGAGTTTTATATGTTTTAAAAATTCAAGTGCCCTACATATATTTTATCTCAAAAACTAAAGGAGTATCTTATTAATATTATCAGGTTGCTTATCTCGTATCTTACCCTAGATTTATTTTACTCGCCTAAACTTTCTAAACTGAAGCATAACAGTTTCAACAAAAAATCTTACCAGTATTCATATAAGAAAATCACAATATCAATAACACAAATGATTAAAACCATGTGTTGATAAATAGTGTAAACAATAGTATTGATATCATTCATTTTTTTTAACACATAAGAATGTTATGAACATTTCAAGATGTGGTTATAAGTTAAGTAATGCAAGACTATCTTTACAACACTTAAATTTCATTCATAAAGTTTCAAATCCTGACTTTAAAATGAGTGAATACATAGATGACGATTACAACAATCATTGTAAATATAAGACATCTGTAAATGAAACGGAAAAAATTATGAAAGAAACATTTTTTGACGTGGACAGAAAGGAGTTCCAAACATAAAGGAAACGTTGCATCTTCAATTCCAGTATAATAGAACCCAAAAACAAGCCTTTTAATCTTTTTCTTTTTAGAACAGACCATTATATTAAATAGCTAACAACATTACAGTAACAGAATTAAACGTTTAAATAAAACTTAATTTAGCCCAAAAAAAGGTTTTAATATAATGGTCTGTTCTAAAAAGAAAAAGATTAAAAGGCTTGTTTTTGGGTTCTATTATACTCGAATTGAAGATGCAACGTTTCCTTTATGTTTGGAACTCCTTTCTGTCCACGTCAAAAAATGTTTCATTTACAGATGTCTTATATTTACAATGATTGTTGTAATCGTCATCTATGTATTCACTCATTTTAAAGTCGACCAGTATTCATACAAGAAAATCACAATATCAATAACACAAATGAGAAGAAATTCTGTAATTGCAAACCTAAGCACACGGGAAGGACATAGTACATACAAATTAGCAAAAGTTAATGGTTAAAAGTTTCCATCATATGTGGATGTGGGTTACCACATCTTCTGACACACTCAGGCTTGGCTCCAACTCCGAAAACAACAAAATTTTGCAGCGATATGTAAGTTAAAAAATTATAGCGTGAGTTCTAAAAATATCGCACGTAGCTTAAAGGCTGAATACAATCAGCTGATGTGCAAATTGCATAATTTCAATAAAGAAACTAATTATCTTTTATCACCATGTGGCTGACCCGGACGACCCGGAGGGTTTGGTAAACCTACTGTTTAAATTGATTAATACCGCACATGTTTGATTTTAAGTTTTAGTTGTGGATAAAGTCCAGCGACCGTTGAGAGTCGATTCAGTCAGTGTTAGTCGTGTTCGGGATCGGGATGGATAGTCAGCAACTGTCGCAACAACCTACATCGTCGACCTCCGGTGAAGGCGACCTCATCGTATCGGATCCGATCTTCACTAACGATAACGGGCGCGAGACCTGGATGGAAACATGGCTCAATACCAGAACCCGTGAAAGTGTATTGAATACGTATGGGCCCCACCCTACTTATGGGCGACCCCTTACATTAGGGGAAAGAAACGCGCTCCTTAGGATGCAGCAGCGGCGGCCTGTGCAGCCCCTGGGTCTTCCAATGGGTCGGGGTCGGGGTCAGTTGATGAGCAATGCTCTGAGGGTCCAGCGACAGGCGCGGGTGTCAGACGCCCGCCTGTTTCTAGACATGCAATTGGTTCCGGACCATCAGGTTGGTCGGTTGTTGTTCAGCAACCGCCCAGTGGCAGAAGTACAGCCGAGGCAGGTCTCGCCGCCCGAATCGGACTCTGATGAATATTAATTTAAAAGTATTTTTTTTCGTTATTGTATAAGTTGAAATAGTGATAGGTTGTGTGATATTAGTGACTAGACTGTTTATTTACAAAATCTATGAACACTGACCGGACGATGCGAGGCGTGTGGAAACCCCATTGCACCCATCTTCTGACTCGGACAGGTAATAACTCCTTTTATTATAAATGTATGCTAAAATAGGTGGTATTTTAATTGGGACCTTGCGGAACTAATTTCAACAATGATAATTATTTTAATTTTAATTTTTGTGCGCAAGCGTCCCACTGTTTTGCATAAAAATGTACCACGAGCAACTACGATGGTGGATATGTCAATTTGTTTTATAGGGTTATATGGTTCACGGTGTTAAAAATTTATTTACCGAATGGTATAGGGAATAGGGGGGGAACAAGCGAACCACTAACCATGAGTCAATTTTAAATTTTAAACTTTTATGTCTTTAAAAACACATTTTAGTTATAAACTTTAATTGCTTGATAATTTGTTCAGTTATTGATCCTCTGTACTTTTTAAGGATTGCAGTATTAAAACCATTCTACTGGCCATAAAATGCATTTATTTCTTATAATTTATATTTTGTTTTAAAGCGAGTTGTTATTTATTAGAAAAACCTAGTACTATACATAAAAGTTTTTTCATGCAACTAACTCCCAGCCTTTGGTTTATGCAAGTGGTTATAAAAGATACAGTAGTCATAGTGTCGTCGACTTCGCGGGTGGTAAGAAATGTGGGCAAAAAAAAAGAAGATGTATATGATCGAGTTAGGTCTTATAGTTGGGAAAGCCATGAAAATTAAAATTGGAATACCCATTAGTTGAAACACCTGCAAATCACTAAAAAGTTCAATAACAAAATAATAAAAAGTGTTTGCATAAAACATTCATCTCTTAAGCACTTGTTATGATACTGTATACTATCCTCCCTAAATCTTTTTTTATATTGGATTATTTATGTTTCTTAATTGAGCCCGAAACCTACTAAACAAATCAACCTGAAATTTTGTACAATTGTATTTTGTTTGTATGTGAGCAGTATAGGTTTATTAACGTACTTCAAATACGCTTTAGGACACATGAAGTATTGGTCTAAGCCCCTAAGATCAAAGCTATTTTTGTGTTAAAATAATTTTTAATGGAAGTTTGTTTGTGTAGTTATTAATTATTCATCCAGTTAAACATGGCGTATCACATTGTAGTGTTTATATGGTTAAACGAAGTAGTTAAATCTACTATTATTGTTATTTCATGGATACTTTTCATCATCTAGAAGATTCCTCCTAGGATGCACACGAGATGAGAAAAAAAAGGAGGAAACGAAACATGCTTGCCTATTAATATATAGATTATTTTGTCTTGAAAAATGTGACCTACCTATTAAGGGTGCACTCTACCCATCTGCTACAAGCGGATGCAAGGGTTTAGAATCTCTGTGTTTGTCGCCAAGGTGAGTATTGTGGTAGATAGGTATGTAGTTTTGGTTTCTATTAAATTTTGGGTGTTATAATAAAAGTGAACTCACTATACGTGACATTTATTTTTTTAACACAGAAGAATATTCATAACTATAAAATATAACTTGTTCAAAACACTTTGTTCTATAAAATCCAGAGTTTATTAGGTCTAGGTTTGGTTTCTATAAAACTTTGGGTGTTATAATAAAAGTGAACGCACTATACGTGACATTTATTTTTTTAACACATAAGAATATTCATAACTACAAAATATAACTTGTTCAAAACACTTTGTTCTATAAAATCCAGAGTTTATTACGTCTTCTTTGGAAACTTCCAACAGGAAGTAGAACAACTTGAAATACTGTTAGATAAAAACCACATTCAAGATGATGATGATGATGATAATGAGTCCAATGTGATTAATGGTGTATAATTCTTAACACATAATTTCCTTATAATATTTTTTAATTTTAACTTTATTACATAATTTGGCTTACCATTTTTTACAAGAAATAAACTAAATTCATTTCTCTTATTTTTTTTATATAAGATGATTTTCTTTGTACACTGCCAAAAGATTTTATCACAAAATTCAAGCAATTAATGAAAATAAAAGTTCTCTCACAGACATGAATCCATGCAACTGATATTTTTAAATGCTTATGTTAACATGATATTTTATTCCCCTGTTTTCAATGTCATTTTTCAAAAGATTTTGTTCTGAGACATCTTGATTACGTCATTCTATATGGCGTAACTGCAAAGCATTAGCAATTTTGAGCATGTGGTCAATAATATTAACCTTCAAGTTGATGCCAGACATAATCATGTTTGCGTTAGACTACATAATATAATCTTAAATCTTCTGCTATAGCTGAAACTCCTGCCCGTTCTTTAATCTTGTCTCCAGCCTCTTTATATACTGCCATAGACGCTTGTACTCCTCCCATTCAAGTTCGCAGCAAGGTTGAGCATAATGACTCTCCCATACCTCCCATAATACTTGGAGATGTTGCTGTCCATTTTCAATTGCTTCAACGGCGTTGTATAACTCCTCGTCACTGATTAAAGAGCTTGATCCCTGTGTGGCAGCGGTTTCACTTACCAAAACTTTCGTCTTAGAATCCATAGCGATGTGTGATATAACTCCATAGGCATCCATAAATACATCTTACTGCAGCTAAATGTGCTCTGTGTTATCTTGATCACGCTGTCATATATGGGGTGACTGCTAAACGAAAGCGATTTAGTAAAAAGTGTCTTATAAATAAAAATGTACTCTTCCAATATTTTACCCCAAGCCTTGAGTAAATCAACATAATTAAACAATAATGCAAAAGATAAAGAAAAACAACCAGATTATGTGTTTTGATATGTTATGCAGATTCTCGTTTCTGATTGATTATTCATACATTCCTGCATCTAGCTCTATTTTGTAACCAATTATCTTGTTCAATAGAAGGTATATGTGGGTGGCTTATAGCATCTATATATTAATAGGCAAGCATGTTTCAATTCCTCCTTTTTTCTCATAGTATTAATTGAATCATTAACAGCTGTTGTAAAAACAACTACTAGAAAAGCAGGAAGAACTGATGCTTTAGTTATAAAATGTTTTTAAACTTCATGGGTTAAGATCAACCGAAATATTGATCGAATTTCGATCAGGAGGCAATCTCTAGTTTATATATAATTCTTTGTGATAATAATTTATTTTGAGATCTTAGCAGAGCAATGCTCGCTAAAAATAAACATCAAAAGATATTCTATCACTTTATATATGACCCTACTCGCGAGGTCAACTTCGCCTATGTTCTTGTTCATACCATGTGGTCTTTGTTTTGACAACTAATTATTATTATTATTATTTTTTTTTATTTTTTTTTTTACAGAGCGTCCTAGTAGCCAATTTTGACTGATAGGATATTATAAATAACCAGCTTACAGCCCATCGAAATTGATAATTATTCATGAATGTGGTGTTTTATAAGTTTAAATTGTCACAACATTTATAAAAACACTACACCGATACTTAGTTAGCAACTGTATTCTAGTATTAAAAAATTGATTGACCCCAACTGAGAGTAAGTCCGCTATAAATGAGTATACTGAAAAATGTAAACACTAGTAGCATTGAAAGTTTTACTTACTTGTTATTTGTTGTGGATTTCTACAGCTCGCTCCGTCTCTTCTCCCCAAAGTTCATTATTGTAAAACAAAAAAGTTTATGGAGATCATGAAATGATAGGCTTAGCTACAAATAACCTACTTGATCAGTTGTTCTGCCAATAACATGGAAAAAAAATAACTCTGAATTTTACTGGCTATTTCATTGTTTAATGAATTAGATTATAATCAAATGAATAGTATTAGTATTATAAAATAAAAAAAATTCCATTTATTTGTTAACGTGAACAGTTCTCTAAAAATAATAGGTAATTTAAACAAAAGGTAAAGTTAGTACAGTGAATTTCTAATTCCTTTACTTATGAAGTTATTACTTTAGCATTGCACTAACTTAAACTACGGTAAATTCCGGAATTAGTCTTAGTTCTGTTTCCTTTAAGATTGATTTTTGTTTTTTATTTAGTCGTAAGATCTGATTTTAGTTTTTGAAAATACTTCAAAGATGATAAATCTTTTATTAAATCTATCATTTAGTTCTCTAAAAATTATGGTACCGTAACCCGGAAAAAATAATCCCATTTGAAGGAAAACCCGTTGTTCAAAATAAATATCATATATATTCCTTTTAGTTCATTAACCTCTTATACAATGGAATATTAAATTTAAACATGTGTAATTTCAAAACCATTAACCAAGTTCAGAGGATCATCTTGAAATGTTCATAACATTTGTATGTCACATATAGTGCGTTCACTTTTATTATATCACCCAAAGTTTAATAGAAACAAAACCTACATACCTATCTACCACAATAGGTGTGTATTAATCTGATTGTGGAATATATTAAAATATGTTATATATCTTGGTCTTCCTACTTATGAAAACCAATAAAAAGCCAGTATGAAAAACCAATATAAAAACCAGTATAACAATTTTCTTAGTTTAAATTATTTTTTTGGGAGTCGAAATTATCAGTCTTAAAACTCATAGATGATATTATTCATGTGTTAAATGTTCCTTAAACAGCGTATTGCAAAGCAATAAAATGCAAACTTTACTGTACGGTTTGTAGCGCTTCAGTTTTGCCAACACACATTTGGTTTACGCCATTTTTCAACTATGTTATGGTCAAATTTCGATCAGGAGCCAGCATAAACCAAAGGCTGGGAGTTAGTTGCATAAAAAACCTTTTACGTATAGTTCTAGGTTTTTCTAATAGATAGTGACTCAACTTAAAACAAAATATAAATTATAAGAAATAAATGCATTATATATTTTGATGGTCAGTACAATGGTTTTAATACTGTAATCCTCCAAAAATTACACAGGGGATAAATAAATTAACAAAATATCAAGCAATTAAAGTTTATAACTAAGGTATGTTTTTAAAGACATACAAGTTTAAACTTTAAAATTGACTCATGGTTACTTGTTTACTTGTTACCCACTATCCCCTATTCCATTCAAATAGAATTTTAATATATAATGAAAAATTAATATTATATTATTTAACTGTAAAAATATAGGGAAATAAAAAGTGAAATGATTTAACAGCATTTTCTTACAAAACTTTAACTTCATGGTAACTGTTAAGTATATGTATTTAAATATAGAGAAACTAAAAAAGTTTGGTACTCAAGAAATTTTATTATGACTTTGCGGACTTCAAATGGGTAGACGTATTCAACCTTCCTGCCAAACAATCCTCAGCATTTCTGGAATAACTTGTTCATGTACAAAAACATTTCTTATTCTCTTTCGCAGGTGGTTTAGGTTTCTCATGAAAATGAGAGTCTAATTGTTTGACCACTAACTAACAGCTGATTGAACAACTTAATTTAAGAACTGAAAATAATAGCTAACAGTAAAATGTACCTATGAAATGGTAATTTTAACTTCAAGTAATACAGCAAAGGTGTGTGATAAGCTAAATTTTAATTTAATGTCTTTATAAAGTAGGGAATTATAAATAATTTAAGTAAGGTGTATATAATAACCATTGAAGTAAGTTGACGAGGAGGAATTTATTTGGTGAAGTCGTTAGTAGATATTTGAACTTGGGTAGTGCAGAGTCTTAATACAAGTAAATTACAATCAGAAGTTAAGTTAGTTCAATGTTAAAATGGAAAATCACGAATAATATAACTAAGGAATGTAACCAATTTTATTCTTAAATTGATTTGCAATAATTGTCTAATATAAGTCATTTAATTATACAAACAATCAGACGTTAAGTTAGCTCAGTGGTAAAATAGGGAATCATAAATAATTTAAGTAAGGTGTATATATTAACCATTGAACTAAATTGACTTCTTTTGTCTCTTCTATTATTATAGTACTTGGTTTTCCAATAGATAACGTTGATGGTCCTAAAGTAATCTTAAAGTCCAATAACTATATTTACAAAATCATTTCTTAGTAAGAGTACCTATAAACAAAGAGAATCATACATGTCAAATTTCAACATGTCTAAGCTATTACAGAAATTTGTGATTTTCTGTAGGAAGGAGCTCTAAAGACAACATAAATATAAACATTTTACCTCACAGCTAGGTTACTTCTATTTAATTTTTTTATAGCCTAAATTTTTATATTTATTTTTTACACAATTTCAAATGGTCAATTAGTAAATTACTTCAAATTTGGACAATATGTTTGTTCTGAGCAAAGACTGAGTAATAAATGTCTAACTAGTAAATAAGAACAATCCTGATCACAGCCTTGGTGGCTCAAGTGGTTAGAGCGTTATGTCGTTCAGTGAGAGATTCTTAGTTCAAATCTTGTCACATGTGACAACTTTTCTCTCAGTTTTTTTACAAACTGCACTCCTGAAAATCACTGAAAATAAGATACGAACATATGCCTGGAAAGCAACGATTTGTTTGTCCCTATTTCAACGAGTTTAATAATTTAGCACGTAGCTTAAAGGTTGAATATAGTTAGTTGATGTGCAATGAAGACACTAATTCAGAGCTTTATCATTGGTCTTGAACTTAGCCACGCGAAATTAATGATACGATTACTACTATATATTTTATCACCATGTTCTTAACTCAAGTTGCATATGATAAAACGTTTGAAACAATTTTGCTAACTTGTATGGACTATGCTCTTAACATTGACAAGGCAATCACCATCAGAACGCGCAGGGGTCAAATCCACCAAGTCCAGAGGCTATCGGTCTGCTCTCACGAGCCTAGGCAACCACAACTCATTTTGTGGACTCCAGTTCCCTCCGAGCTTTCCGGCACCGCGTGCTTAGGTTTGTAATGGTACAATTTGTACTCATTTGTATCTATTAGTTGTGTGATTTTTTATTGTATATATACTATACAATAAATATATGTCACGGTAGTGCGTGACATATCCATGAACTTTTTAGATACTGTGTGTTTGTGCATGTGTTTTGACGATTGGATATACACCACTACTGGGATAAAAAATCAGGTGAGTGTTGTCCAAAAATCAACAAAATTGTATATATACTGGTCAAATTTTTACTTGGAACGAGCGGTGCTTCAGCTTTGCAACATTAGGTAAGTAAAAAATTCTAAGTTAAGATGGGAGCTCAACAACCTGATGGTGTTATCAAGATTTCCCTAGAGTTTGAAATAAAATATATTTAAACACTTATAAAATATTTATAATATTTTGCTAAAAATGTTAATTTTTTCGTTATATTTTTCTGTTTTATGCTGCACAGAAACCAAAATTAATGCTAACCTATTTCTTTTTTCTCTCTCTCTCTTGTTTATTAAAACAAATATTTTTCTAAACCTGTCATCAAAAAGTTACTAAGCGAGAATTTTTATTTTTATTTTTGAGCTAGGACCAAACTTTCAGCAGCAAAATTTCAGATTATGAATTGATTTAAAAGGTTTACATTTAACATTTTTACCTAACAGTTTTAGTTTCGGATTTAATTGAGCACAAAGCGAGCGATATAAAATAATTTTATCAATAGGCATATTTATGTTTTCATTTTTCTCGATAATTTTCTCTAAAGACAAAATACCATTAAATAACCATTCTTATGAAAGTATAGAAGTAACTGAAATAAATATAAGAGCCAGTTCAACCATATTGTATTAAAACAGAACAAATAAAAAAGTCATTAAGCTTCATACTTCTTAAAAAACTTAAGTATATACATAATTTTAATAACAAACACGAGCACCATCAGAAATTAATTTTCAATGCACTCTCACATAGAGGGTCTTCTTAAAATGTTCATAGCATTCTTATGTGTTACCAAAAAATAAATGTCATGTATATACTAGTGCGTTTACTTTTATTATAACACCCAAAGTTTAATAGAAACCAAAACTACTTATCTACCACGATAGGTCTGTAATTACTGATTGTGGAATATATTAAATATAAAAAAAAGTATTTACTTTTCATGTAATAAAAAAGCCTCTGTCTCAAGAGAAGAAAATAGCTACTTATTAAAGAAATATTCTAAAGTGTATTAATTAAACCAAACTCACCTTATTTTCAATAAGTAAAAAAAATAAAACACTATAGAAAGATAGACAAACCATTTTCAAATGATAATATTGATAGATTTTGTAAATATCTACTATTTTGATTCTTCCATATCACGCTGTATCTCTACTTATTTACTCTCAAAATGCATTTTTCTCTTTTTTACAAATTTCATGATCATAAGTAGTGGGATTTTATTACTTCTGGACTACTAGAGAAAACACAATTTTTGTTTTTTAGCTCTAGTAGCAAAATGGTTAGTCCTATAAAATAAACGGTATCAGTTAACTGACACATACTTTCTCCCAACAATATAAAAAAGATGTTAAAAGCTTCAAACATTAATGTCTTGATGACTCAGTCGGATAGCTACCGGCTGAGCAGCGCTCGTTTGACCCTACGCGCGTCTGTGACTTTTAACAACGTACTGCGTTTACCGCTAAACGAAAAATTGAATTTTCTCCGCAACCACTTGACGTAGAGCAATAATTTAAAATACTGGATTATTTAGTTTTTTGAGCTTGATTTAATGGTGATAAGTAAAATTTATTTCAAGACAACAGCTATTTTGAAAATCCAAAAAATTGATTTTTGAAACACTTTTTACTCCATAACTTTTGAACGCGCATTTTCTCGGAGATGCGGGTGGTGTCATTTTATTCACCATTTTAAGCTTAATAAACCACAAAATTTTAATCAAAATCGTTAGAGCCGTTTTTGAGAAATTTTGATTTTTGACGATTTTTGAGGGTTTTTGGGGGTAAAATACCCTTAAAAATAAAAAATTCAAAAAAATGAAAAAAACGCCTGGAATTATCGTGGATTTGGACCTATGTACCAAATTTCATTAAAATCGGACCATTAGGGCAATCTCTAGCTCTGTTTACATCCTGACACACATACACACACACACACACACACACACACACACACACACACACACACAGACATCACTCCGAAAACCACTTTTTTGGACTCAGGGGGAACCAAAATGGATAAATCCACCAACAACTCAAATTCGAAAATTTTGACGAAAACAATACTTTCTCCATATACTATGGTATAGGGGGAGAAAGTAAAATGTGATGGAATTATTACGAAAGGGAATTGGATGAAGTACAATTTTGGTCCAGTGACTTTTTGTTACATCTCTCACCGTTAATCTTCCAGACAGAATTTTTGGAAACCGGTTTTTTATTTTTGTCTCTAGTGACTAAACTGTTAGTCTTTTAAAAATTTTCAACCGTCAATATCGATAGATCTTTTTAATATTTACAATTTTGATTCTTACATATAACACATTTTCTTTCAAAAGACATTTTTCTGTTTTTTTTTCGTGATCATAAGTAGTAACAATTTATTGCTTCTGACCAGAGAAAACATAATTTTAGGTTTTCAGCTCTAGTGGCCAGCTTAAATATTCAGAGGTCAGAAGTTGGTAGGAGCCATGAATTTCAATCATTTATTACTTGTAAAAAATAAAATAAAAAACAAAGACACATTTTAAAGAGAATCAGTTTAAAGTATCAGGAGAGGAGGATTCGCTAGGAAAAATACAAGTGATCTACAACAAGCAAGATTAAAACCACGTGGTGATAAATAGTGTAAACAATAGTATTGATATCATTGACCTCAAGGTCGGAAAACCCCCCCGATAGCAGATAACCCTAGGTCAAGAATGTTGATATCACAAGCGATGTAAACAAACATGTGACCTCAAGGTCGGAAAACCCCTCCGATAACAGATAACCCTAGGTCAAGAATGTTTATATCACTTATCTAATTGACCTCAAGGTCGGAAAACCCCCCGATAACAGATAACCCTAGGTCAAGAATGTTGATATCACTTATCTAATTGGTTTTTAATTTGAGGTCAATTGGGGTCAATTGCTGATAAGAGGGTAAAGAATGCAGGTACGCGACTTCTACGTCATTTTGACGTCACGGGTGATTCCCTGTCGAACCGGTAAAATATAACTACTTAGATTGCTTCTCTTGGCGTGTGAATTATTTTGTTATCTTCACTCAATGTTATCATCTGTGTCTTATTTTGAAATTAAACCATAACACATGTTTTAATGTATACAAAGCAGACGTTTTTTGAATCCCCATGCTAATCTTATGGAGGACGTTTTACGTGATTCCTCATTTCCTGTTAACACTATGGACACGCCGATAGTTTTCCCTCGTGCATCGGACCGAGACCTTTAATTTGATACCACTCCCATCTTCCTACGATCTGTATGACGCTCACAATTTTGCTCAAGAAATATCGCTTATAGAATTATATATATAGATATAGATATATATATATATATAGATATATATATATATATATATATATATATATATATGTATATATGTGTCCCTAGACACGATAACTCTCGTAAAAATTGTCCGATCGACACCAAATTTGGTAGAGATGTGTAATCCTACGTTTATTCGGATGAGTTCGAAAATCAGACATATCGTCCTACCGGAAGGGGTAGTTTTGGGGGGTTTAGTACCCCAAAAATGGGTTTTTGCATTTTTCATATGTAAATTTAAAAAATTTTAAATTTTTATTTTGACCATTGGATTTAGCTCAAAAAACACAAATTAAGTATTTTGAAGCTTTGCTCTATCTCCATTGGTTACCGAGATATTACAAAGTCTAAAGATAGTGCATTGTCTTTTGGGGGTCCAATGTTAATCCTATGGAGGATAAGGATGTGTTAATATTTCACTTATTAACCAATATTTTTGGATGAAACTTGGTATTTAGCTTCATTTGGTTGAGATTCATCCATTTAAGGTTAAATCCTTGGTTTTTGTACTTATCATGGCAGCAAACCTGCATACTCTTTTCCCATGTTAATCATATGGAGAATAGGCAAACTCTTTTATTTATGGACAGATATTGATGAAACTTACTATATGGCTTTATATGGTCGAAATAAATTTTTTCTATGCTAAAAACCTACTTTTAGTGTCCCCCATGGCAGCATACCTGCATACTCTTTCCCTATATTTATCTTAAGGAGAATAGACATTTATTTCCCTATTTATGAGCACGTGATGAAACTTTGTTTACAAGTTTAGCTGGTCAAAACTAATATTACTAATTTGGAAATTCGCTGAGTACGCAGGTCTGCTGCGACGGGGGTATTACTACTGTCAACCTAATGTCTGTATTTACAGTTATTTAGTGAAACTAAAGATAAAACCTCTATAAATATAATCATGTCTTTATCATCAATAAAAATAATATATTCAACCGTGTTATTTATTTATTTTTTTTCAATGAAATGAAATTACATTTTTTTAATTCCATTGCAACAAATTATAACTTTTCTATATCTTGAAAAATGTAAATAAGTAGCAAATATTCATATAAATTAAAGCATGACTAGGTACAACACAATAGTGAAATTAGAGTAAAATTAAGAGTAGTATAAATGACTGTCAACTACGTAAGTTTAGGACGTCCAAACCACAATACCTAGGAAAAGATTGAAATCCATAAAACAAAAGTTTTGTTGAGGTTCTTTTGTACGAAATTAAACGATTTGTTAGCCTCTAAGATCATTCGCATTCCGTATGGAATTGCGGAGATGAATCTCTAGAACACTGCGAGTCTAATAAATGACGGCATTCTTCTATTGTCTCTTGCTTTTATGTACTTTGTTTGAAACATAGATTATTCTGACTATATATATATTGGTCATTTGCAAAAATATTCATGAAATAGCTATGTGTTTTATAATGACATTGCAAGTATTACATGAAGAACATCACGGTTATACAGGGTGTATAAACGCAAACTACGGTTTGAAGTACAAAATTGTAAACAACACATATCGACGATACATTTTATTGTTAATAACAATAAATTATTACAACTATTTACAGTATTTCAGTAATATTTTGTTTGGTTTCAGTGTTCAAATTGATCGTCATTTATACAATTAAGTTAATTCCTGATCTCCTTTTACAAAGTGGCCCTTGTTGCACTTTTGAAATTTGTTATATTCGCCTTAAGTTCTTCTAAATATTTATTAGTTTTTTTCATATGCCTCAACTTAAGTTGTTGAGAATGCCCAGAAATAATCTAGAGGACAAGTCTGGAGATGTCAGAGAGTACATTTCTTTTTCAATTATTCTATCGCTAAAAGATTAAATTCAAAGAAGAATGTACTCTTCGATAAATCCAGATTTTAGTCCTCTTGATTATTCCTTTTGAGAAAGAATATATTTTATGAAAATAAACCACGAAATATTGAAGAATGCAAATAAAACAAAGTTCGAGCCGCGCCGGGTAAAGGGCGTCTCTATGAAAAAGGCTATTGTAGGTAAACGAAAGCATTACAAGGGATAAATGTTAGTTTTGGACTATTTGAACACATAAACTAAACAAATAGTTATACATATTCTGTTTAGTTATGATGAAGTTAATACGAATAAAATGTGTCATGGATTCGTGTTTTCTGTAATCTTGTTTGTTTGTAATTTGTAATTTTGTACTTTGATTCATGGGATGCGTTTCAAAAGAAACACTCTGATATGTCGGCCTATGGTATAACAAAAACGTCAATTTAATTACATTTGCACAATCAACTGCAGTTGTAAATTCTATATTTAAAGAGTAATTACTGAAGAGTGGCCGCCAACTAAGCGAACATTATCTACTCCAGTATAAGCTTTTTTTATTTAACTGTAAAACGACACGTAGGGTATGCGGTTTTTACACTAACATTACGACACGACACAGCCAACCCTGAATACTGAGGGGATAAACTCGATTCTCTCTTAAGAAACATAAGAGATGTAGGGAATAATACATAAAACACCTGATATACGCTGATGATACAAAAGCTAATATGTTTAAATACCTCTACATAATTGATTTATTCCCATGGAGAGCATCACTGCAAAGGATTCCATCATTATCGAGACCAGGTTGTGATTCTGTCACTGTGATAAACGTTCGTCCATTTCATTATCCCTGGGATTAATGGATAAATATTTCTGTCCGTCACACGGTCCACTTTGACAGATAAAACCGCATATGATTTATTGTTAAATCTTGTGCTGATTTCGGACTGTTGTGTTAGACGTTATTTGATGGTTACAATACTGCATTATAGTACCTAACTGGTAACATTAACTACCATGTATTACGTTTCAGTATTCTTTAATTTCAATTTAAAATAAAGTACCAGGGGGACCGAGCTTAAGCTCGGTAAAATTATTACTTTCGTTCTCACACAAAGCTCGTTCGCTCTGCTCATTCGCCCTCTTCCATTTTAAAGACGAGCTTGTTCGCTTCTATCACTCGCCAAGCCGACGGGTGTTGCACTTTGGTTTAATTGTCTTAAACTACAGGTTAAGGATGTAACACATTGGTTTATATCTACAGTTATCAGCTAATTTTTGTTCAATTAATAAAATCTCCATAAGGATAACATGGAATCTTTGAAGGGCTCTAGCGCGAAACCCGGATTTTTCCCAGCTATGGGACCAGCTACAATCGATTTCTGGTGGCCAAACCCCCCATATTCAACCAAAAAATCAAAAATCCTTGGAGCGAAAAAAAAACTTTGTCCGTACAAACGGAGCTTGTTTTAGAGTATAGGATAAGATATATTCATATTTAATTTTAATTAGGCATACATCTTTAATATCAAGTAAACGTAATGGCTCAGTTTTAAAACACTAATGTAAAATTCGTGATTGTTAAAGGAAACTAGTAATAAATTAGAAAGACAGAGGGACCGTAAAACGTCGCCTCAAGTACAGCAGTTGGCCATTAAGCAGCCAGATCCAATTGTCTATTTGGCTGAAAGCCAATGTCTGTGATAAACTCCGACTCATTATGGATGATTTCCTTGAACTTTATTGGGTATTTTTAATATTTAAAGAGTTCTATAATAGTTAAAAAATACAAAAAAATTATGTCAAAAACAATATTTGACCGCAGAGCAGAAATTATTTTTTTTTATTAGGGTTTATACTGTAAAAGATATTTATATGTTTTTAATCCTTAAAATATTTAATGAAAATATTTATAACTTTGGATGGTTTTAATGTGAAAATATACTCATTGTGTAATTAATATCTTCATAGTAGGTTATTTATTAATATTGTGTAGTTATAAAAAGGATTTAGATGTTAATTTAGTATGATTGAAGCAATTTATTAAAAAGTGATATAAAACGATATAAAGACATATTTTTTAAGAATATGGATTCTCTTAAAATAATTTTGTAGTGTATGGTCTTTTGAGTGTTTTTCTCGTAAGATTCACGTGTTTATACAGTCTTAAATAAAAAATATTTGTGTTTTTAGTAGTTAATAGTAGACTATTACATTTACGAATTGGTTGCATTCATAAACACAAGTAAATCCATAATCCATACTTAACTTTTACTGTACTTTATGTAAGGCAGACTAAATTAAAACTTTCAATACAAAAAATAAATGCGGACAATAAAAGAATGCAGCCAAAAATAGTCTCAAGTACAACAGTTGGCCATTTCCTAACCACGTTCGTTTGACTCTTTGGATATGAGCCAGTGTCTTGCAATAAACAAATGAAAATTATGAAGGCAGATTTTAGATACAGTATATTGATTACTTTTATATTAAATTAAATAATAATCGTTTTAAAATAGTTATTACATAACATATTTCTTTTAAGTTAATAGTGTTTCTTCATTATCAGAAATAGGTTATAGCAATATCTTAATGGAATTAAAGCTTTAAATGGATATGAGATGGTTCACTGTGATGGAATGAAAACAATATAATTTCTCTTTTAATGATTTTATTTAGGGTGTCTAGTGTCCAGCTTCAACCTTTCAGAAACCCATTGATTTTGCCTTGTAAGTAATGCGAATTTAAGTTATTTCAGTAGAAAAATTAAAATAACTCTGTTATTTTTTATCAGGTTTTTACAAATTTAGTATCAATGTATAAATAATTTAATTTGTCAATTTCTTGTCTTTTGTAAAATTTTAATAAAATTTACGGTTTTGAGATATTTGAGTTAAAAACATTTACATGGCCGCCATTTGAAAATACATATTGGGACAATATAATTTTTTCCTTGAAAATGAACATTGGTGTGATAAAGGTTTCAAATTTCTTAAAGGTTTCTTTCATCGTTTCAAATACAAGTTCATACTCCTACTTTCACTAACACACGTACCTGTTGCTTTGCTTGTATTGCTTGTTGGCATTTTGTTTGCAGGTTCTCCATGCCGGTAAAATACTAGTGTTGAAAGAATCTAAGGACACAATGCGGCCAGGAGCTTATGTGGATCGGATAGCTTTAGAGACCAACCTCCGACATCTGGACAGGAGGAGTATCATTCTGAAATGAAATGAAATGAAAAATGTCTTTATTTTAGAGGCAAACTTAGGACTAACAAGTCATCTCTACCACTTAACCTCTAAAATTATAACTTAACCTTAACCTCTCTTGCACTTAACCTCTCTCTGGCAGGCAACTCAAAGATCCTGGCCGTGGATCGCTACGTATTTTACGACTTGAAAAGGAAACAGCTAGACCTAGTGAATCAACGGTTCAAGAATGTGAATCTTTTCACCAAAGAACTCATACTGGTTCCCGTACTCACTCCGGGGGAGCCGGACACTGGACAGTTATCATATGCGTCCGCCCGATGAATAAAAGAATAGAGGCGTACGAATGTTTGAGAGTTTCTCACCAAGATGCAATGTACCTGTGTCTTACCCTCTATCTGCCTTTCCCTTGGATATGTCACAAACTAGACATATATGAATAAGAAGATATTAATGTCACGAATATAGATGTACAATGTTTCTTTCTTGGACTAAATCATTTAAAATATTTATTTAACCGTTACTGGACTTTTGTAAAATATTGTATTGTATAAGATTGAAATACTGGTACTGAAATGAAGATAGCACTGTTTGATGATTTATAACATATCAGGTGACAGTTCCAATTTCTCTCAGCTCGAGGAGTTATTTCAAAGATGACTGATGTCGCCACCAATTCATGATTCGCGACTCTAACTTAAAATATTTAGATATGAACATTAATACGTAAAAGGTTTTATTACATTTATTTGATTATAGCTTTTGTTCATCATACCTATATTTATCATGGAAACGATTTAAGAAAATATTTTCAATTTTAACGTATACCTGTAAAGACAAATAGGGAATATTAATTTTTCTTGTGAGAGAGCTAATGTTACTTTTATTTAAAGTTCTTTAATTGCTTTTATGCCATACAATTATAATAAGAAATAACTGATTCTACATCCGTATTTCATTACTTTGTTTATTTTACTCACCATGAGTATCACTTATAAATTTGTGAGTTGAACTCGAACTTGGCCAGTAAGGAGCAATCCACTACATATTTTTTAACCAGTAGTAATACAGGCAGGTCAAAGTCTGTATTATCCTAAACCACAACAATACTTCGAAAAACGCAACTTAAAAGATTCTTGAAACAAGGGACACAAGATCACAATTCTATGAATTCAATTTCACTGCTGAATTCCAAAGACTTTCTGCCGAAGATAAATTGCAGAGTCTTTGACAGCGTAAGAAAGCTGAGTCTCTTTATTACAATTTGAATTATTTTCTTTCTTTGACTTATTACTGATATCAAATGCGTGTCACTAAATATAATTTCATAAGTAAAATTAGTATATAAACTGCCTGGTGAAAAATGTCCCGTGTTTATAATCACACAATATTATATATAATATAAGAAAATTGCTTAAAATCTGTCTGAATAAATCCGTTATTAGTTTTAGGGCCATTTATACTTACTTAACCCTGGGTTGTATTAAACTATACAAAGGATAATTTATTAGCCATTCCTTATGATGTTTGAATACATTTAGTTGAGTAAGAAAACTGTGTTGAAAACATGGAAATCGGTGACCAAAACCTAGAGGCTAAACAAATTACTTTGTTGTGCAAAATACTCCTCGAACTGGGATAAAAATAACTTTTCCATCGTACACCATATATTTATAAAAGAAAATTCGTCACTTGTGTATAAAATGGCACTTTTCGTTTAATGTGAGGTTTTCAAACTAATCAGTAAACAAAAATAGTAAAAAAAACTTTTGGCCACTTAATATTTTTCGTCAAATTGCTCGATTTTATAAAAACTAAGCTTTATAAAAACAGCATTTTAAAATTTTTTTCTTGCTCAGGATCTATATGTTGCCATTAA
Source organism: Neoaliturus tenellus (assembly GCA_030545055.2). Classification (NCBI taxonomy): domain Eukaryota; kingdom Metazoa; phylum Arthropoda; class Insecta; order Hemiptera; family Cicadellidae; genus Neoaliturus; species Neoaliturus tenellus. The sequence continues at coordinate 232,257,708 of CM061531.1, forward strand.
AAACTTTCAGGTGATTGTCTCATACTATTGACAATGTGAGATTACGAGTACTATAAAAAAAGATTGGCTTTGTGGCTTAACGCCCTTCTTCAATGATGAACACGACGAAAAAAATGATGACTACGACACCTTCTGATTCTTTCCCCCAAACGTGAAAAGGGACTACTTTAGCCCCTCAACGGTTGAATGCGAATGTGCCTGTTGCGGTGGTATGACAAAAAATACTTTCATCTCAACGCAGTTAAAGTTAGGATCACTTAGACTTAGACTCATGGAGACTGCTGCTGAGATTTATTCTCTTCACGATTCATGTTGACAGCTCAGATGTCCTTTCGCCCAGACTAAATGAGGTAACTTTAAACAGATACTTCCATATCCTTAAAAAATGAAAAAGATTTTAATATAATTTGTATCTGGTACAAATAAAAATATAATATTACATCTCATTGCATGGAGTTTTCGTTTCGTATATTCTTTCAATGTAAGAATGTGGCACTATAAAAATAATGGAAAAAGTCATCTAAAACTCCCCCTGTATGATTTTATACCTGAAAAAAACTAAGCCATATTTAAAACAAATTAGTATTCAATTTATTCAATTAAAACAAAAAAAAATAAACTTCACATATATCCACTAACCAGTTAATAGTTTATGAACACTTCTCCTACATAAAAGAGAGGTTCGGATATAGTAATTCTCTGTTGAGGGGATTTGCTGCTGTAAGCTTCTTATTCGTTAAAACGGTGAAATAATAACCAGTTATTGTAAAGCTGAGTTCAGTGGACATTTTTCATTTCTCGAGTGTATTTGTATAGTACCTACTAAGTTAAAAATTAGACAAAATATATTTCTTGGATTGCACCGAAAGTATTTGAAAATGTGTCCCCATAGCAAATTACCCCATATTGGCCACTTTAAACCTACGTAAATATTTGTCGTATAACATTAAAGTTGTAATAATTTAATTGATTACATATCATGCAGGAACATTTACATAGTTCTCAAATATAGTAGTTTTAAATATAGTATTTTATGTATGTAAGTACACTAAGTACGATTCAGAAAAAAACAAGGTTCATTGGACGAAAAATCAAATATACAAATTGGAAGACAACTTTAATTTGGTCACAACATAACGAACTGTTAAGCTACAGCAAAACCACTACGTTAGCTTAACCGTCATTTAATATGTAATTAAGTACAACAAGAATCTCTAGTTCTTCCCTACTTGAGTGAAATTGTTTAATACAATTAAGATTCGTTTTATAAAAAATTTAAAAATACAATTCAATGAAATCGATACTTTAATGAAATATTTATAATGCATAATCAAGCGATAAATATCAGCAATATTAAAACTGTGCATGTTTTATATCAGTATTTTTTTATATTTATAGTTCAAGGAAATAATAATAATAAATTCTTACTCTAATATACTAAGGGGATAAATATTACAAAAGATAATACAATTTTTACAACCAATCGTCGATAAAGTATTTATTATTACAAAGTACAAGACAACAAATAGACTGGTTATGTTTAGTACAACGTGATGAAGATTTGAAATTATAATTTCCTAGGAGACTTCCTGATTGCCTTGCGCTATTGCGAAACATAACTCAAATAGAAACTTTGCTCTGATAATATCTTGTTAGGTTCACCAATAATTACTCGTAATATTTTATCTCCTAATAGAATAATCATGTCTTGATCTTAAAACAAACGATTAAATATTAATTTTAATTTATTATTTGTTCTTTGTTAAAATATTAAATTTTATCAATCATGCCATATCCTGGAGTTTTTTATTTGTGCTCAAAGGTAATGAGTTGTGATAAAAATGCTACTGTTGAAAAACTATATTTTAAATTACAATAAACTACTAGTTTCTTTAAGTAGCTAAATTATATGAAATTAAATTTAAACGTTATTTATAGTACTTTGGTTTAACAATTTGTAATGATTGTACAACAAAAGGACATAAAGATATGGTCTTTAACCTAAATTAAGTATTACATTAGTTTTATGACACCATAAAACAATGGTCTAGATAAGACCGTCTGATAGGTTGGCAATTAATCAGCTTTATATAGGAATACATAATTTTAATGAGTATTTAATCAAAATAATCGACCCTTAGTTAAATTGAAACGGTCATCACATTGAAAAAGTTTTATACACATTGTTTACCAAAAGTGAAACATTCCTAATTTGTAATTTGCAATGGATAATGTTCATGGATAATGGGTTTCGCAATTGTTAAACTAAATTATATATTTTGGAACTAACAACTTTGCATTCGACTTTCAACAACAAAGATAACCTAATGGAGAGGAATAAACCTGAACAAATAACTAAATAGTAAATAATCAGACATTCCAAGGATATTCTAAATGAGTCATGAAATCATGGATTTGTTAAAATTGGGTTAACGAACAATGCCGGTACTAGTTTCACTCATTTAAATTTACTAATGTAAATTCTCTACTGTAAATTCAGTACTATAAAATTATTAATGTAAAGGTACTGATGTGAAATCACTACTATAAAATATACTTCTAGTTAACAACACATAACTAGTTCTAGTATAACACATAACTAGTTCAAAACCGCTAAGGAGAAATTTATAGCATATTTCAAAAACTTTTAATAGCAGCATTTTAAGTGAACAAAAATTAATCTTAAGAAATGGGACTTATTTAATTTAAATTTAATAATAATTCGATATTATTTATGTTTTTTTCATTACACCAAATGCTAAGGTGCGTGATTACGTTGCAAAATGTTTAAACAATTGTAATATGTGTACGAATGTTTTACTATTGCTCCCTTACTCTTGAGTTTCAGTGACCAAAGATTATTGTTATTTGTTTATGTACAACCCCCCCCCCTGTCCCCTCCCTCCCATTAACACTAAGCTTTATGAAATCGTGTACTTGAGCTCTGGCATTCAAAATTACAATTTCATTAATTATACTGTATCTATACTAAATGACAACTAGACATTTGGGCTTTTGATGATTTCGGATAATTCATACGGAATTCATTGTTTTCGAATTAGGGGGTTATAAAGCGAGCCGAAGGCAAATCAAAACTTATTATTATTATTGTTTATGAAAAGTGTGTATTGGCTGGTTATGGTACCGTCATGGCTGACTAATACATCAGAGGAACTAGTCTGGTTAATATTTGAAACATTTTTTTATTTTTTATTTACGAATTCTGGGCAACCCCTAAGGGGCCATGGGAGCAGAGCCCCCATCGAGCCGTCCGTAGGCGAGTTCACTTCTATACTTTAACTTCTATGTTTTATAACTCTATAATTTATAATTCACTAACGTGAATTTACTACTGTAAATTCACTCCTGCAAGTTCTACAAAATGAATTTTCATTTTTTAGTAAAATTGGCACCGGCGAACGGCTCCCACACCTGATTGAGAAGACACCCATTTTAACACTACCAACATGGTTTAATAAATTTATGATTTCGTTAGAATAACAACTGTTTTATTTATTTATGATCTCTCTTATCTCACTAGTCACATTCCTATCTGCACTAAAAAGGTTAATATTTTTAAGACAAGATCAATGTAGAATTTTTTAAATGCAAAATCCAAGTGCAAACAAAAAAAACCTTAGTTTTATTTTATCTGGTAATAGAACATACAGTGTGATTATATAGACTATGGTTGTTTTTATAGACTATGATGGCAAAGTGTCCAAAGAATCAATTCCATTATTTTTCACTTTGAGATCAGCTTGAGTCTTTTTTTAGGGAGATGCGGGAAAAATGCATTATACCAGCCTGTAGTGTGGGGCTCCCCTAACAAACGGGTTTACCTCCTAAAAAACCTCCCTCTACTCTTTAGGATTCTAACCTGGAATTGTTTATCACATTACGTTACGTTAGGCCTAAATTTGGCTTACGCCCGTGGGGCTTGCTCCTTATCCAGCCGCTCAATCCAGGGATCTGGGCCACTTCGCGGTCCAAATCGGTTTTCTTTTCCAGGACGATGCCCTGGACGAACTGTGCTAAACAATTCCAGTTGCCCTTATCCTCCAAGATCTTTTGGCAGACCAAGTCCACCGAAAATGCACCAAAAATTCGTGTGGCCTCCAGGGGGGGGGGGGCCTTCCCAACGGGGGCGGCGGAAGAATGTGTGTTCCTCATCGTCGGGAACGCCCGGACAATAAATGAAGTCCGGTGAACCGGTCTTTCCCATTCGGTTTAGGTACGACCGAAAATAGCCGTGACCTGTCAAGAATTGGGTCAAGTAGTATTCTACCTCCTCATACCTCCGTTCCACCCAAGGTTGGACCTGATTGATAAGTCTCGCAGTCCGACCACCAGGACGGCAGGCTCGTACACTGTCCGGTAGGCGGAACACACCCGGAGCGCCGCTTGATGCTGAACCCGAGCGAGTCGCAACCTGTATAACTCTTTGAGACGTTTGTAGAATACCGTAGTTTAAAAAATGAGCTAATGAGAGAGCGGTTTTAGTTTCAAGACCCTATCAAAGACATCTCAATTTCCAATCCAGGTAGGATTAGGCTATGTATTATGTATTCGTTTTTACAGATGCCCGGACACCATTACCCTGTTATGTGTGTGTGTGTGTGTGTGGGGGGGGGGGGCAAGCCGCGGCTCGACAGACGCAGGATGGCGGGGGTCCAAATCTGCACCTTATCAACATGACGAATGAACCCATTACTCAGGTTAATCCGTTTTTGGCTGATTTATGTACGGGACATTCCGTATTCTGATTTTGCACCCCCTGCATAAAGTGACGTTTTTCCTAGCCATTCTAGTCTTGGAATTAAGAGAGGGAAAATGCACTTTTAGTTTTTTATTAAAAGGTGCCAACGATAAAAATTTTATTTTTATTTTTTATGATGTACAAAAAACTTTATTTAAAACAATTTTATTTTTAGTATAATTTTAATATATATAAAAAAAATATGCCATTCCTCACATTTTGACTAAGACATAAACAACAACAGTTTACTTCTTAACCATTTCTTAATTAATTAAAGATTTATATTATGTAATGAGAAAAAAAAAATTTAATCTCCATTTAGAACAATAAATAATTAATTTAATAATTGAATTTTTTACTCTATGGAACATAGAGAATAAAATTCTTTTAGAGCGACTTTAAATTTCTCTTAGGCGAATTTTTGACCCCCAAAAGGCTTTTTTATTACTGATTTGATTTCAATGAAATTCTCAAGTTAGATTTTATGTATTTTAAACTAGGTAATAAACTATAATCGGGCAATTATTTTCAAGTATTAAAAAAGCTTATTTTCCGGAATTTTTGACAGAACTTTAGTTGTTTAGGCTACATGATTAGACTAATGTAGTTGTTATGATCAGTTTATATTCCCCCATCCATCGCAGCTGAGTTTTCGCTGTGTATGCTGAAAACAATATAACCTCAACCTCTTCAGATTTGTTTACATCTGCTCGCCGTTATGTTACGTTTTTAAATAAAATTTAATTGATATTTTGACAGACCTATTTGTTAAATTAAGTAGATCAACACTGATATATATTTGTTGAAGTTATAAATTATTCCAAAAGGTAGGCACGTTGATGTGGAATTAATGAATTGCTGTCGTACGGAATTATGCGATTAACTAATTTATGTGATACATCTAATATTTGGAAAAAGATTTAAATGGAACAAGTAATAATGAGAAAGTGTTGTGCCATTGTATCCTATGTCTCAGGTAACAAAATATACGTTATGTGTTAAGTAAGCTTATAAATTCTTCATACCGTACTTGGTTTTTTATTCATTTGCAATCATGTGGTAATTGAATTTTTACAATCAATTTTATTTTTTATAATGAATTTTAAGTAGTTACTTGTATTGATTTTGTTTTTTCTCTATAATCTACTTTTAATGGTAGGCCTATAAGCTTATTTGTTTTGTACCAAATGTACCAAAATGATGTTATCTAACGTATGGAATAATAAGCTTCTTGATTCCTGATTTGAGGTCTTAGTCAAAATCATTGTTTGTATGTATTTATTTATAGGCCTAGGATGTATTTACAAATTATCTATGTGTTTGAAATAAAATTACCTCTGGTCAATCTCGGTTACCGGTATGTTGGAATTTCTTATTACCTGTATACATATAGGCCTAAGCCTACTTGAATTATTCCAGAAATTAGTCCAGGTACTATTCAATGACAAATTGTGCCGACTATGAACAAGGTTTTATCCCTCCAAAAATGGGATGTTGGTATTTCGTACTATTATTCTCTAAGTTACTTCTTTTGTCCAAGATTATTGTGTGCAGTTTCATACGGGTACAATACTATCGAATGCAAATATTGATCGATCCGATTGACATACCCATTGTACTAACTATCGATTCAATCTAGACCTAAATAACTAAGACAATCACTGTAACTAACTATGGTACCCCTGTTTTGTTTGGCTTTTTATATTAATATTTACATAAAAAATATAACCTAACATAGGCTCTATATAATTATTGCAACAAAATCAAAATACTAATAGTGATAATAACAATTCAGGCCTAATTTTTCCTAAATAACATATAAGAAAAACAGTTTCCAATGTAGGCTATCGTAATTATGTGTGGTCTACTCTCACATTTTAACTTTCCTGGCCATAGGTTGGTACTTCATATTCATGGAGATTAGTTTATGTTCCATTAGGATTAGAATGCCGGTACAAAGTACCATATCGATCGGATCGTTCGATATTTTCATTTGATAGTATTGTATGTAGCCCAGTTAAGAAACTTCACCTGCCAAATATGAATAAAAAAGTAATTTTTCCCAATTGTACTAAGGAAATAATAATAATAGATTTTATTTCGCTGACAAATTTACACTGTATGGGAATTTACAAAAAGTCCAGTGGCGGATTTACCACTAGGCCAACTAGGCCCTGGCCTAGGGCCGCGGGCTACAGGGGGGCCGCACGGAGTCCCAAATATACAGAGTATATATTTTTAAGGATGTACTTGCATAGTAAAGATGAACATCAGCTTTGAGCCCTGATTTTTTAGTTAGCAGACTAATTTAGTTGAAAACCCGTAAATTCACAACACAGAGACTTTGGTGAAGTCATTGTGGCATCTGCCGTTTTCCATGCCAATTTCGGGTGATCATCAGCTACCTGTAGGTTAAGTCACATTCATATTGGTGGCAACTCTGGGTGACGACCCGGCGGCCCCTTTGGGTTTTTATTATAATTAACTGAAGTTACCTCTCTGTGTCTAAAAAGTGCACCACTTTCCAATTGATATCTTTTGGGTACCAGTTTGCTATTGGTGAGACGCTGTCAAAATGCAAAATCTGGGTGACATTAAAACTAATGTTAGTTTAATTTAAAGATTTTCTAAAACCATTACCATTTTGTGTATCAAAATTGTATATAAAAATTTTGTGTACCATAAGTATCAAAATTCAGAAAGCAACACATTTATACCAATATAGTTATACTAGCTGTTGCCCGTCATGGCTTCGCCCGTGATTGAATTTATTTTATAGGTAATACAATCGTTTTGAAGGGCAACGAAATCTACTTCCTTGAGAATGACATTGGAACAATGAAGTAGTGTGAGTGGAGCTCTGAAGGAATTTCGCAAAACCTGTTCTTAGAGAGAAAAGGTTTCTTAAATAGAAAAGGCCCTAACCTATGAGCAAATAGGAATGACCATGTCAAATTTCAACCCCGTAGGCTCTACAGTCATATTGAAGACATGTGGGTCGGAGCCCTAAAGAACATTAAACAGTACTTTTGCAAAACTGTTTCTTAGTGAACACCTATTAGAAAACCGGAACCTTTACGTTAAATTTCAATCCGTAGGATCTGTAGTAGATTTGAGAATTTGTGGGGAGGAGCCCTAAAAAAATTTGCAAAATTGTTTCTTATTGATCACCTATAAACAAAAAGGAACGTCCATGTCAAATTTAAAACACGTTGGCCCTTGATTAATTTTGAAGTCAGGTGAGGTGGAGCCCTAAAGAACTACAAAAACTATATTTACAAAACCATTTCGTAGTGAGCACCTGTTAGCAAAACGGAACATCCACGTTAAATTTATACCCCCTAGAATCCATGGTAATCTTGAGGTTCTATGGGGTGGAGCCCTAAACGAAATTTTTCAAAATTATTTCTTAGTAAGTAACTATGAGCAAAGAGGAACGTCCGATTCAAATTTAAACCCCGGAGGCCCAACAGTAATTTTGAAGTCCTGTGGGGCGGAGCCCTAAAGAACTTGGAAAACTGTATTTGAAAAACTGTTTCTTAGTGAGCGAGCACCCGTGAGCAGGGCCGCCCACGGGGGGGGGGGCTAATGGCGCAAGTTGCGCCATTGGAAAAAATTTTGGGGGGGAATGAGATTTTTGGGGGGAATTGAAAAAAGGGGTTTTAAAAATGTTTGCAAGTACTAATTTGCAGTAGTTAAACAATGAATCTTATGAACATGTCAATACAAATTAGGAGAGTCTTTGTCTGTCCTTTTGTTCTGGATCAAAACACGTAGGCCTCGTCAAGGCACGTTAGCCCCCCAATCTTGACTATTATTGCGCCATTGTTGGCTAGGTACTCTGTACCCCTCCCCATTGTTGACCGTTTTTCTCAATCGCCTAAAGTTTCGTCTTTTCATAGTGGTCTAGTGTCTTTATTTTTTTTTTAACTTATTTTATTTTCAACGGCAAGCTGCCAATTACAAAAATATGCCTTCGTACATGTTCGATCAGTATACTCCGCCGTTTCCGCGGTTCCGCGTCTCTGGCGACCACTTTTCTGTCAAAGAATCGCCATTAAGAGAACTGATATTACAAACGGCTCGGCTAGAGTAACGCAATGGGCAAAATCGACACTGGGAATTCCTAAACAACGTAGCCTCTAAGGCCGCAACGGTGTTCATATGACGGTCGTCCAATGAATGAACTTATGATTATTTCTAGCTTAAAATTTTTTTACGATAGCATGCATGGTGAGGTGCCGTGAACTTATAAACACAAACTTAAAATCAAGCCTTAAATCTAACAAAATAACGTTCATTAACAAAATCTTAGTTGTTACTAAACCAAACTATGTTTACAGTTAAGGGCGAGTCGGTGGCGTAGTGGTTAGCGCGCCGGACTTCGGGACCATGGCAGCGATGTCGTGGGTTCGAATCCGCGTTCTGCCAGTGACTTTTATCAGTACCTTTCACCTTGTACTGTAGCGGCTCACCCCCTTACTTTGTCTAATACAATCCACGCACAGATCAAATAGTCTATGTGGACGGGGCAAAGTAAGGCAAAAAGAGGTCCGCCAACCTCTTTTACTAAAAACAAAGTTTGAGAGAAACTTAAGGTTTCTAGGTTCCATAGTTAGTGTCATTATAATAGCCTAAATTATTATTTTATATAATTTAATTTTGATTTCTTGATAGAAAAACAAGCTAGCTAGCCAGCAAGTGAATGTACCGTCCAAACTGTTTTTCAGTATGATGTTTTATTGCACTAAACACGTATGCCTATAATATATGCTGAAAAAACAGATGTCTTAAACCAATGATGAAACTTAAATTCATGCCATAAAAGAACGTAGGCCTACGTATGTTCAGAAGGTAAGAACAAGCAAATACACGGTACATACAATACTAGGCCTACAAGCCCAATATCTCTATTATTTTTCAGTCCGTCTGTCTATATGTAACCCTATGCATTTTTAATGAATCACTTATAAATTTGTATCGATTCGTGCTACGGAATTAAAACTTGGCACAACTGCTACATATTTTAATACCTGTATTCGGTTGTTTGTTGTACATAAGCCAATTATTTTTTATGTTTTTTTTTTTTTTTTTTTTTTTTTTTTTTTTTTGAACTGTGATCTTAAAAAATATATAAATTGCAAGCAGACTATTTACTGAACATTAGGTAAAAATTTCACGTTTTTAAGTTTTATCGTTTTTGAGTTCTGCTCGCTTAAAGTCCATCATATGTCACTTAATTGTGGGCCACAATTTGTGGCGAACGCCACGGTCTTGACACCAGTTAAGTTACTATACTACAATTAATTACTCAACTACACGTTAAACACACTATTTGCATATAGTGATTAGCTGTGTGTGTTATTTTAACTGTAAATAACTTTTGTAAGTATTTCTGATCTATATATCAATAACAACTATAATCTAACCACTGGAGCGAGCTCTAAACTTGGCTGAGTAAGTGTAGCTGGCTCGATGACGAGGCCGTGAACGGAAGATGCATTTGCCGCGATCATCGATAGCGTAGCTGACTTCAAGCCAGCAGAATAGTATTCTTTCGAATGATGCGTTTTTTATGACCTTAATTCAAACGCAGATATAAAAAACGCTTAGCAAACAAAACAGATATTATCTTAAACAAAAAGATAAATAGTGGCTTATGTATAACAAACAAGTGCCCTATACTCATACAAATTTAGACATTTCGAACTTTTACTGTTCCAAAATGGCCGTAATTTAAAATTTTAAGAGCTGAAAATTCCCAAAACTATAAAAAAAATAAAACTATCAATTTAAATTATAGGCCTAGAACAAAAATAACAAGATTGTAACTATCAAACAAAAGACGTAGAATAATTGACTTTTTCCCAAAAAAATGTTTGTTGTGGAAATGTGCATGAATTCATAGGTAAAACCCCTATATTATCTCCTTTTTTATGCAACTTATGCTTATATGCTTAGCTAAAATAAATACAGTATTTTGAAACAGGTTTCCACTTAGGGAGGGGGGGCGGTATATGTAAATTATGCAAATTAAAAAGTATTTATTTTCGCTGACCACACAACTTGTAACGTGGTCAGTTTATTATTTCCAACAATTTTGTAAGCATTGTATTTTTTTGTAATTTATAATGGAAATAAAATCATTTATTCATGTTTTTGGGGGGGAATGCGCCATCACCTTTGGGCACCCCTGCCCGTGAGCAAAGAGAAACGTCCATGTTAAATATCGACCCCGGAGGCCCAAAAGTAATTTTGAAGTCCTGTGGGGCGGAGCCCTAAAGAACTTCGAAAACTGTGTTTGCAAAACCGTTTTCTTAGCACCCATGTGCAAAGAGAAACGTCCATGTCAAATAACGACCCCGGAAGCCCTAAAGTAATTTAAAATCCTGTAGGGCGGAGTCCTAAAGAACTTCGAAAACTGTATTTGAAAACCGTTTTTAGTGAGCACCCATGAGCAAAGAGAAACGTCCATGTCAAATATCGACCCCGGAGGCCCTAAAGTAATTCTGAAGTCCTGTGGGGCGGAGCCCTAAAAGGGATGTTTAAAGCACTTTTTTGAGCACCTAAGAAAAAAGAGATCACTCCAAATTTCAACCGTGCAGGTTTCCTAATTCGTATTTAAAATTGGCCATGCGGATAGCGTTATATTAAAATTTCGAAGGCCTGTGGGGCGGAGCCCTGAAGGAATTTTGTTAAATCATTTCTTAGTGAGCACCTAAGAGGCAAGACGAACCTGTGTTTAATGTTTCAAGTAAATACGTTTGGTAGTTCCTGAGATTTCATGATGAGTCAGTCAGTAATCACTCCCCGTCAGGTTTAGCTTGGTCGCTAAGCTCACTCGCCGCAACTATCCTCTAGTTTCTTATTACCAATCTCCCCTCAATAATTTAAATCAGAACAGCTGTTTACAAAATTAATATTCCTTAATGTTATCATATGTTCCAATACAAAAATAATGCTTCCATAAGAATAACATGGTAACTTTGAAGACGTGTGGGGCGGAGCCCTGAAGGAATTTTCAAAAACCGTTTCTTAGTGGATGCTTACACCCTAAAAGGAACGTCCATACAAAATTTCAAGGTTCTAGATCTAGTAGTTTAGGCTGTGCGTTGATACGTGAGTCAGTGTGGTATTTGACAAATATACTGTATAGTAGAAGAAGATTAACAAAGTAATCCAGATCAATAAGGACACCATTGCACAACTACAGTTTGGTAAAATTGAGTACGGATAGCCATCTTGACTATTTTGATAGCCTCCCACCAACAGCAATTTGACCAACGTAACGGACATAACATCCCTAAAATACAGCGGCACGCTTTTCACAAACGTATGAACAGAGAGTAGTGACTCCAGCTCTAGCATAGATCCATTGACTATAGATAGTCAATGATAAAACATAATGGACCCCATGCCCCACCCCCATTTAACAGCTGGATAATCCATTATCTTTTCAAGACGAGCTCGTTCTCAGAGATCAGAGTGTACACAAACAATTACACTTTACTGGTACCAGAGCATAGGATAAAAAATTAAAGACGATTTTAGCTTGATTTGATGACTTTAGATATACTTCAGTCGGTGAAGAGGAGGGGGGGAGGAGGGCCCCACAGAAAAGTTGGCCTAGGGCCCCAACCTTCGTAAATCCGCCACTGAAAAAGTCTTTCTATCTGTTTCACAATTTAAAACTAACAATTCCAGATTTTTCAACAAGGTAATTCATTATTAATTAATCCATTTAACACTCTAAACTTTTTCAAGTCTTTCAGTTGTGTTTAATTGCTTTTTAGCGAATTTCCCATAGGGAATAAGCTATTACCGTAGGTCTCATGGTAAGACCTAAGCTTGCGACTATGTTACTTTTTCGTTTTTAGGTGCCCAGGGACAAAAAATAATAGTCATTCAAAATTTTGTATATATATATGTAAATATATATGTGTCCCTAGACACGATAACTCTCGTAAAAATGGTCCGATCGATACCAAATTTGGTATAGATGTGTAATCCTACGTTTATTTGGATGAGTTCGTAAACCAGACATATCGACCTACCGGAAGGGGTAGTTTTGGGTTGTTTTGTACCCCAAAATTGGGTTTTTTGCATTTTTCATATGTAAATTTAAAAAATTTTAAATTTTTATTTTGACCATTGGATTTAGCTCAAAAAACACACAATTTAGTATTTTGAAGCTTTGCTCTATCTCCATTGGTTACTGAGATATTAAAAAGTCTAAAGACAGTACATTGTATTTTGAAGCTCCAATGTTAATCTTAGGAGAACAAGGATGTGTTAATGTTTCACTTATTAATCAATAATTTTGGATGAAACTTGGTATTTAGCATCATTTAGTTGAGATTCATCCATTTATGGTAAAAAAACTTGGTTTTCTGAGCGGAGTGAGCGAAGCGAGCGAAGCTCCTATACTACACTCTGGCTTTTTATTTACAAGTACTCCTCCTGAACGGCTGGAGTGATCCTCAAGAAATTTTGCTCGGTCATAGTAACCATCTATGGGAAGGTATAAATCTGAAATGGTCCAAATCGGACATAAGGGTTCTGCCCTACGGCCCTTTTAAGTTACCATGTTATTTTAATAGGAGAAATATTTTATTTGGTTTGTTTACTGTATGTTGGTTATACATCTGTTATAAGGATCAAATTTAACTGCAGACTGTTACTATCAGCTGTTTGTGAATACAGTAGTTTTATGTAAAATTGTTGCTTTGTTTATTTTGGTGGTTTGTTTACCTTTGTACGTGAATGAAATGCCACGTTTACGGAAAGGAGGTGCAAATCTTGGACGACGCACCATTTAAAATCTTGTAAACATATAATACCCCGTCGCAGCAAACCTGCCTAAACAAAAATTATTAGAGTATTGCAGACTTGTGGCGAGTAAACGCAGCGAACAACCTAAATCTGGCGACGAGTGTGTGCAGCGAATGAGCCGACGCAAAGGTGAGTGAGCGCAGCGAACGTACTAAATCGACGGCTAGTGAGCGTAGCGAACGAGCCAACCTAAATGGCGAGTGAGCGCAGCGAACGAGCTAAACCCTGACGGTGAGTGAGCCTAGCGAACGAGCTCACTTGAATCGCCTATAAAACATTTGCTATTATTGATTTAAAAAATAGTCGCTCCGCTCAATATTGCAAGCAGACTGCATTGTATACCTAGTATGCTTATAATGGCAGCAAACCTGCCCGACTATTTCCCCATGTTAAACATATAGAGAATAGGCAAACTTCTTTAGCAATGGACAGATATTGATGAAACTTAGTAAATGCTTCATATGGTCGAAATAATTTTTTTATTATAAAAACCTACTTCTAGTGTTTCCTATGGCAGCATACCTGCATACTCTCCCTAAATTTACAGATAACACGGAATATCTTGGCCTGTGATGACCGTTGAAGTTGCAGATTGTCGCAGACTGTTTTTAGTGTCATGTGTTTACCAATTTGAATCTAGAATTGGAGTATGTCAGAGGCCAAGATATTCTGCGATATCTGTAACATAAGGAGAATAGACATTTATTTCCCTATTTATGAGCATGTGATTTTATTTGGTTTACAGTTAATTAATTTATTAAAAATTAGGTAATCAACTTATACTATGTAATAAAATTAAATAAAAATTTAAATTAACTAAGTAGTATTTTGTGAGAATTTTTGGTGGTGAAATATATAATTGATGTTTGTTATAGTCTGAGGTCATAATTAACCAACTATATTTCACTATTATAAAATTAAAAAAAAAAAACCATAACATTTTTTTCTTTTCTGGGATTAGCCAAATAATATTTCATTATGTCTTTTTCGCAAAAAAGCCAAATGCCAAAACCTCATCACTCCTTTCCTGTTATTACTTTAATTTTATAAGGCTTACAATATCAATAGAATTAGCAATCACTGATTTTATAACAACTTGTGGATCTAAATACAATAAAAAGGGTTAATGTCAATACTACAAAAGAAATTTCAATGGAGAACAGAATTAAATACAGTATTACTATAAGACAAAGAAAAACAAAATAATAATAATAATATAACGCAAAACAACAAAAATAACCTATATAATAGGCGTCAACCAATATCTCAAAAAATCGAGTAAAAAATTCTTGTACGGGACGGACATCGGAGCGTATTCCTAGTAAAGTTTAAGTTTTTATTTCCTTAAAGTTAGAATGAGTTGAAACTCATCATCAGTCGGGGGCAATAGAACAGGCGGGTGAAGGTCAAGCTAATTAACATGTAGTTAAATGAGAAAAAAAATCAGCTGGCTTATTGGAAGATTTGACCTTGACACGCCTGTTCTATTGCCCCTGACTATAGTTGGTTCAATAATGATTGTATGACATTGTAAATCTATTCTTATAATAATTCAGTTTTGAAAATCTTGGCAGAATTGAATCTGGAGTTCCACTGGACCGATTTTAATTTTTAAGATGTCGTTATAAAGCTCTCATCCTGTAGATTTGCCAAAAAATATGAAAGTTTGATGTTTTTTAGTATTTATGGTGAAAAAATAAAAAAACACATGTTTTCCATAAGAAATACATTGGAAACAGGTTTTTACGATTTTTTCATTTAAATGCAATTTTTGGCTGCCTTTATTGCGGTTATTAAAGAAATGCATAATAGTAATTTGTAGGAAATTTAATTTTCTTTCAGAAAATCACCATCCACTTTGGTCGATTTCCTCACCGTTGATAAGTTATTTACAAAAAACCAAAGCTACTACCAATTTATTTGCGTTGAAAATTCAGTTTTGAAAATCTTTGGGAAATCGAATCTTGAGTTTCACCGGACCGATTTCAATTTTTAAGATGTCGTTGGAAAGCTTTTATCCTGTATATTTGCCAAAAAATATGAAAGTTTGGTGTTTTTAGTATTTATGGTGAAAAAATAAAGAAACATGTTTTTCATAAAAAATATATTGAGAACGGGGTTTTACGAATTTCTTATTTGAAAGCAATTTTTGGCTGCATTTATTGTGGTTGTCCAAGAAATGCTTAATAGTAATTTGTAGGAAATTTAATTCTCTTTCAGAAAATCACCATCCACTTTGGTCGATTTCCTCACCGTTGATAAGTTATTTACAAAAAACCAAAGCTTCTACCAATTTATTTGCGTTGAAAATTCAGTTTTGAAAATCTTTGGGAAGTCGAATCTTGAGTTTCACCGGACCGATTTTAATTTTTAAGATGTCGTTGGAAAGCTTTTATCCTGTATATTTGCCAAAAAATATGAAAGTTTGATGTTTTTTAGTATTTATGGTGAAAAAATAAAGAAATACATTGAAAACGGGTTTTAATTTTTTTTCATTTGAACGCAATTTTTGTCTGCTTTGATTGCGGTTATTCAAGAAATGCTTATTAGTAATTTGTAGGAAATTTAATTCTCTTTCAGAAAATTACCATCCACTTTCGTCGATTTCCTCACCGTTTATAAGTTATTTACAAAAAACAAAGCTACTACCAATTTATTTGCGTTGAAAATCTTGGGGCAATCGAATCTGGAGTTCCACTTTACCGATTTTAATTTTTTTTATTTGAAGGCAATTTTTGGCTGCTTTGATTGTGGTTATTCAAGAAATGTTATATAGAAATTTGTAGGAAATTTAATTCTCTTTCAGAAAATCACCATCCACTTTGGCCGATTTCCTCACCGTTGATAAGTTATTTACAAAAAACCAAAGCTTCTACCAATTTATTTGCGTGGAAAATTCAGTTTTGAAAATCTTTGGGAAATCGAATCTTGAGTTTCACCAGACCGATTTTAATTTTTAAGATGTCGTTTGAAAGCTTTTATCCTGTTTATTTGCCAAAAAATATGAAAGTTTGATGTTTTTTAGTATTTATGGTGAAAAAATAAAGAAATACATTGAAAACGGGTTTTAATTTTTTTTTTTCATTTGAACGCAATTTTTGGCTGCTTTGATTGCGGTTATTCAGGAAATGCTTATTAGTAATTTGTAGGAAATTGAATTCTCTTTCAGAAAATTACCATCCACTTTCGTCGATTTCCTCACCGTTTATAAGTTATTTACAAAAAACAATGCTACTACCAATTTATTTGCGTTGAAAATCTTGGGGCAATCGAATCTGGAGTTCCACTTTACCGATTTTAATTTTTTTATTTGAAGGCAATTTTTGGCTGCTTTGATTGTGGTTATTCAAGAAATGTTATTTAGAAATTTGTAGGAAATTTAATTCTCTTTCAGAAAATTATCATCGACTTTGGTCGATTTCCTCACCGTTGATAAGTTATTTACAAAAAAACAAAGCTACTACCAATTTATTTACGTTGAAAATTCAGTTTTGAAAATCTTTGGGAAATCGAATCTGGAGTTTCACCGGACCGATTTTAATTTTTAAGATGTCGTTGGAAAGCTTTTATCCTGTATATTTGCCAAAAATATGAAAGTTTGATGTTTTTTAATATTTATGGTGAAAAAATAAAGAAATACATTGAAAACGGGTTTTAATTTTTTTTCATTTGAACGCAATTTTTGGCTGCTTTGATTGCGGTTATTCAAGAAATGCTTATTAGTAATTTGTAGGAAATTGAATTCTCTTTCAGAAAATTACCATCCACTTTCGTCGATTTCCTCACCGTTTATAAGTTATTTACAAAAAACAATGCTACTACCAATTTATTTGCGTTGAAAATTCAGTTTTGAAAATCTTTGGGAAATCGAATCTTGAGTTTCACCGGACCGATTTCAATTTTTAAGATGTCGTTGGAAAGCTTTTATCCTGTATATTTGCCAAAAAATATGAAAGTTTGGTGTTTTTAGTATTTATGGTGAAAAAATAAAGAAACATGTTTTTCATAAAAAATATATTGAGAACGGGGTTTTACGAATTTCTTATTTGAAAGCAATTTTTGGCTGCATTTATTGTGGTTGTCCAAGAAATGCTTAATAGTAATTTGTAGGAAATTTAATTCTCTTTCAGAAAATCACCATCCACTTTGGTCGATTTCCTCACCGTTGATAAGTTATTTACAAAAAACCAAAGCTTCTACCAATTTATTTGCGTTGAAAATTCAGTTTTGAAAATCTTTGGGAAGTCGAATCTTGAGTTTCACCGGACCGATTTTAATTTTTAAGATGTCGTTGGAAAGCTTTTATCCTGTATATTTGCCAAAAAATATGAAAGTTTGATGTTTTTTAGTATTTATGGTGAAAAAATAAAGAAATACATTGAAAACGGGTTTTAATTTTTTTTTTTATTTGAACGCAATTTTTGTCTGCTTTGATTGCGGTTATTCAAGAAATGCTTATTAGTAATTTGTAGGAAATTTAATTCTCTTTCAGAAAATTACCATCCACTTTCGTCGATTTCCTCACCGTTTATAAGTTATTTACAAAAAACAAAGCTACTACCAATTTATTTGCGTTGAAAATCTTGGGGCAATCGAATCTGGAGTTCCACTTTACCGATTTTAATTTTTTTTATTTGAAGGCAATTTTTGGCTGCTTTGATTGTGGTTATTCAAGAAATGTTATATAGAAATTTGTAGGAAATTTAATTCTCTTTCAGAAAATCACCATCCACTTTGGCCGATTTCCTCACCGTTGATAAGTTATTTACAAAAAACCAAAGCTTCTACCAATTTATTTGCGTTGAAAATTCAGTTTTGAAAATCTTTGGGAAATCGAATCTTGAGTTTCACCAGACCGATTTTAATTTTTAAGATGTCGTTTGAAAGCTTTTATCCTGTTTATTTGCCAAAAAATATGAAAGTTTGATGTTTTTTAGTATTTATGGTGAAAAAATAAAGAAATACATTGAAAACGGGTTTTAATTTTTTTTTTTCATTTGAACGCAATTTTTGGCTGCTTTGATTGCGGTTATTCAGGAAATGCTTATTAGTAATTTGTAGGAAATTGAATTCTCTTTCAGAAAATTACCATCCACTTTCGTCGATTTCCTCACCGTTTATAAGTTATTTACAAAAAACAATGCTACTACCAATTTATTTGCGTTGAAAATCTTGGGGCAATCGAATCTGGAGTTCCACTTTACCGATTTTAATTTTTTTATTTGAAGGCAATTTTTGGCTGCTTTGATTGTGGTTATTCAAGAAATGTTATTTAGAAATTTGTAGGAAATTTAATTCTCTTTCAGAAAATTATCATCGACTTTGGTCGATTTCCTCACCGTTGATAAGTTATTTACAAAAAAACAAAGCTACTACCAATTTATTTACGTTGAAAATTCAGTTTTGAAAATCTTTGGGAAATCGAATCTGGAGTTTCACCGGACCGATTTTAATTTTTAAGATGTCGTTGGAAAGCTTTTATCCTGTATATTTGCCAAAAATATGAAAGTTTGATGTTTTTTAATATTTATCGTGAAAAAATAAAGAAATACATTGAAAACGGGTTTTAATTTTTTTTCATTTGAACGCAATTTTTGGCTGCTTTGATTGCGGTTATTCAAGAAATGCTTATTAGTAATTTGTAGGAAATTGAATTCTCTTTCAGAAAATTACCATCCACTTTCGTCGATTTCCTCACCGTTTATAAGTTATTTACAAAAAACAATGCTACTACCAATTTATTTGCGTTGAAAATCTTGGGGCAATCGAATCTGGAGTTCCACTTTACCGATTTTAATTTTTTTTATTTGAAGGCAATTTTTGGCTGCTTTGATTGTGGTTATTCAAGAAATGTTATTTAGAAATTTGTAGGAAATTTAATTCTCTTTCAGAAAATTATCATCCACTTTGGTCGATTTCTACACCGTTTGTAAGTTATTTACAAAAAACCAAAACTACTACCAATTTATTTGCGTTAAAAATTCAGTTTTGAAAATCTTGGGGCAATCGAATCTGGAGTTTCACTGGACCGATTTTAATTTTTAAGATGTCGTTGGAAAGCTTTCATCCTGTAGATTTGCCAATAAAATATGAAAGTTTGATGTTTTTTAATATTTATGGTGAAAAAATAAGGAAACATGTATTCCATAAGATATACATTAAAAACGGGTTTTTAAGTTTTTTTTTCATTTGAAGGCAATTTTTGGCTACTTTTACTGCGGTTATTTAAGAAATGCTTATTAGTAATTTGTAGGAAATTTAATTCTCTTTCAGAAAACTATCATTCACTTTGGTCCATTTCCTCATCGTTAAAAGGTTATTTACAAAAAACCAAAGCGACTACCAATTTGTTTACGTTGAAAAAATACTATGGTAGAGATATTTTTATTAAACTTTGTACAGCTAAATCTAGAGTACTGGACCGATTTTAATAATCTTTTATGTGTTGTCCGAAAGCTTCGTCTATGTTTATTTATACTTAAAAATGTGAAAGTTTCATGTTTTTCTCAGCAGTTATGGTGAAAAAGTTAAAAAGATAAACATTTTCTTCCTTTAAACCGTGTCCATGAAACACATGTTATTAATTTAACAGCTGATTGATGCATTGTTGTGTCCTTGACTTTTCTTTGTTTACATTTTGATGTTTACATTTAGGATTTGTGGTTGTGAGTTTCTTACGTTTTGCTGGCTTTTAAATAAAGTTATGTGATAAAGCAGTGTGTGGTTTTAAGCAGTATGTGATTTTTAAAATCATAAATTAATTGTTATTTGATAAACTAAACTAAATTAAATCAAACTAAATTACTATAAAACTGAACTAAATTAAATAATTACAAGTATAAATTTTTAATTGTTCTGAAAATGAATAATTTTACCATTTATATTATAGATTGCGACTGAAACTGTTTGTTTAGAAGTTTATCTTTTCTATGCCATTCAACACAATCTAAGTATGCTGAAATACGAACCAATTAATTTTTTTCAAATAAAATTTCAATATTGAAAACAAATACTACAATTTTTTTTATATCACCGGAAATAGCCTATAGGTACCATTTTTCTAGAGACCGTTGTATTTAACCTAACCACAACGGGCTTTGTTCCTAGTGTGTACATAAGTCTGAGAACACATTGCTATGTACATCGATAGTCTTGTTTCACACTTTGTGCTTTATATGAACTATGAACAAACAGATGATGGATCAACTGTTTAACATGACCCAAGTTTATAATCGAGCCTCTGGCAACGCGTAGATGGTGAAGTTGCGGTGATGCTGCCTGTGTAGGTAACTTGGAGGTTTTGACGTGTACCCGGAAAACATCTTATGATTGTTCATTTGTTCTTCTACTTGAAAAAAAATTAGCTTTTCATTTTATCTTGAGAACAATAATTAATTTGGTACATCATTCAGCATTTGACTCATATTTCATAAGAACGGGATTTCATAGAACTCATATACTAATTGGAACCGTATTTATTATTGTAACAATAGTTGAAATTAAAATTGGTTTGTGCAAGAGAAAATCATCACATTCAAATGTGAAAAAAACTCAAAATTGTTACACATTACAGCACTTTATTTGATAACTGAAATAATACACAGAAAAGCAAAGTGTAAATAACTTATGCCAGGTACATTTATTATAAAACAATAAACATAGTCGCTTTAAATTTTATTTACATAATATAATTGTTTCCCTCTAAATAATGAACTTTTATATTCATTGTTACCAAAATATATTAACCGCTTAAATAATACATTTAATAGAGTTTCCATCCAAACTTGTACATTTAATTTCATTGTTATACATTTATTTAATATAAATACTCATAACTCAGGCCATTGTATAAGGGTTAAAAAGTGTAAATAACTTATGCCAGGTACATTTATTATAAAACAATAAACATAGTCGCTTTAAATTTTATTTACATAATATAATTGTTTCCCTCTAAATAATGAACTTTTATATTCATTGTTACCAAAATATATTAACCGCTTAAATAATACATTTAATAGAGTTTCCATCCAAACTTGTACATTTAATTTCATTGTTATACATTTATTTAATATAAATACTCATAACTCAGGCCATTGTATAAGGGTTAACTCGCCTACGGCTCGATGGGGGCTCCGCCCCCATGCCCCCTTAGGGGTTGCCCTAAATTTGTAGAATAATTAAAAGTCGAGTATGTAATAAGTTAGTTCCACGGAAGAGCTATACGTTGAAGACAGTAACAAAACGGTTTAAAATAAAAAAAATTGAGAGTTGTGAAATAATACCTAACTATGTATTATTCTAGGTATTACGATCAGAATTGTATGTGTAAAAAAAATTTGAGATACTATTATGATAACTTATGACTGGAGTGTATTTCAGAAAGAATGGAAGTGGGGAAAAATATCTGTTTTGATGGAAGTAGGTTGTACCTCAAAACAGGAAGGCAAAAGAACGATATTTGTAGTTTAATAAATATATTGGCATTCATTACAATTCCTTCATTTCAGTTTTTAATGGTGTAAAACTTTAAAATTTACCTAATTGCCTAAAATATTACTGTCAAGGCAAATAAAAAAAACTTCAAGCTTCTAAATACAATAATGCAGTAGTTACTAACAAAAGTATGTTAAATAATGGTTAAAATATTAAAATTATCATACACATCAAAGGACGTATGTTTTAGCCGTAGGACCAGGTCAGTAAATAACAATCAAAGTAAAACAATCAGTTGCTTGATCTAACAATTCGTTCCGACTCACAGTCAAAAGAAGAATACGTGATATTGAAAATCATCATGATAATTTTTAAGTTTGATAATTTAATTGATATTGGTACTGTGCAAGATATTTCTATGTGCAAAGTGAAGGTTCTGAGTAAAATATTATAGTAGTTGTAAAATTACATCTACATGGGGTAAAATTCCCCGCAAAAATAAATAAACATTTGATTATGTTCAATTGTGTGGACTGGGGGGGCAAAAATTCATAGAACCAAACTTCTAGTATCTTGAAAGATGTTCGCGAAGATTGCCTCAGATGTTATAATTTGGCCGCTAGAGTAGAAAAAAATAATGTCATATTTATTTTGGGTAAAAATGTTTGGTCGCTAAATTTTGAAATCAGATAGTTTTCTGGGGCAGGAAATAAAAAAGCTTTTTTTATTTTAAATGAAAATACTGTACTGCCACCTTTTTAAATTAAACATTAACTTAGTACGCACTAAAAGATAAATCAATTGTGTAATCTGCTATTTTAGTTAACATTTTTGTTGAATTGTAAAATTTAAATTAGCATGCTATCAGGTAAAGTCAATGATGTACTTCCTAATGAGTTCGTTAATAATTAAGTGCCATCCCAAATAAAGAACCAATTTTTGGGAGGACTATCGTGCAAATATGATACTGTCTTACCGGGTGTCCCATACCAACCTTGCATCTCTTTTAAAATTGTACAAAAAAACAAAAAAACAAACAAACAAATAGTGCCGTTGTAGGTAAACATATTTTGCTCTGTAGATTGACACTGATTTCAATACAGAGAGGACCAGAACTTACTTTGAAGCAACTTTAAAATTTAATATTAAAAAACCCTAATCATACTGATTTAGAATAATAAATAGCATGACATTATTTTTTTTAACTGGGGGAAATTTAACATATATTATGTCTGAACATTTTACACATAACAGAACTTACCAAACATGTAAATGTCTAAGAACCTCGTTTAAAATAATACGCCATCATAAAACATCAATTATCACGTGATTAGTTTTACTAAACATTTAAATACATGTTCATTATTCTCCGTCATGTTGTAAATTTAATCAAAAAACATTTTGGACCAAACTGACAATTTTGTTGGAAACGTATTTAAAAGAGTCTAAGACATTTTTGTGCCGAGACATTTTTGCTTAAAATTCAAATTTCAACCTCAAATATTCAATAAACTGCTAAAATTACGCGTACAAGATCAAATTGTAAAGTTTTCTTAAAAACCGTGTAAAACTAAAAAAACTATTTAAAGTGAGAGTTTGTATTTGACATCAGTGACTTCCGGTCTGGAGAGGTAATTTCAGATACACCCTGTACATTGAAATTACTCTCGGTGAATAGACCGCTTTTCCTATAAAAGGCACAATTGGTTAATGTTATAAAATTTCTTAAAAAGGGTGTTTCGGTAATCCGCGACTTCCAGTATGTTGGCAATTTTCTCAGTAATACAGGTCGGTAAGTTTAGTTCTCGCTTGGAAATCACTCTGTAGTAAGTGATATATAGGAGATCTACTTTACCGACATTTGACGAATTTCTGATACCCCGATGAGTGAGTTACACATTCGGGAGTATATAATTTAGACTCGCCTACGGCTCGATGGGGGCTCCGCCCCCATGCCCCCTCAGGGGTTGCCCCTGAGTAGTTAAAGCCCAAATTAGAGTCGTCGTTACGTCATAGATATATCTTTCATAGTTATAATTTGAATGCCAGAGCTCAAAGTTCAAGATTTCATAAAACCTTAGTGTTATTTTGGGGGGATACATAGTGTTACTTGGAGATTAAAAGTAAAAAGCAATAATAAAATAATTATTATCTTAGCTTTTTACAGGCTGCGATTGTATCTTCAATTTATATGTGAGAATTTTTTTATATTTAAAGAATGGTAAAAGAATCGTTGAGGGACATTACGTCATCGCGCAACTAAGAACTTGGTGCAATGAAAAAAGTACAAAAATATCGAACTATCATTAAATTTGAATTAAATGTGTTTAAAGGTCCATTTTTGTAAAAAAATTATTTGTTCACTTGAAAAGAACTCAGCCATTACAAATGTTCAAATATGCTACAAATTTAAACCTGAAAGGTAGAGAAACGGTTAAAATAAAACTTATGTGTTAAAAAGTTGTGGGATCACGCATCTTGGTTACTTAGCGCAAATAAAGGAAATAACGTATAAAAATTAAGAAAATCTTGTTAATCAATAATTAAGTCTAAATTATTAAACTGGTTAGTACCACCGAAGTACTGGACTGCCAATTTAACTTTACTCACAATTAATACTAATAAAAAGTTTGAAAATTGCTTATGGCTTTTTTCTTTTTTCCCTAGTCTCTTAATTCATAAAAAACTGTCCCCACTTAGGAAAATAAATAAAAAATTCTAAACATTTCCAAATCGATGCAAAAGTTCACATTAATAATTGTAAACTTAAATGCCTTGCTTGGATAAAATAAAACTATAGGTGCATGGTGGTAATAATAATAAAAATAGTCGGCCTGTAAAATTCACCAATAAAAATGGAAAAACTTATTTTAGATAAAGAGTGTTGATATTGACAATGGTTTTGTCAAATCATGACTTACTAAAACTTATAAAATAATTGTTTATTCTTAGGCCTCCTTAGACAGTAAATCTAGGTTCTTGTATAAAGAAAAAAACATTTGGGGAAATGAACAAATATTTATATATGTAATGTACAGCAATATCTCACCTAAAATAATCAAAACCTTCAATGGGAATTTTAAATATAAGTAATTGTAGGGATAGAATGGAGTTGTGAAATAATAATGGACTATGTAAATATTCTAGATATCATGCTTAAAAATTGATATGTGTTAAAATTTTGGCCACATGATGTAAGTAGTTGGTGTATTCAAAATGAATAAAATTGGAATAAAATTATAAGTTTTAATTGAGGTACGCTGTATATAATGAAAGACAAAAAATACTTAAGAAAGATATTAGAAAATTAAAAAATCCACCGATGAGTAGCAGGTGAGGCCCACCAAAGAACTACCCGCTAAGACAGTAAGAAAACCGGTTAATACGAAAATCGCCTGTAGCTCGTTTTTTAAAACCACATCCTAGTTCTCCTTAGTTCGTAAAAAAATTGAGAATTGTGAAATCATAATCGATTATGGAAATATTCTAGATATTATGGTATATGGAGGCTCCACCCCCTTTCCCAGAAATTAGTTGCCCCTATTCTTTAATTGCCGTAAAAATCTCAAGCACTGAACATGGTAGTTGAGGCCTCCACCCCATAACCCTCGTTGTATTCGCCGAATGAGTTTGTAGTTTACCAAGTCTCCAACAATTTAAATCTTCCCATAATATTTTAAGTTAAACTTGTTTATTTTGTTTGGTGCTCTAACTGTACTGATTAGGTTATGAGTGTGGGTGTATGTGTAGTTTCTACGCAGCTACTATACCTGAGTACTAGTATAGATTTTAAGTTTTAACTGTTAATTTTGTTTGATACTCTAACTGTACTGATTAGGGTTATGAGTGTGGGTTTATGTGTAGTTTCTATGTACCTACTATACCTGAGTACTAGTACAGATTTTAAGTTAAACTTGTTAATTTTGTTTTATACTCTAACTGTACTGATTAGGTTATGAGTGTGGGTGTATGTGTAGTTTCTACGTACCTACTATACCTGAGTACTAGAATAGATTTTAAAAGAAACTATACTGTAGTAAACTAGTCGTCAGGGGATGTGACGTCATGCCTTGCCTCACCCGCCTAGCGCAAAAAGTATGAAAAAAATATCTGGATAAAATGGATGAAAATGTAGAATGGCTAAGCTAAATAAACTATTTTGCATAAACTAATTATTATATAAACTATTATTTAAATGAAAAAATAAATACCGTCAGAAAAAAATAGGACAACATGAACAAACTGTTATGAACCCGCTACAGGCTAATCACAAAAATACTATTCGATGCAAAATGTAAATGTATGTTATAATTTAAGAATAATTATTATAAATACTACTCATAAATCCTGTTGGAGTTACAGGGATAAGTCAAACATTAGTTAAAAATTACAAATTTACCTCGATTAGTTGGAAACCAAAGTTTTAGGTCAGTAAGTAACAAACAATGTAAAAAATCGCTAAGTAACAACAAACAATTCAAAACAATCAGTTACCTAACAATTAATTGTAAAACAACAGTATGGCCTAACAGGTAGAATAAAAGGCACTCATAACACTTTTTTTTTTTTTTGTATGTACTTCCCCACTCACTCATCGGGGTATCAGAAATTCATCAAATGTCGGTAAAGTAGATTTAGTTCTCGCTTGGGAATTACTTTGTAGTAAGTGATATATGGGTGATATAACTAAACTTCGCTTAATCTACTTTACCGACATTTGATGAATTTCTGATACCCCGATGAGTGAGTTACACATGCGGGAGTATATAATTTAGACTCGCCTACGGCTTGATGGGGGCTCCGCCCCCATGCCCCCTGGTTTGAATTAATAAAAAGTCAACTTTGAAATAGTTTAGTTCTACAGAACTGGACAGCCAAGACAGTAACCAAACCGTTTAATACACACAATTCACAATCAATAGTAAAACGCTTTGATAATCTCCTATGAATCGGTTTTAATACCCCTTCTCAGTAAATAGTTTAAAAAATTTGAGTTGTGAAATAATAATTATTTATGTAAATATTCTAGGTGTTCAGCTGGATGGAGGGTCCAACCCAATAATTAGTTGCCCCAATGTCGTAAATTACTGTCAAAACCTCATACAATGAACAGGCTAGTTGAGGACTCAACTCCCATGGCATTAACAGAAGCCGCCAATACACACTACTCACAATTGATAATAATAAGCTTTGGAAATTGCCCACGGCTCATGGTTTAATTCCACTCCCTAGCTCCCCTTGATTCGTTAAAAAATATAATAGAAAATATTAATGAACTATGTAAATAGTCATGTTAATAAATTGTTGTGTAAAAAGTTTGAGATACGATTATGATTGGACATGATTGAGGTAATAGGTGTTCCTGAAAAGATAAAAGTGGAATAAAATTATAAGTTTATATGAAGGATCGTTGAATTTAATAGAAGAGAAATAAAACAAAAGAACGTATTATTAATATACGTAACAAAGTTACGTAAATTAATAATACGTGAAAGATATTTGAAATTTAAAAAATATATAGTATAGGCTACGATGCTTCAGTTCAGCCACGGGGAGGCCAAGAAACTCAGGAATCATATATTTACCATACAAAGAAACGACAACAATTTCATCTTTCAAAATCAGCAATTATTAAATGAACAACTTTAAATATTATATACTTCCCTTAAATTCTGTTGAAGTTACAGAGATATTTTACAAGTTCAGTGAATGCAAAATTCGAACTTCAAATACAATGTAACTGTAGTTAGTTCAACTAACAAGTTATATGAAATTTCAGTAATAATAAAAGTTGCATATCGTTCTTAAAATAACGACAAAAAGTGAAAGGTCTAAAAGTTTGATTTATGTCACTTATTCACAAACAATCTATACTTTAAAGTATACGTAACAGAGAAATAAGTTCATAATCAACAGATAAATCACATAATATTAGCTGGCATTCATTACAATTTTACTAAGATCATGAAAAAATCACGTCTACATATGGGAAACCCCTCATATAAATAAATAAGTAAACATTAAAAATACATACTGGAAGGTTAAGGATCAACAAAAAGTTAAATAAAGACACACAATATTTCCGACATTGATTATGAATTATTTTAAGTTCAATTTTTTTAGACTGTTATACTTCTAAATACAGTGAATTTGCTTTAAATATTGCTGTCAAGCTAAGGTAATACAATCTTTAAGCTTATGGGGAAGCAAAATTCAAAATTAAGCAACATAGAGCTAAATTAAATAAAATGTTTTGCAGTATATGAAAGAGCAATAAAAACTTGAATTCGGAATACAACTCCCTTCTTCAATCTCTGTGTATCGACTTAGATAGTAAAATGAAATATATTCCCTAAAATCGTCTCAAATAATTTAGAAGCCAACCGTTTTTGCCGCTAGAGCATGAAAACTGAAATAACTTTACATGTCTTGTAGGAATTTGTGGTCGTTACATCTAAAAATGAGCTAAAACAACTGTAAATATCTAACACATAACATAACAATTCTATGACCTGAATATTGACGGAAGGAAATACGCCAATTTGTCGAAATATTGGTTTTCAAATATCCATAATAGGATTAAAATTATATTCCTACGAGAAAATTGCCTTGGAAGAGCTACGCAAGAATCGTTATGAAATAGAAAATGTTATAAAACAAAACATCTTATTTCATGAATGCGATAGTAACTCAAACTTACTGGAGTGTAGTTAAATTTGTTCAATAATATAAGTACGAGAACTAAACCTGTTAACTGAACATCACTAAAACAGTAAATGAAAATGTCTGTGTAAACTGTCACCCGAAATGGAAATTTCATCCATAGTAGAAGAAAATTCTCCATTGGTAAACTTACAAGCTAGCGCACATGCTGCATTGGTTACAAATTGGGCATTATTGCTGTATGAATCAAAGCGAATATTCCCATGGTAAAATAGCCGCTCTCAATACAGCAACATACCGTCGTTCAATTGATAGGAAGAAAATTCACCATTAACGAACTTTCATGCTAGCGCACATGCAGCATTACCTATACACTGGGCTTTATTACTGTAGGAATCATAGCGGGTACACCCTGGTAAGACGACCCACTCTCCATACAGTAAAACTACATCAATTAAAATTGAACACTACACATATTCAACATTCTAAAACTAATACTGTGATAATTGCAAACACGGGTGTAGTTGAAAGATCTCATTTAAACACGAGCGAGAACTAACGTGATCTACGTTACCCAAGCGGTGATATATGCTCACACGGCTGAACTACGTTACCGACAAATCTATATGTTTTACCTTTTTTGTATATTAAAAATAAAAAATTGCTAGTTTTTGCGAATTTCCCATAGGGAATAAGCTATTACCGTAGGTCTCATGGTAAGACCTAAGCCCGGGACCATGTTACTTTTTCGTTTTGAGGTGCCCAGAGACCAAAAATAATAGTCATTAAAATTTATATATATATATATATATATATATATATATGTATATATATATATGTATATATATATGTGTCCCTAGACACGATAACTCTCGTAAAAATGGTCCGATCGACACCAAATTTGGTAGAGATGTGTATTCCTACGTTTATTCGGATGAGTTCGAAAACCAGACATATCGACCTACCGGAAGGGGTAGTTTTGGGGGGTTTTGTACCCCAAAAATGGGTTTTTTGCATTTTTCATATGTAAATTTTAAAAATTTTAAATTTTTATTTTAACTATTGGATTTAGCTCAAAAAAACACACAATTTAGTATTTTGAAGCTTTGCTCTATCTCCATTGGTTACCGAGATATTACAAAGTCTAAAGACAGTACATTGTCTTTTGGGGCTCCAATGTTAATCTTATGGAGAATAAGGATGTGTTAATATTTCACTTATTAACTAATATTTTTGGATGAAACTTGGTATTGAGCTTCATTTGGTTGAGATTCATCCATTTAAGGTAAAAAATCTTGGTTTTTGTACTTATCATGGCAGCAAACCTGCATACTCTTTTCCCATGTTAATCATATGGAGAATAGGCACACTCTTTTATTTATGGACAGATATTGATGAAACTTACTATATGGCTTAATATGGTCGAAATAAATTTTTTCTATGTTAAAAACCTTCTTTTAGTGTCCCCCATGGCAGCATACCTGCATACTCTTTCCCTATATTTATCTTAAGGAGAATAGACATTTATTTCCCTATTTATGAGGACGTGATGAAATTTTGTTTACAAGTTTATCTGGTCAAAATTAATATTATTAATTTGGAAATTCGCTGAGTACGCAGGTCTGCTGCGACAGGGGGTATTTAGATTTTTTAATGAATGTTAATCATGTAAGCTAAGAGGATGCCAAATTTCAAGTCCCTAGCTTGAACGGTTTTGTCAGAACTTTTATATACATCAGTCAGTCAGTTACACATGGGGCTGTATATATTATAGACTCGCCTACGGCTCGAAAGGGGCTCCGCCCCCATGCCCCCTACTTTGGATTAATAAAAAGTCAAGTTTGAAATAGTTTAGTTTAACAGAAGAACTTGACAGCCAAGACAGTAACAAAACCGTCTAATACACTAAATTCACAATCAATAGTAAAAAGAAGCTTTAATAATTTCCTATGAATAGGTTTTAATAGCCCTCCTTAGTAAATAGTTTTAAAAAATTGAGCTGTGAGATAAATATTATTTATGTAAATATTCTAGGTGTTATGCTTGATGGAGGGTCCAACCCAATAATTGGTTGCCCCAATTCCGTAAATTACTGTCAAAACCTCATACAATCAACAGGCTAGTTGAGGGCTTAACTCCAACGGCAGTAACAGAAGCCGCCAATACACACTACTCACAATAAATAATAATAACCTTTGAAATTTTCTCACGGCTCATGGTATAATCCCACTCCCCCCTTACTTCGTAAAAAAAAATATAATGGAGTTGTGAAATATTAATGGACTATGTAAATAGTCATGCTCAAAAGTTGTTGTGTAAAAATTTGGAGATACGATTATGATTGCACATGATTGAGGTAATAATAGCTGTATTCTGAAAAGATAAAAGTGGAATAAAATTATAAGTTTATATAGAGGACCGTTGTATGTAATAGAAGAAAAACGGGACAAAATCAAGATATTTGAAATTAAAAAAAATGTTATAGGCTAAGATGCTTCAGTTCCGCCACGGGGTGGCCAAGAAACGCAGGAATCATATATGTACCATATAGAGAAACGATAACAATTTTATCATTCAAAATCAGCAATTATTAGTTTAACAATTTTAAATGTTATATATATATTAGTTCAGAAAATTAATAAAAATAGAGCCCCAGTAGTATGTAATAGATCACAGGGTATTAGGTACTATAATCATGAAGTCTTAAAGCCTTTATATAGTCTTAAAATGAAGAAAGTTGCAACTTAAGAACCATAAAATCGGCGTACATTATGCATTTTCAACCAATGGTAGTAAAAAAAACCAATTGTGAAATAATAGCCAAAAAAGGATTATCGGTTAAATTAAAATATACTGAAAGAGTTACAATAATTGATAAGTATAGAATAGTTTTAAATTACAACAATAATAGGGTTAATAGAGACTTTAGGTTAGAGCACTGCATTGAGGAAGTTTGTCGGACAAAGTGGCAGCGAGAAAAATTACTATTGAGTTTAATTCAATTGGTTATTATAATATTTCTCAGCCTGATGAGTCATCAGATATGTAGATGGTTTAAAAAAACGTCGGAAGTAGGTAAACGTTAGCCAAGGTAAGAATGGAAAGTTCAATCGTTCTATAACTTGATTTGTTCAATCGTTTCCTAAACTAAAATCTAAGCCTGATTGGACGGCAGCAAATAGGTCAAAGACCGGATGTCAAACGTGTTGGGACACGTTCAACCTTCAAAGTAAAACTGCACCAGAACTATCAACTGAAGCGCTATATTCAATCTGGGGATTCATATAGAGAGACAGCATACAAATAGTATAAAATTAAGAATAATTACTGTATTAGGGTTTTTTTGTGCGAAAACCTACAAGAAATTTTCCAGCATAAGAAGACTAAAGTCTAGAAAATGTAGTAAGACCTAAAATATTTTTAGTAATTAATCATTTACTTTACGGGCGTTACTGCGGCAAAAAATATGCAGTACTAAAATAATATGTTTAAAGTATTCGCACAAGCTTCGTAGAGCTCACCATTGTACTGATAAAATTAATAATATAATATTGTAACAAAGTATTCCAGCACTACGCTCAATCGTCTCTCAAAAGACAAGAGTAATAGCAATAGCCAATATGAACAAATCAATTTAAATAAAACGAAACGAGAACCTCACATTTCAATCAACATTTTCATGTTACTTTAGAGTACGTGCAGTAAATTTATTTCACCATCCTTAAAACAAATGTTATATTACAGTTACAACTATATTACAATATACTGTAAACTAAAATTTGCACTAACGTAGATTATACAACGTTTAAGATCACTGCTCTGCAAAACTGTCACAAAAACTTCATCAGGAACAGGTGTGGTTAAAAGACATAATTTAAATACAACCGAGAACTAAGCGACCTTAATTTAAAGTTACTATAGAAATCAAAGCGGACATCACCTAAATATAAATATACGCTTTCGATTCAGTAAACTTCATTTTCAATAATAACACAGCAATCAGAAGGAAAACCATACGCAAACAACTATGCACCCAATTGAAAGTAATTATCAGGAAGAGGTGTAGTTAAAAGACATCTTTTAAATACAAGCGAGAACTAAGCGACTATAATAGTGCTCCAAGCGATATCTTTAAGAACCAACGTACTTCTTTACCGACACCTCGGTATTTATATAATTTGAAAGTTAAAAATTTGTAGTTTTTGGGCATAATACTGGACTCGCCTACGGCTCGATGGGGGCTCCGCCCCCATGCCCCCTTTAGGGGTTGCCCAGAAATTCGTTAATTGTTGTTTAAGTCGCATATATTGAATAGAATACATATAAATATAAAAGCTTGTAAATGAGCAAAATAGCAAAATAAATGAGTTTGTCTTTTATTTATAACATAAATTAACTCCCACGACTGCAGAAATAACCTAAATTTGAACTTATGCAACTAACTCAATCTAAGGAATGAATATATATTCGCCTACGGCTCGTTTTCAGAGACTCTTTCCCCAAACCCCCACCCTAATTCCCCCGAATTCTATAAAGGTTAATGGAGTTGTGAATAAATTTATTATGTGGGTATTGTATAAGTATTTAATTAAAATTATAAAATACGTATAAATAAATATATGAAAAAATTAAATGGATTAACTGCATAAAAAATGTGCAGTAGATCATCGAAAACAATGAAAAATTCCATTAAAACAAAATAATTGGAAATCTTAACAAAGTGGATAAAACTTGCCAAAAACCCCTTTTATTTACAAAAATACTATTCAGTTACTATCCTTCAATTAGTTGTGTTGAAATTCCAGGGAATAACATAACGATCCAGTAATATTGAACATACAATGATAAATACATAATGTAATATTGGCATTCATTACAATTCCTTCATTTCAGTTTTTAATGGTGTAAAACTTTTAAATTTACCTAATTTCCTAAAAAATTACTGTCAAGGCAAATAAAAAAAATTTCAAGCTTCTAAATACAATAATACAGTAGTTACTAACAAAAGTATGTTAAATAATGGTTAAAATATTAAAATTACCATACACATCAAAGGACGTATGTTTTAGCCGTAGGACCAGGTCAGTAAATAACAATCAAAGTAAAACAATCAATTGCTTGATATAGCAATTCGTTCCGACTCACAGTCATAAGAATAATACGTGATATTGAAAATCATCATGATAATTTTTAAGTTTGATAATTTAATTGATATTGGTACTGTGCAAGATATGTCTATGTGCAAAGTGAAGGTTCTGAGTAAAATACTATAGTAGTTGTAAAATTACGTCTACATAGGGTAAAATTCCCCGCAAAAATAAATAAACATTTAATTATGTTTAATTGTGTGGACTGGGGGGCAAAAATTCATAGAACCAAACTTGTAGTAACTTGAAAGATGTTGACGAGGATTGCCTCAGATGTTATAATTTGGCCGCTAGAGTAGAAAAAATAGTGTCATATTTATTTTGGGTAAAAATGTTTGGTCGCTAAATTTTGAAATCAGATAGTTTTCTGGGGCAGGAAATAAAAAAGCTTTTTTATTTTAAATGAAAATTCTGTACTGCCACCTTTTTTAAATAAACATTAACTTAGTACGCACTAAAAGATAAATCAATTGTGTAATCTGCTATTTTTAAAATTTTTGTTGAATTGTAAAATTTAAATTAGCATGCTATCAGGTAAAGTCAATGATGTACTTCCTAATGAGTTCGTTAGAAATTAAGTTCCATCCCTAATAAAGAACCAATTTTTGGGAGGACTATCGTGCAAATATGATACTGTCTTACCGGGTGTCCCATACCAACCTTGCACCTCTTTTAAAATTGTACAAAAAAAACAAACTGTGCCGTTGTAGGTAAACATATTTTGCTCTGTTGATTGACACTGATTTCAATACAGAGGGGACCAGACGTAATTTTGAAGCAACTTTAAAATTTAATATTTTAATCCCTAATCATACTGATTTAGAATAATAAATAGCATTACATTATTTTTTTTAACTTGGGAAAATTTAACATATATTATGTCTGAGCATTTTACATATAACAGAACTTACCAAACATGTAAATGTCTAAGAACCTCATTTAAAATAATATAGCACCATAAAACATCAATTATCACGTGATTAGTTTTACTAAACATTTAAATACATGTTCATTAATGTTCGTTATGTTGTAAATTTAATAAAAAAACATATAGGACCAAACTGACAATTTTTGTTGGAAAGGTATTTAAAAGAGTCTAAGACATTTTTGTGCCGAGACATTTTTGCTTAACCTAAAATGCTCAGAGAAGAATGAGGAAAATCTAAATTTCAACCTCAAATATTCAATAAACTGCTAAAATTACGCGTACACGATCAAATGGTAAAGTTTTCTTGAAAACCGTGTAAAACTAAAAAAAAATATTTAAAGTGAGGGTTTGTATTTGACATCAGTGACTTCCGGTCTGGAGAGGTAATTTCAGATACACCCTGTACATTGAAATTACTCTCGGTGGATAGACCACTTTACCTATAAAGGCACAATTGGTTAATGTTAAAAAATTTCTTAAAAAGGGTGTTTCGGTAATCCGCGACTCCCAGTATGTTGGCAATTTTCTCAATAATACAGGTCGGTAAGTTTAGTTCTCGCTTGGGAATCACTCTGTAGTAAGTGATATACAGGAGATCTACTTAACCGACATTTGACGAATTTCTGATACCCCGATGAGTGAGTCAGTTACACATTGGAGAGTATATAATTTAGACTCGCCTGCGGCTCGATGGGGGCTCCGCCCCCATGCCCCCTCAGGGTTTTCCCAGAAATTCGTTAATTGTTGTTTAAGTCGCATATAATGAACAGATTACATATGAATATAAGTGTTTGTAAATGAGCAAAATGGCAAAATAAATGAGTTTGTAAGTTTATTTATAACATAAATTAACTCCCACGACTGCAGAAGTAACCTAAATTTGAACTTGTGCAACTAACTCAATCTAAGGAATGAAAATATATTCGCCTACGGCTCGTTTTCAGACACTCTTTCTCCAAACCTCCTTCCCTAATTCCGCCGAATTCTATAAAGGTTAATGGAGTTGTGAATAAATTTTGTATGTAGGTATTGTATAAGTATTTAGTTAAAATTATAAAATTCATATAAATTAATATATGAAAAAATTAAATGGATAAACTGCATAAAAATGTGCAGTAGATCATCGAAAACAATGAAAAATTCCTTTAAACCAAATAATTTAAAATCTTAAAAAGTGAATAAAACTTGCCAAAAACCCCTTTTATTTACAAAAATACTATTCAGTTACTATCCTTCAATTAGTTGTGTTGAAATTCCAGGGAATAACATAACGATCCAGTAATATTGAACATACAATGATAAATACATAATGTAATATTGGCATTCATTACAATTCCTTCATTTCAGTTTTTAATAATGTAAAACTTTAAATTTACCTAATTTCCTAAAAAATTACTGTCAGGGCAAATAAAAAAAACTTCAAGTTTCTAAATACAATAATACAGTAGTTACTAACAAAAGTATGTTAAATAATGGTTAAAATATTAAAGTTACCATACACATCAAAGGACGTATGTTTTAGCCGTAGGACCAGGTCAGTAAATAACAATCAAAGTAAAACAATCAGTTGCTTGATCTAACAATTCGTTCCGACTCACTTTCAATAGAAGAATACGTGATATTGAAAATGATCATGATAATTTTTAAGTTTGATAATTTAATTGATATTGGTACTGTGCAAGATATGTCTATGTGCAAAGTTGAGGTTCTGAGTAAAATATTATAGTAGTTGTAAAATTACGTCTACATGGGATAAAATTCCCCACAAAAATAAATAAACATTTAATTATGTTTAATTGTGTGGACTGGGGGGCGAAAATTCATTGAACCAAACTTGTAGTAACTTGAAAGATGTTCGCGAGGATTGCCTCAGATGTTATAATTTGGCCGCTAGAGTAGAAAAAAATAATGTCATATTTATTTTGGGTAAAAATGTTTGGTCGCTAAATTTTGAAATCAGATAGTTTTCTGGGGCAGGAAATAAAAAAGCTTTTTTATTTTAAATGAAAATACTGTACTGCCACCTTTTTAAACTAAACATTAATTTATTACGCACTAAAAGATAAATCAATTGTGTAATCTGCTATTTTAGTTAAAATTTTTGTTGAATTGTAAAATTTAAATTAGCATGCTATCAGGTAAAGTCAATGATATACTTCCTAAAGCCGCGTCCGCATTGGCCGAACATGTTCGCCGAACAAAGTTCTTCCGAACTTTTGTTTGTTTGTTGCTAACCGTTTAGTATGTAAATCATATGGCCGGTTAATTGTTCGTTAATAATGTTTGTTGATTTTTGTGTTCGCCGAACAAGTTCACCACGAATGTTCGGCCAGTGCGGACGCGGCTTAATGAGTTCGTTAGAAATTAAGTGCCATCCCAAATAAAGAACCAATTTTTGGGAGGACTATCGTGCAAATATGATACTGTCTTACAGGGTGTCCCATACCAACCTGGCACCTCTTTTAAAATAAAAAAATAAAAAAAACAAATTGTGCCGTTGTAGGTAAACACATTTTGCTCTGTTGATTGACACTGATTTCAATACAGAGGGGACCAGACGTAATTTTGAAGCAACTTTAAAATTTAATATTTTAAACCCTAATCATACTGATTTAGAATAATAAATAGCATGACATTATTTTTTTTTTAACTGGGGAAAATTTAACATATATTATGTCTGAACATTTTACATATAACAGAACTTACCAAACATGTAAATGTCTAAGAACCTCATTTAAAATAATATACCATCATAAAACATCAATTATCACGTGATTAGTTTTACTAAACATTTAAATACATGTTCATTAATGTTCGTTATGTTGTAAATTTAATAAAAAAACTTTTTGGACCAAACTGACAATTTTTGTTGGAAACGTATTTAAAAGAGTCTAAGACATTTTTGTGCCAAGACATTTTCGCTTAACCTAAAATGCTCAGAGAAGAATGAGGAAAATCTAAATTTTAACCTCAAATATTCAATAAACTGCTAAAATTACGCGTACAAGATCAAATGGTAAAGTTTTCTTAAAAACCGTGTAAAACTAAAAAAAATTATTTAAAGTGAGAGTTAGTATTTGACATCAGTGACTTCCGGTCTGGAGAGGTAATTTCAGATACACCCTGTACATTGAAATTACTCTCGGTGGATAGACCGCTTTACCTATAAAGGCACAATTGGTTAATGTTATAAAATTTCTTAAAAAGAGTGTTACGGTAATCCGCGACTCCCAGTATGTTGGCAGTTTTCTCAATAATACAGGTCGGTAAGTTTAGTTCTCGCTTGGGAATCACTCTGTAGTAAGTAATATATAGGAGATCTACATTACCGACTTTTGACGAATTTCTGATACCCCGATGAGTGAGTCAGTCAGTTACACATTCGGGAGTATATAATTTAGATATATCAAAGCGAGTATTACCCTGCTGAAATAACCCGCTCTCAATGTATCGAAACACCGTCGTCTACATAGAGATGTTCATGTTTACATGTAATACAGTATTTGTATCAAACACGGGTGTAGTTGAAAGAGATCAATTAAACACGAGCGAGAATTAAACCTGCAAAGTGATCTACGTTACCCAAACGGTGATATACGCTCACACGGCTGAACTACGTTACCGACAAATCTATATTTTTTACATTTTTTATAGTTTAAAAGTAAAAAAGTTGTAGTTTTATGATTTTCCCTAAATTGAAACATCTCAATGAATGTCCATGCCAAATTTCAAGTCTCTAGCTTTAACGGTCCCTTCAGGACATTACTATCATCAGTGAGTTACACATGGGGCTGTATATATTATAGACTCGCCTACGGCTCGATGGGGGCTCCGCCCCCATGCCCCCTTATAGGGTTGCCCCAAATTAGTTAATTGCTCTTAGTCTCAAGTACCGAGCAGGCTAGACCCCCCCCCCCCGCTAGGGGTTGCCCTAAATTCGTAAATTAATAAAAAGTCGAGTTTAAAATACGTTAGTTTTACGGAAGAACTGCACAGTCAAGACAGTAACAAAACCGTCAAATACACAAAATTCACAATTAATAGTAAACAAAGCTTTTAAAAAACTCATATGAATCGGTTTTAAAACCCCTTCGTAATTAGAATTCGTTTAAAAGTTTTGATCTGTCACTGTGAATTTATAACTATTTATGTAAATATTTTAGGTGTTATGCTGGTAAAAATATATACTTTAGATTAGATGATTGATGTTGTGTTAGTTGAAAAGAAATTTCAATTAAAAGAGTTATAGCTGTTGTTGTTGCTATCATTATATTTAATAGTAGTAGTTATGGTAACAAATATTTCTCTGATCGGTAGCTAAATATAAAGTTTTAAATTTCTATAAATTTTGTGTATCATATCCTATAATATAATACGAGCTATGTCTGGAGGGATGTGTGTTCCACGATCTCGAAATGTAGCTGTTAGATTTTGCTTAAACTTTGCGCTTAAGAGTGTTTTGGCCCAAAATTAAGTTTAGAAACAGCCTCAGTCACAAGAAAAATCGAAGTTGGTCTAAATTTAAGTTTAAAAATCGTTATTTTTAACATTGGTCTTATAGTTTGCTATTTT
This sequence comes from Neoaliturus tenellus, assembly GCA_030545055.2. Classification (NCBI taxonomy): domain Eukaryota; kingdom Metazoa; phylum Arthropoda; class Insecta; order Hemiptera; family Cicadellidae; genus Neoaliturus; species Neoaliturus tenellus. The sequence goes on from CM061531.1 coordinate 232,297,042, forward strand.
GGTAACGAAATAACAACTAAAAGTAAACAAAAATAAAGGAACATAAATTTTAAGCAGTTTTTTAACAGCTGTTAGCTGTGAAGAGTCTGGTGTAGATTTAATAGCTTGATTACATTGACACTATAACAAAAGTCAATTAAAACCAACCAGCAGGGCTCGGTTAGACTGGTACTAAATAGAGATACAATTATGGAAAAATTGACATAATCCCATGCCTCACCCAACTCAAATAAAAACTTGTAAATTTCAGGAGATAGAATGAAACGTTTAAATCACTGAAATAGCGTATAACATTCAAATCAACGAGCCAAAACAATAATTAAATAACATGACAACAAAATAATAGGAAAGAATAAAAACGGGGTTGATCCGCAAAAAAACCCTACTACTACAAACTACCAATTATAAGAATATAAAATCGAGACCTGTGAAATAATAATTTATTCATAAAAACCTGTTTGTTTTGATCAAAGGTCTTTTAAAAATTATCAAAAACATTATTTTAAGTGTGTATTAAAATATAATGTAAAACACTGAATATAATTACAACAGAAAGATAATAATTAACTGTCTATTAATTATTGTACAAAGTAATAGAAGTATATTACGTTACGATCACGGCACGAACTACACATTAAATTCATTGAATGCGAAATTCGACCGAAAGTGTAACCTGGGGTGAATCTGAATTAGTAATCTAAAATAAGGGACAAATGAAACGAGAACCTAACATTTAAATCTGTTCTTTTTGTTCAATACTCATTTAAACATTCTCAAAAACATATTTTAAGTGTGTATTAAAATATAATGTAAAATACGGAATATAAATAAAACAGGAGATAGAAGAAAAACGTTTAAATCACTGAAATAGCGTATAACATTCAAATCAATGAGCGAAAACAAGAATTAAATAACATGAAAACAAAATAATAGGAAAGAATAAAAACGGGGTTGTTCCGCAAAAAACCCTACTACTACAAACTACCAATTATAAGAATATAAAATCGAGACCTGTGAAATAATAATTTATTCATAAAAACCTGTTTGTTTTGATCAAAGGTCATTTAAAAATTCTCAAAAACATTATTTTAAGTGTGTTTTAAAATATAATGTAAAACACTGAATATAATTACAACAGAAAGATAATAATTAACTGTCTATTAATTACTTTACAAAGTAATAGAAGTATATTACATTAAGATCACGGCACGAACTACACATTAAATTCATTGAATGCGAAATTCGACCGAAAGTGTAACCTGGGGTGAATCTGAATTAGTAATCTAAAATAAGGGAAAAATGAAACGAGAACCTAACATTTAAATCTGTTCTTTTTGTTCAATACTCATTAAAACATTCTCTAAAACATATTTTAAGTGTTTATTAAAATATAATGTAAAATACTGAATATTAATAAAACAGAAAGATAATAATTAACTGTCTATTAATTATTGTACAAAGTAATAGAAGTATATTACGTTAGGATCACGGCTCGAACTACACCGTAAATTCATTGAATGCGAAATTCGGCCGAAAGCGCAACCTGGGGTGAATTTGAATTAGTAATCTAAAATGAGGTGAAAATGAAACGAGAACCTAACATTTAAATCGGTTCTTTTTGTTCAATACTTATTTGAACATTCTAAAAACATATTTGTAAGTGTGTAAAAAAATATAATATAGGACACAGAATACAAATCAAACATAAAGATAATAATTAACTGTCTGTTAAGTATTGTACAAATTAATCAAAAATGTTTCGTTAAGATCACAGCAAAATTCATGTAGTGCGAAATTCGGCCGAAAGGATACTCTAGTGTGTATTTGAATAAATAATCGAAATAAATTGAATACAAGACGAGAACCTAACATAAATACCTGTATGTTTTGATCATCAGTTGTTAAAAACTCTCAAAAACATAATCGTTCATAAAAAGACCTTCATATCTGTAAGCAATACAATGCTCTTATCAAACACGGGTGAAGTTGGAAGAGATCATACAAATTAATCAAAAAATGTTTCGTTAAGACCACAGCTCAAGCTTCACAGCAAAATTCATGTAGTGCGAAATTCGGCCGAAAGGATGCTCTAGTGTGTATTTGAATAAATGATCTAAAATAAATTGAATACAAGACGAGAACCTAACTTAAATATCTGTTGGTTTTGATCATTAGTTGCTAAAAATTCTCAAAAACATAATCATTCTTAAAAAGGCGTTCATATCTGTAAGAAATACAGTGATGGTATCAAACACGGGTGTAGTTGAAAGAGATCATTTAAACACGAGCGAGAACTAAACCTGCAAAGTGATCTACGATACCACGCGGTGATATACGCCGATACGGCTGTACTACTTTACCGACAAATCTATATTTTTTAGATTTTTTATAGTTTAAAAGTAAAAAAGTTGTAGTTTTAAAATTTTCCCTAAATTGAAACATCTCAAAGAATGTCCATGCCAAATTTCAAGTGTCTAGCTTCAACGATGGCTTCAGGACTTTCCTATCATCAGTGAGTGAGTCAGTGAGTCAGTTACACATGGGGCTGTATATATTATAGACTCGCCTACGGCTCGATGGGGGCTCCGCCCCCATGCCCCCTCAGGGGTTGCCCCTGAGTAGTTAAAGCCCAAATTAGAGTCGTCGTTACGTCATAGATATATCTTTCATAGTTATAATTTGAATGCCAGAGCTCAAAGTTCAAGATTTCATAAAAGCTTAGTGTTAATTTGGGGGGATACATAGTGTTACTTGGAGATTAAAAGTAAAAAGCAATTATAAAATAATTATTATCTTAGCTTTTTACAGGCTGCGAGACTATCTTCAATTTATATGTGAGAATTTTTTGATATTTAAAGAATGGTAAAAGAATCGTTGAGGGACATTACGTCATCGCGCAACTAAGAACTTGGTGTAATGAAAAAAGTACAAAAATTTCGAATTATCATTAAATTTGAATTAAATGTGTTTAAAGGTCCATTTTTGTAAAAAAAATTATTTGTTCACTTGAAAAGAACTTAGCCATTACAAATGTTCAAATATGCTACAAATTTAAACCTGGAAGGTAGAGAAACGGTTAAAACAAAACTTATGTGTTAAAAAGTTGTGGGATCACGCATCTTGGTTACTTAGCGCAAATAAAGGAAATAACGTATAAAAATTAAGAAAATCTTGTTAATCAATAATTAAGTCTAAATTATTAAACTGGTTAGTACCACCGAAGTAGTGGACTGCCAATTTAACTTTACTCACAATTAATACTAATAAAAAGTTTGAAAATTGCTTATGGCTTTTTTCTTTTTTCCCTAGTCTCTTAATTCATAAAAAAACTGTCCCCACTTAGGAAAATAAATAAAAAAATTCTAAACATTTCCAAATCGATGCAAAAGTTCACATTAATAACTGTAAACTAAAATGCCTTGCTTGGATAAAATAAAACTATAGGTGCATGGTGGTAATAATAATAAAAATAATCGGCCTGTAAAATTCACCAATAAAAATGGAAAAACTTATTTTAGATAAAGAGTGTTGATATTGACAATGGTTTTGTCAAATCATGACTTACGAAAACTTATAAAATAATTGTTTATTCTTAGGCCTCCTTAGACAGTAGATCTAGGTTCTTATATAAAGAAAAAAACATTTGGGGAAATGAACAAATATTTATATATGTAATGTACAGCAATATCTCACCTAAAATAATCAAAACCTTCAATGGGATTATTTTAAATATAAGTAATTGTAGGGATAGAATGGAGTTGTGAAATAATAATGGACTATGTAAATATTCTAGATATCATGCTTAAAAATTGATATGTGTTAAAATTTTGGCCACATGATGTAAGTAGTTGGTGTATTCAAAATGAATAAAAGTGGAATAAAATTATAAGTTTTAATTGAGGTACGCTGTATATAATGAAAGACAAAAAATACTTAAGAAAGATATTAGAAAATTTAAAAATCCACCGATAATGAGTTGCAGGTGAGGCCCACCGAAGAACTGCCCGCTAAGACAGTAAGAAAACCGGCTAATACGAAAATCGCCTGTAGCTCGTTTTTTAAAACCACATCCTAGTTCTCCTTAGTTCGTAAAAAAATTGAGAATTGTGAAATCATGATCGATTATGGAAATATTCTAGATATTATGGTATATGGAGGCTCCACCCCCTTTCCCAGAAATTAGTTGCCCCTATTCTTTAATTGCCGTAAAAATCTCAAGCACTGAACATGGTAGTTGAGGCCTCCACCCCATAACCCTCGTTGTAATTTTGTTTGATACTCTAACTGTACTGATTAGGGTTATGAGTGTGGGTTTATGTGTAGTTTCTATGTACCTATTATACCTGAGTACTAGTACAGATTTTAAGTTAAACTTGTTAATTTTGTTTGATACTCTAACTGTACTGATTAGGTTATGAGTGTGGGTGTATGTGTAGTTTCTACGTACCTACTATACCTGAGTACTAGAATAGATTTTAAAAGAAACTATACTGTAGTAAACTAGTCGTCAGGGGATGTGACGCCATGCCTTGCCTCACCCTCCTAGCGCAAAAAGTATGAAAAAAATATCTGGATAAAATGGATGAAAATGTAGGATGGCTAAGCTAAATAAACTATTTTGCATAAACTAATTATTATATAAACTATTATTTAAATGAAAAAATAAATACCGTCAGAAAAAAATAGGACAACATGAACAAACTGTTATGAACCCGCTACAGGCTAATCACAAAAATACTATTCGATGCAAAATAAAAATGTATGTTATAATTTAAGAATAATTATTATAAATACTACTCATAAATCCTGTTGGAGTTACAGGGATAATTCAAACATTAGTTAAAAATTAGAAATTTACCTCGATTCGTTAGAAACCAAAGTTTTAGGTCAGTAAGTAACAAACAATGTAAAAAATCGCTAAGTAACAACAAACAATTCAAAACAATCAGTTACCTAACAATTAATTGTAAAACAACAGTATGGCCTAACAGGTAGAATAAAAGGCATTCATAACACTTATTTTTTTTGTTTGGTATGTACTTCCCCACTCACTCATCAGGGTATCAGAAATTCATCAAATGTCGGTAAAGTAGATTTAGTTCTCGCTTGGGAATTACTGTGTAGTAAGTGATATATGGGTGATATAACTAAACTTCGCTTAATCTACTTTACCGACATTTTCTGATACCCCGATGAGTCAGTTACACATTCGGGAGTATATAATTTAGACTCGCCTACGGCTCGATGGGGGCTCCGCCCCCATGCCCCCTTAGGAGTTGCCCCCTAGTTTGAATTAATAAAAAGTCAAGTTTGAAATAGTTTAGTTCCACACAAGATCTGAACAGCCAAGACAGTAACAAAACCATCTAATACTCTAAATTCACAATCAATAGTAAAAAAAGCTTTAATAATCTCCTATTAGTAGGTTTTAATACCCCTCCTTTGTAAATAGTTAAAAAAATTGAGCTGTGAAATAAATATTATTTATGTAAATATTCTAGGTGTTATGCTTGATGGAGGGTCACCAACCCAATAATTGGTTGCCCCAATTCCGTAAATTACTGTCAAAACCTCATACAATGAACAGGCTAGTTGAGGGCTCAACTCCAACGACAGTAACAGAAGCCGCCAATACACACTATTCACAATAAATAATAATAAGCTTTGAAATTTGCCCACGGCTCATGGTTTAATCCCACTCCCTAGTTCCCCTTAATTCGTTAAAAAATATAATGGAGTTGTGAAATATTGATGAACTATGTAAATAGTAATGCTCAAACGTTGTTGTGTAAAAATTTGGTAGATACGATTATGATTGCACATGATTGAGGTAATAGCTGTATTCTGAAAAGATAAAAAAAAGAATAAAATTATAAGTTTATATAGAGAATCGTTGTATGTAATAGAAGAAAAAAGGGACAATATTAAGATATTTGAAATAAAAAAAATATGGTATAGGCTAAGATGCCTCAGTTCCGCCACGGGGTGGCCAAGAAACGCAGGAATCATATATGTACCATATAGAGGAACGATAACAATTTTATCATTCAAAATCAGCAATTATTAATTTAACAATTTTAAATGTTATATATATTAGTTCAGAAAAGTATTAAAAATAGAGCCCTAGTAGTATGTAATAGATCACAGGGTATTAGGTACTATAATCATGAAGTCTTAAAGTCTTTATATAGTCTTAAAATGAAGAAAGTTGCAACTTCAGAACCATAAAATCGGCGTACATTATGCATTTTCAACCAATGGTAGTAAACCAATGGTAGTATAGAATACCAATTTTGAAATAATGGCCAAAAAAGAATTATTGGTTAAATTAAAATATACTGAAAGAGTTACAATAATTGATAAGCATAGAATATGTTTCAATTACAACAATAATAGGGTTAATCGAGACTTTAGGTGAGAGTACTGCATTGAGGAAGTTTGACGGACAAAGTGGCAGGGAGAAAAATTACTATTGAGTTTAATTCAATTGGTTATTGTAATATTTCTCAGATTGATGGGTCATCAGATATGTAGATGGTCTTAAAAAAAGGTCGGAAGTAGGTCAATGTTAGCGAAGGTAAGAATGGAAAGTCCAATCGTTCTATAACTTAATATGTTCAATCGTTTCCTAAACTAAAATCTAAGCCTGATTGGACAGCAGCAAATAGGTCAAAGACCGGATGTCAAACGTGTTGGGACACGTTCAGCTCTTCAAAGTAAAACTGCACCAGAACTATCAACTGAAGCGCTATATTCAATCTTGGGATTCATATAGAGAGACAGCTTACAAATAGTAGAAATACTAAGTTACAATTACTGTATTGGGTAATTTCTTGTGCGAAAACATACAAGAAATTTTCCATCATGAGAAAACTAAAGTCTAGTAAATATAATAAGACCTTAATTATTATTAGCAATTAATATAGAAATCAAAGCGGACAACACGTGAAAGTAAAGATACGCTCTCGATTCAATAAACTTCATTTCAATAATGACACAGCAATCAGAGGGAAAAACATACGCAAACAACTAAGCGCCCAATATAATCGGGAAGAGGTGTAGTTAAAAGGTATCATTTAAATACAAGCGAGAACTAAGCGACTATAATAGCGCTCCAGGCGACATATTTAAGAACCAAAGTACTTCCTTACCGACACCTCGTCTTCTTAGATTTTTTTTAATTTGATACTTGAAAATTTGTATTTTTTGGGCATTAACAATGTATAAATCAAGGCGAGTATTACCCTGGTGAAATAAACCGCTCTCAATGCATATTAACACCATCGTCTACATAAGACGTTCATGTTTATTTAGTTGTATCAAACACGGGTGTAGTTGAAAGAGATAATTTAAACACGAGCGAGAACTAAACCTGCAAAGTGATCTACGATACCACGCGGTGATATACGCTGATACGGCTGAACTACGATACCGACAAAGCTTGATTTTTAATCTTTTTTATAGTTTAAAAGTAAAAAAGTTGTAGTTTAATAATTTTCCCTAAATTGAAACATCTCAAAGAATGTCATTGCCAAATTTCAAGTCTCTATCTTAAACGGTCGCTTCAGGAATTTAAGATCATCAGTGAGTGAGTCAGTCAGTCAGTCAGTTACACATGGGGCTGTATATATTATAGACTCGCCTAATGCTCGATGGGGGCTCCGCCCCCATGCCCCCTTAGGGGTTGCCTCGAATACCCTAAAAAAGGGGTTGAACCCCTCGAAAAGGGTTGTCCTTAATTTGTAAATTAATAAAAAGTCAAGTATGAATTAGTTTAGTTCCACGGAACAATTTTTTGAATATTTTAGGTGTTACGCTGGATGAAGGGTCCAACCAAATAATTGGTTGCCCCAACTCCGTAAATTACTGTCAAAACCTCATACAATGAACAGGCTAGTTGAGGGCTCAACTCCCATGACAGTAACAGAAGCGGCCAATACATACTACTCACAATAAATAATAATAAGCTTTGAAATTGCCAACGGCTCGTGGTTTAATCGCACTCCCTAGTTCCCCTTAATTCGTTAAAAAATATAATGGAGTTGTGAAATATTAATGAAATGTGTAAATAGTCATGCTCAAAAATTGTTGTGGTAAAATTTTGGAGATACTATTATGATTGCACATGATTGAGGCTATAGGTGTATTCTAAAAAGATAAAAGTGGAATAAAATTATAAGTTTATATGAAGGATTGTTGAACGTAATAGAAGAAAAATAAGACAAAAGAAAGATATTTGAAATAAAAAAAACATAGTGTAGGCTAAGATGCTTCAGTTTCGCCACGGGGAGGCCAAGAAATTCAGGAATCATATATGTACCATGTAAAGAAACTATAACAATTTTATCTTTCAAAATCAGCAATTATTAAATTTACAATTTTAAATATTATATATTTTGGTTCAGAAAATTAATAAAAATAGAGCCCAAGTAGTATGTATTAGATCACAGGGTAATAGGTACTTTAATCATGAAGTTTTTAAGTCTTTATAAAGTATTAAAATGAAGACATTTGCGAATTGAGAACCAAAAAAAACCGGCGTACAGTAGGCATTTTCAACCAATAGTAGTTAAAAAATCAATTGTGAAATAATAGCCAAAAAAGGATTGTTAGTTAAATTCAAATATACTGAAAGAGTTATAATAATTGAAAAGAATCGAATAGTTTTAAATTACAACAATAATTGAGGTAATCGAGACTTTAGGTGAGAGCACTGCATTGAGGAAGTTTGACGGACAAAGTGACAGCGAAAAAATACTTTTGAGTTCAATTCAGTATAATTCAATTGATTATTATAATATTTCTCAGCCTGATGGGTAATCAGATATGTAGATGGCTTAAAAAATCCGAATTAGGTAAACGTTAGCGAAGGTAATATACCAGCCAAAAGAATGAAAAGTTCAATCGTTCAATAACTTTATATGTTTAATTTAATCGTTTCCCAAATTAAAATCTAAGCCTGATTGGACAGCGGCAAATATTTCAAAGACGGGATGTCAAACGTGTGGGACACGTTCAACTCTTAAAATTAAAACTGCACCAGAACTATCAACTGAAGCACTATTTCCAATCTGGGGATCCATATAGAGGGACAGCATACAAATAGTAGAAAATTAAGTTATAATTACTGTTTCAAGTAATTTTTGGAGCGAAAACCTACAAGTAATTTTCCAACATGAGTAAACTCAAGTGTAGAAAATGTAATGAGACCTAAGTTCTTAGCCATATAATGAATTTGTTATTCAGCAACATAGTAAGAAAAACTTCAATTTGTGTAAAAAATGAAGTGTTACGGTTTAAATGCGCCCAACAGCAGCACTGCCGTGTTGGGCACTGCAACGGTCCCACTGGCTAGGACCAATGTAACTGTATTGTGAATTCAAGAAGAGGTTTTATATTGTGTAAAGAAATACTGTGTTAATGTTAAGAGTTGCTTAAACCGCCACTTATGCTTGGTTAAAAAATATACAGTAAATTCATTTGATGCGAAATTCGGCCGAAAGTATAATATGGGGTGAATTTGAATAAGTAATCTAAAATAAATTGAAAATGAACCGAGTACATAACATTTAAATCTCTTGATTTGATAATAGTTATTTCAAAATTCTCAAAGGCATATTTTAAGTGTGTATAAAAATATTATATAACACACTGAATATAAAGAAAACAGAAAGATAATAATTAAATGTTTATTAAGTATTGTACTAAGTAATCGAAGTATATTATGTTAAGATCACGGCACAAGCTGCGAAATTATGTCAAAAACATAACCTTGGGTGAATTGGAATACATAATCGAAAATAAATTGAAAATAAAACGAGAACATAGCATTTAAGTCTGTAAGGTTGTTCAAATGTGTATATTAGTATTATATAAACATTTAATGTAATATAGACAGAAAAATAACAGTTAACTCTATTAGAAATTGTAAATAGTGATCGAAGTATGCGCACCAATGAAAACATAGTCAGGAAGAGGTGTAGTTTATAAACTTTCACCCGCCATGGGAATTTCGTTCATAGTAGAAGAAATTCATCGGTAAGCTTGCAAGCTAGCGCGCATGCTGCATTGGCTAAGAATTGACCAATTCAATGTTTGTATCATACACGGGTGTAGTTGAAAGAGATCATATAAACACGAGCGAGAACTAAACCTGCAAAGTGATCTACGATACCACGCGGTGATATACGCTGATACGGCTGAACTACGTTACCGACAAATCTATATTTTTTACCTTTTTTATAGTTTGAGAGTAAAAAAATTGTAGTTTTATGATTTTCCCTAAATTGAAACATCTCAAAGAATGTCCATGCCAAATTTCAAGTCTCTACCTTAAACGGTCGCTTCAGGAATTTAAGATCATCAGTGAGTCAGTCAGTCAGTCAGTTACACATGCGGCTGTATATTATATAGACTCGCCTACGGCTCGATGGGGGCTCCGCCCCCATGCCCCCTTAGGGGTTGCCCTAAATTTGTAGAATAATTTAAAGTCAAGTATTGAACAGGCTAGTTCCACCAACTAACTGGACAGCGAAGACAGTAACAAAACGGGCTAATACGCACTACTCACAATCAATAATAATAATAACAATAATATCCTTTAAAAATATTTCACGGGGCTCAGCCCCCATGCCCCCTAGTTGATTTTACTAATTTCGTTAATCATTCACAAAGTCTCAAATAATGAACTGTCTAGTTCCACCAAAGTACTGAACAGGTTAGTTCCATCGAAGTTTTGAAAAGCTAAGTTTTAAATTACGTGTAACTCTACAAAATTGTGTGATACTAACTCCTCCACGTTACCAACCACTTGGTCTGGAACGTCAACAATTTTAGATGCGGCACAGAAAAATTGCAATGGGGCAAAATTAATCCAAATTAAGTATCTTTAAATTAAATTTTCATAGATAAAAAAATGTAATGTGCCCACTATAGCAAAACAATAATGCTAAAAAATAGAAAATAATTGATTATGTGAAAATAACTATTAAAATAATAAAATAATCAAGCTATAATAATGCATAAACTAAAGAAATTGAAAGTAACACTTAAAGCAAATCTAGCATCGCCAACCACGATATTAATAGAATCGGAAAATAAAAACTAATAAAAATCGAAGTTTTGAAAAGCTAAATTATTAATTTACTTGTAACTCTACTAAAAAATGTGATGCTAACTATTCCACGTTACCAACTACTTAGTCTGAAACGTCAACGAGTTAACATGCTTTACATTAAAATTGCAATTGGTCAAAATTATTCCAAATTAAGTATTTTTAAATGAGATTTTCGTACATTTTAAAAATAATGTAATTTGCCCATTAGAGTAAAACAATAATGCTAAAAAATAGAAAATAACCAATAATAAGTGTGAAAATTACTATTAAAATAATAAAAAATCAAGCTATGCTAGTTAATAAACTTAGGAAATTAAAAATACAATTTGTACTAAATATAGTATCGCCAACCACGATATTAAAAGAATCGGCTGATACAAACTAATAAAAAATAAAAACTTGTAAATTTCAGTATATAGAAGAAAAACGTTTAAATTACTGAAATAGCAAATAACATTCAAATCCATAAGCAAAAAAAGGAATTAAATAACATGAAAACAAAATTATAGGAAATAATAAAAACGGGGTAGATCCGCAAAAAACCCCTACTATTACAAACTACTAATTATAAGAATATAAAATATAGACCTGTGAAATAATAATTTATTCATAAAAACCTGTTAGTTTTGTTCAATAGCCGTTTAAAAATTCTTAAAAACATATTTTAAGTGTGTATTAAAATAAAATATAAAACACTGAATATAAATAATGCAGAAAAATAATAATTAACTGTCTATTAAGTATAGTACTAAGTAATAGAAGTATATAACGTTAAGATCACGGCACGAGCTACACAGAAAATTCATTGAATGTGAAATTCGGCTGATAGGTTCACATGGGGTGAATTTGAATAAGTAATCCAAAATAAATTGAAATGAAACGAGAACCTAACATTTAAATCTGTTCTTTTTTTTCAACACTTATTTAAACATTCTCAAAAACAAATTTTAAGTGTTAAAAAATCTAATATAAGACACTGAATATAAATCAAACAGAAAGATAATAATTAAATGTCTATTAAGTATTGTACAAAGTAATCGAAGTATGTTACATTAAGATCACGGCTCAAGCTTCACAGAAAATCCATTCAATGCGAAATTCGGCCAGATGAATGATTCTGTGTGAATTTGAATAAGTAATCTAAAATAAATTGAAACAAAACGAGAACCTAACATTTTAATCTGTTATTTCTGCTCAACAGTTATTTAAAAATTCCCTGAGACATATTTAAGATGTGTGTAAAAATATAAAAGAAACGAGCTTTCAATGCAGCACAATCTCATTGCTATTTTGAAGTCAAGTGGATAACGGTTTGTTAAATATGGGGGATACTAACGTTGCCAACAGCAAGAAAGCAGGTGTAGTTAAAAGACATGATTTAAATACAAGCGAGAACTAAGCGACTATTCACCCGCCATGGGAATTTAATCCATAGTAGGAGAAGAAAATTCGTCTTTGGTATTTTGGTAAACATTCAAGATAGCGCATATGCTGCATTAGCTACAAATTAGGCGTTATCACTGTATATATCATAACAGGTATAACCCTGGGTCACTGGTGAAATGACCCGCTCTCAATGCAGCAAACCACCGTAATTCATATTAAATTAGAGTCTATCCATCGAGGGATACAATGTTTGTATCACACACGGGTGTAGTTGAAAGAGATCATTTAAACACAAGCGAGAACTAAACCTGAAGAGTGATCTGCGATACCACGCGGCGATATGCGCTGATACGGCTGAACTACGTTACCGACAAATCTATATTTTTTACCTTTTTTATAGTTTAAAAGTAAAAAAGTTGTAGTTTTATGATTTTCCCTAAATTGAAACATCTCAAAGAATGTCCATGCCAAATTTCAAGTCTCTATCTTAAACGGTCGCTTCAGGACTTTAAGATCATCAGTGAGTCAGTCAGTCAGTTACACATGGGGCTGTATATATTATAGACTCGCCTACGGCTCGATGGGGGCTTCGCCCCCATGCCCCCTTAGGGGTTGCCCCTGAGAAGTTAAAGCCCAAACTAGAGATGTCGTTTAGTCATAGTCGTAACGTCATATATCTAATGACGTTATAATTTGAATGCCAGAGCTCAAAGTTCACGATTTCATAACACCTTAGTGTTAATTTGGGGGGATACATAGAACTAATCCCCTGAGTAGTTATAGCCCAAATTAGAGTTGTCGTTTAGTCATAGATATATCTAATAACGTTATAATTTGAATGCCAGAGCTCAAAGTTCAAGATTGCATAGCACCTTAGTGTTAATCTGGGGGGATACATAGTACAAATAAGAAAATATCCTTGGAGATTGAAAGTAAAAAAAAAAAAACAATAATATAAAAATTAGTCGGCCAAAGTTTGAATTAATAAAAAGTCAAGTTTGAAATAGTTTAGTTCCACATAAGATCTGGACAGCCAAGACAGTAACAAAACCATCTAATACTCTAAATTCACAATCAATAGTAAAAAATAAAACTTTAATAATCTCCTATTAGTAGGTTTTAATACCCCTCCTTAGTAAATAGTTTTAAAAAAATGAGCTGTGAAATAAATATTATTTATGTAAATATTCTAGGTGTTATGCTTGATGGAGGGTCCAACCCAATAATTGGTTGCCCCAATTCCGTAAATTACTGTCAAAACCTCATACAATGAACAGGCTAGTTGAGGGCTCAACTCCAACGACAGTAACACAAGCCGCCAATACACACTACTCACAATAAATAATACAGTAATAAGCTTTTAAATTTGCCCACGGCTCATGGTTTAATCCCACTCCCTAGCTTCCCTTAATTCGTTAAAAAATATAATGGAGTTGTGAAATATTAATGAACTATGTAAATTGTCATGCTCAAAAGTTGTTGTGTGAAAATTAGAAGATACGATTATGATTGCACATGATTGAGGTAATAGCTGTATTCTGAAAAGATAAAAGTGGAATAAAATTATAAGTTTATATAAAGGATCGTTGTATGTAATAGAAGAAAAAAGGGACAAAATCACGATATTTGAAATTAAAAAAAATGGTATAGGCTAAGATGCTTCAGTTCCGCCACGGAGTGGCCAAGAAACGCAGGAATCATATATGTACCATATAGAGACACGATAACAATTTTATCATTAAAAATTCAGCAATTATTAATTTAACAACTTTAAATGTTTTATATATACAGGGTGTCCAAAAAAAACGTTTACAGACTTTGGGATGTGATTCCTGATACAAAAGTAAAGAAAAAAGTTCCTATGAAGGTATGTCCAAAAATGCATATTTACCCAGATATCCGCCATTTTGTTTTTTCCACTTAATAATTTTTATTTCGGTGACGGATTGATCTAGGAACTTCATATTTGGCATGGATCTTTATAATACTAATGTCCATTTCCATAATAAAAATTATTTTTTTCCGATGCATATTTTCAAAATGGCGGCCATTTTAAATTTTTAAACTCAAATATCTCAAAAACGGTAAATTTTATAAAAATATTGCAAGAGACAAAAAAGTTGACAAATTAAATTATCTAAACAACAAAACCAAGTTTGTAAAGATCTGCCAACAAATAACGGAGTTGTTGAGATTTTTCTCTTAAAATAACCTAAATTGGCATTAATCATAGTGCAAAATCAGTGTTTTTCTGCATAAAAACCACAGTAACTCCGTTATTTGTTTTCGGTTCCTTACAAACTTGGTATTACTGTTTAGATAATTTAATTTGTCAACTTTTTTGTGTCTTGTAACATTTTTATAAATTTTACCGTTTTTGAGATATTTGAGTTTAAAAATTTAAAATGGCCGCCATTTTGAAAACACGCATCGGAAAAAAATAATTTTTATTGTGGAAATGGACATTAGTATTATAAAGATCCATGCCAAATATGAAGTTCCTAGATCAATCCGTCACCGAAATAAAAAATATTAAGTGGAAAAAACAAAATGGCGGATATCTGGGTAAATATGCATTTTCGGACATACCTTCATAGGAACTTTTTTCTTTACTTTTGTAACAGGAATCACATCCCAAAGTCTGTAAACGTTTTTTTTGGACACCCTGTATATATATATATATATATATTAGTTCAGAAAATTAATAAATATAGAGCCCTAGTAGTATGTAATAGATCACAGGGCATTAGGTACAATAATCATGAAGTCTTAAAACTTTATATAGTCTTAAAATGAAGAAAGTTGCAACTTAAGAACCATAAAATCGGCGTACATTATGCATTTTCAACCAATGGTAGTAAAAAAAAAAAAAAACAATTGTGAAATAATAGCCAAAAGAGGATTAGTAGTGTCTTTTGGCCACTCCTGGCCCAGTTCAAGGTCAGCGGTTGGAAGTGGCAGGTGTGGGGTTGGAAGTGTGGGGTGGGGGTGACAGTGATGGATGGGTTTGGGAAGTGGGTCAAGGTCATCCGGAGGGGGTTTTAAAAAAGTGGGAGCCGCAGGGGCTCGGTGGGGGTTTTGGGAGGGGCGGCACCGGGCCGCGGGAGGTTATCGTTTATTTTTAAAATTAAATTAAAATAATAGTTGCATGATAGGAGAGCTCCTAGGTGTTTACAGTGCAAGTCGATACAGTAGAATGAGACATGTGTCCAAGGAAGAACGATCATATAAACCCGGTAATATAGTGAATAAGAATAATTGGATAGCGTCGTCAATAGGTGTAACAAGATTGAAATGTTGATACTGCAGCATGTCAGTTAAGACAGCGTGCAAAACAGTATCAGTACAGTATGCAGTGTTGCACAGGCTAGGTTTTGCAAAGTACAACGGGTGAAAACTGTAGTATTTCTTAAGCTTAGCCAATGTAGTACGCGGTTTGGAAACTGTGGAGTTAGTTTGTTTCTGTAAAATATGTTTTGTGCGTAAAAGCTTTAGTTGTAAAGAGTGCGAAGCCATAATAATATATGAAGGGGAGATGTGTACTCTCCGACAATCGGCGAGTATATGACCGGCGCCCGCGAGTGTGCCTGAATATATAGAGACTAATTAGCATAATAAGTGCAAACATATGTTAGAGTAAAAAAGTGTAAGTAAAAAAGTGTTAGACTAGGTGTTAGAGACTTGCGGATAGTTGTTCACTGTTGCCCTATCGCCACTATAATGACGCGCGCGCGGTACCGATGCCCGTTATATGGGGGTTGTGCGGCCCCCCCCCCTTCCCCTTCCCCAACCCCTCCCCCTGAGAGGATGACATAAAAGAACAGAACTTCGGAGAGCTCAGTTATTTGTCGGGCGGCGCCGCGAAAGGTTGTAGCAGGGGGAAACATATAGGCGAAAAAAAAAAATTATTGGTAGCCGCAGAAGTTACTTAATCATTCAGGTGCAGGATTGCAAGTAATGTTCCGTGTATGAATAAGTAGGAATACAATTGTGAATTGTACAGGTAAATCTTGTACTGTAGCAATAACTATAATATTAGACGGTTGTAAAGTGTTTGACCTGCTGGTGTGCAAGAAATATCCCGTTTACAACTAAGTAGGATTACAATTGCCAATTGGACAGGTAAATCTTGTATTGTAGCAACAAGTATAATAGTAGACCGTTGTAAGGTGTATCACCTGCAGGTGTGCAGGAAATGCCCTGTGCACAAATATAAAGACTAATTAGCATATTAAGTGCAAACACATTTTAGAGTAACAAGCGTTAGTTATAAAAGCGCAAGAGACTAACGGATAGTACCTCACCCGACCGATTCCGCCACCGAAATGGCGCGCGCGCGGCGGCAACTCCCCTTTTTATGCGATCGATGAGTCACGTGCGACGCCCCTCCAACCCCCTCCCCGAGAAAACCGCATAAAAGAGCGAGGTTTGGGAGAGCTCGGTTATTTGTCAGTCGGCTGCGGCTACGGTCACAAGAGTCGGAGGAAGAGACGGATAGTTTAAGAAAAGTATCGGTAATAGCGGAAGTTAATTAATTAATTATTTAGTTGTAGGATTGCAAGTATTGGCCTGTGGATAAGCAAGTGGGTCTGCAACTGTGATTGAACAGGTAACTACCGTATCATAGCAATAATTGTAATATTAGACGGTTGTAAAGTGTATAAGGTGCAGGTGTGCAAGAAATGGTCCGTGCACGATGAAGTAGGATTACAATAGCCATCTGTACGGCTTAATCTTATGCTGTAGTGATAACTATAATAGTACCCAGTTGTAAAGTGTCTAACCTTCAGGTGAGCAAGAAATGTCTCTCGTAGTGTACCAATAATTATAATAGTAGATGGTTAGCAAGTGTATTATCTGCAGGCGTGAAAGAAATGTCTCGTGTAATGTAGCAATAAGTATAATAGTAGACGGGTGTAAGGTGTATTACCTGCAGACGTGCAGGAAACATAGCGTGCACTATTGCACAGGTAAATCCCGTAGTGTAGCACTAATTATATTAATATGACCGAGAAGTAGCGGTTAGAGTTTAAGTGTTGTTAAAGTAAGAGAGTAATTTGCATATTAAGGAGGAAACAGGTGTGTAAGAATGGAACCTGCAATTAATCAGTGTGAGTTTCCTGCACACGATGTTAATTAGCATATTTTAGTAAAAAAAAAAAAAAATGGAAACTCGACACGAAAATAAAATTAAGATATATAAAATAACTGGTATAGTGTTAAGAAATAGTGTAAAAATAATAAAAATGTTAAAATAAATAGTGTGTTAAAGTACTATGTGGTATGAACTCACGGATTGGTTGTTTACCGTTGGGGTGTCAGCTCCCTATATGGGAGGCGCGCGAGCTTCCCGTCGTTTATATACATGCGGATGGTTACTCATGCATGACCCCCCCCCCCCGACCGGACCGGAAACCGGAAGCCCCCCCCCCCACCGCCCCCCCCCCCCGCCGCCGCCCCCGCCCCCTCCCACAGGCTGCGTGTACCGGCGATTAATTTCCGTTGGAACTATAATTAAGCGCCGGAAGAGGGCAGATAACAAACTGCGATAGTTATGCTGTCACGCACGCGACGGGGAAAACTGCGCATGTAGCTGTCAGCGGATGTACTTGTCAGCGGATGTAATTAGATGTTATCTAATGCTAATTAAGAGGCACAAGGCTCCACCTGCGTTAGGGGCGACCCACATGTAACAAAGCACATCCGTTGGGGATTTTCCACTGACCTTACTGGAAAGTTCCGCGCCCCTCAAACCCCTCCAGGCCCCCCACCACTTTGTGAGCCGAGAACCTCTTTGGCGACTATCGCTGAGTTAGTTCGGAACAATTCGTCGGACGCGATGGTTGTTCCGAACTCAGAGGGCAACTCAAATGTATAAGCGGCCGATATATATTTGAGTTACTCTTGTTGTTAGGCTATTATTATTTAATATTAGTTGTGTGTGTGTGTGTGTGTCTATGGTTTTATGTAAAGTGTTATTTGGTTTTAGTCTTAAGATGTGTTAGTTTTAAGGTTTAACTTGCGCATTGCGATGTTAGCATTAAGGTGTGTTATGGTATTATTTATGTTTAAAAAATGTGTTTTTAATTTTAAGTATTGGTTTATGGTGTGTGTGTGTGTGTGTGTGTGTGTGTGTATCTATGTTTGTGTTTGTTTATCTGTGTACTAATAATTTTTTACATTTCACAGCTAGCTGTTAGGATGGGTAGATTAAATTTAAATTTAAATGTAACTTTAAGAAGTTGGATTGAACTTCATTAAATATGGGTGGGACATGCGCGTTGTGCCGTAGGTAGCGCATATTTCTATTGTTTTTGATTTTTGTTTTTTAATTTTGGTCAGGCAAAAATATGTTTGGGCGGGTTTAGATTAAGGGTGGGAGGTTAGAGTTGCGTCTTGCACTAGCTGTTCCAGTGTCCCTAACTACCACATGGTCAAGCCCAGTGCCAAATGGCCCGAGACTGGCCGCCCGTATCACAGCTCACCAAACTGGATCGCCAAAGTGCGTGCGGGCAAAAAAAATTGGGATCCCTCGCAAGACGTAACTTTTTGGGTTGGGATTGGGAGTGTTTGAGGAACACAGGGTGGTGGAGACGGTCCTGGCCGCCTCCATCACCTTGGATCATTATTATTTTTTGGTGACCTTGACCTCAATCCACTCATGCATAACCCCCCCCCCCTTCCGACGTCACAACGTCTTGACCTTGACCTTGACCTTGAACTTAACGAGCCCCCACCCCCCCCGCCAACCAAGTGCTAACAAATTTACTTATAACTTGAGAACGGTTTGCCAGAATAGGGCAAGCGATACATCATTGGAAAGCTCTAATTAGGAGTAATATTGTAGTAAAGACGGAATTAAATTATTTTCTTTTAATAAAAATTTATTATTAAAAGAAACCCCCACTCATTGACTTGCCTATATAAGAGTGTCGTGGTGAAATGAAAGATTAGTAAACATAGCATCTCCAATTTTAGTTGATGATAGACCCACCTTTGGTGTATATTGGCGTAACAGTGATCTGTTATGGCTATGGGTGGAGGCATATGTGGAGTATTTGCAATTGGAAGAAAATATAGGCTTTAATCATTACTTTTCAGCTTTAGTCTAAACCTACTATTTTTAACATCTCACTAAAAATCTTACCGTCCCCCCCCCCTCCCCACTACAACTGGGAGGTTATAAAAAGGGAGCAGTAGAGAATCTTTTCATTTCGCTGCTAAATTTCAAAGAGTAAACATCAACAAGATGCATCAATGTGAAATTTGCTTAGAAACCTTTCATGATAATATTCTACTAGAAATACACAAAGAGTTATTCCATAATAATAATGAAGATGTAACAGAAACCGAATATGAAGATTTAAAACTATATGGAGAAGAACAACAAGAAGAACAACAAGAAGAACAACAAGAAGAATCATTAGCAGGACCCTCGAATGCTATACCAAGTTTAAAAGTATATGCTTTAGAAGGTAAAGTAGTAATGCACCACAAAATTCAAAATGAAAAATTGAAATTGGAGCAGTTTTTTAAGGAAGTGCGTACAATTGCAAGGAGAACACTCACAAAAGAATTAAGAAGACTAAACTTCATTAAATTTAGCATATTACTACATGCTATGTTTATTAATGTAGAAGGAGAAATGTCACCAAGAGGATTCATAACAAAAAACCAGACCATCATGGCAAGTTCAGATATTAATTCAATAGTTGAAGATTGTTTAGAAGAGATATTAACAAAAATTCAAGAACATGAAGGCAGAGGATCTGGTTGGAGTTTGGTTAGTATTGAGGGTATGGATATCAGAGTTCATAAACACGGCTACGGATTAAGGGGTAGCAGTTATATTCCGCTCCCAAAGAAAATTTCAGACACCAAATCGTGCATAAATGTTCAAAATGAAGATATGGAATGTTTTAGATATGCAATGACGGCAAAATTTGTACCACCTCACCATGCGGATAGACCCAGTCAAGAATATGAAACACACAGATATAAATATAATTTCAAAGGATTGACTTACCCAGTGGCTTTAAAGGACATCTCAAAGTTTGAAAAACAAAACCCTGGAACATCTGTCAATGTTTTCGGTTTGGACAGTTCAAATAAAGTGTTTCCATTGCGTGTGGTAAAGAATGAATTACCGGATCATAGGGACTTGCTATTACTTACAAGAGGTGATGTTTCACACTATGTATGGATCAAAAAGTTTGAAACTCTTGTTAATAACCAACTGTGTAAAACTAGACATAAGAAGATAACTTGCAAACGATGTTTCAATTTTCAACAAGAAAGAAGAAATGGAAAAGAATGGTTACAAGAGCATAAAAAACTATGTAACAACAACTATGAAGCAAAAATAATGTTACCATCACCAGATAAGGCCGAGCTAAAATTTGAGAAGATATCTCATCAGTACCGTATTCCCATTGTTGTTTATGCGGATTTTGAATCTACACTTGTTCCTATTGAAAATAATGATGATGAAGCCAAGAAAAGTGTTAAGTACCAAATGCATGATCCAAACAGTTTTTGTTTATTAATTAAATCTACACTGTCAGAAGATCATTTAAATAAATATGATCTAACTTCAAAACCTGTCATATATCGCGGTGAAAATGCTTCTAAAATTTTCCTTGACCACTTATATTCGATAGCAGAAAATGTACAAAAATTGTATAGTGATATTGTACCAATGATACCGATGGATGAAGAAGAAGAGATTCAGTATGAAAATTCGACCCATTGTTATTTATGTAAAAATGAATATACTTTGGAAAATCACAAGGTACGTGATCATGACCATCTAACAGGTTATTATAGAGGTGCCGCATGTAACAGATGTAATATTAACTATCAAATTCGCAACTTTATACCTGTAATTTTGCATAACCTTAGTGGTTATGATGCACATTTTATTATACCGGAATTGGGACGAGATGATGGAAAAATCGATGTGATAGCGGAAACTACTGAAAAGTTTATTAGTTTTAGTAAAACAATTGGAAATATGAAGTTACGTTTTCTAGACTCTTACCGTTTTATGCCATCTAGCTTGAGTAAACTTACTGAAAACTTAAAGAAAGAAAATTTAATAGAAACAATGAAGATTGTAAGTAAAGATAAATTGGATTTGGTTCTCCGCAAAGGTGTTTTTCCCTATGATTACATCGATTGTTTGGAAAAATTTGAAGAAACATCACTTCCGCCAAGAGAAGCCTTCAAGAGTAAGTTGTATGAAGAGGACATCAGTGAAGAGGACTATCAACACGCTTGTAAAGTATGGAATGATCTAGGAATGACAACATTGGGAGAATATTCCGACTTTTATGTTAAATTAGATGTGACTTTACTTTGTGATATAATGGAAGAATTTAGAGATACCTGTTTTGAAGCATATGGATTGGACCCACTTCATTCTTATACATCACCTGGACTAGCATGGCAAGCTATGCTGAAAGAAACAAAGTGTAGGCTTGAACTTATTACAGATATTGATATGGTTTTGATGATAGAGTCAGGTGTTCGTGGAGGATTGACACAAAGTGTAACTAGACATGTAAAAGCCAATAACAAATATCTTCCAAACTTCGATGCGTCACAACCAACAACATTCTTAGGTTATTTTGACGCAAATAACCTATATGGATGGGCTATGTCAAATCCTCTTCCATATGGTAATTTTAAGTGGGCGAACCCAGATTCGATAGGCAATATAATGGACATACCCAAAGATGGAGACATTGGTTACATTTTGGATGTGGACTTTGAATATCCTGAACAACTGCATGACCACCACTACGATTTACCACTATTGCCAAAGACGGAAATATCACCAACTGGTAGATGGCCCAAATTAATGATGACGTTAACCAACAAGTCAAGATATGTAGCTCATTATTGGACAATACAGCAAGCAATAGAACTGGGATTGAAAATAACAAGAATCAATAGAGCAATACAATTTAATCAATCTTGTTGGTTAAAACCATACATCGACAACAACACAAGAAGAAGGACTGCAGCAACATCCGCTTTTCAAAAGGACTTTTTCAAATTAATGAATAATTCAATATTTGGCAAAACGTTGGAAAACAAAAGAAAACATAAAGATGTAAAATTAGTTAGCAATCCGGCAAAATTGCAAAAATTAGTACAAAAACCAAACTTTGGAACGAGTATAATTATTAACGAGAATCTTGTAGCTGTTACCATGAACAAAATCTCAATAACAATGGATCGTCCTCTATATGTGGGAATGTCTATTTTGGATATTTCTAAAACCCACATGTATGACTTTCACTACAACAAGATGGTGAAGTTTTATGGAAGAGAAAACATCGGGATAGCATATATGGATACAGATGCTTTCATTTATTGGATAAGAACAGAAGACATGTATGTAGATCTACGTACTTTTGTATATACTACTGACTTTGACTTTTCAGATTATCCTAAAGATCATCCCAACTATGACTACAATAGAAATAAAAAGGTGTTGGGCAAGTTTAAAGACGAAACAAATGGTGTACCAATGGAAGAAGTTGTCGCTTTAATGTCCAAACTGTACTCATTCCAACTGTACATCAGTGAAAAGGATGAACATCAAGTGGTGAAGAAAGCCAAAGGCATCAAGACTTCATATCTAAAGAAGAAAGTACAGTTTGACCATTATAAGAGATGTTTATTTGAAAATGTGGAAACAACCGCAACATTCAACACCATCAGAAGCTACAACCATATACTGTATAGTGTAAAACAAACAAAGTGGGCATTAAGTTATAAGGATGATAAACGCCACATTCTTGAAAATAACATCAACACATTGCCATTTGGCCACTATTCCCTAATCCCTATTGATCAGTAAACCTTTTCTTCGTCCTTTACCTTCTTCCTTTTTCCTTTCGTAAAGAAGAGGGGACATGACAAGCCCAATGTCATGTTCCCTCTTTTTTACACCAACGTAAAATGGCCTTGACCTATATCCTAACCGTATATAAAAGAGGATAAACCATTCTAGAGATCAGTATCTTTACAAGCGATGTAAAAGACACAACTGAAGATGGAAGACTTAAAAAATAAAATTGTAAATGAACTTCATAAGCCAGCAAGAAGAAAATTCCCTAGAAGAAGTACAGTTATAAAAGGAATGAATGATCTTTTCCAAGCCGATCTCATTGAAATGATACCACATAGTAAGTTGAATAAAGGATTCAAATACATTTCAGCGATTATAGACTGTTTTACTAAAGTGGCTGATGCCTTACCGCTAAAGGACAAGACTGGTAAAAGTGTTACAAAAGCTATGGAAACGGCTATACAAAGAAATAAATTCAACATCAAACATCTACAAACTGATGATGGGAAAGAGTATTTTAACAAAGAATTTGCAGCTTTAATGAAGAAGTATAAAATAAATCATTATTCTACAAATTCTGAAGTTAAAGCTTCAATAACAGAAAGATTCAATAGAACATTAAAAGGAGCAATGTATAAAACATTTTCCAAACGAGGATCATATGTTTGGTATGATATCTTACCGCAACTTATAAAAGAATATAACAACAAGTATCATCGAACCATTGGTATGAAGCCTAATCAAGTAAATAGCAGTAATGCTAAGGTGGTATTGAAACGTATTAGGAATAATACAGCTCCTAAACGTGAAAAAATGCAGCCTAAAACATTTAAAGTTGATGATAAAGTTCGTATAAGTAAGTACAAAGGAGTATTTAGTAAAAGATATCTGCCAAACTGGACTAATGAAGTGTTTACAATCTATAAAGTGCAACCAACAATACCTGAAACTTACATCTTAAAGGACAACAAGGGTGAATTACTCGAAGGTGGATTCTACGGACATGAGTTGTTAAAATCATCAGTCGGCGATGTATATCTTGTTGAAAAAATTTTACAAAGAAAAAAGGATAAGGTTAAAGTACGTTGGTTGGGATTTGATAAAAGTGAAGACTCTTGGATCCCTACAAAAGACTTGGTGTAGCAATTTTTCAACTCATTACGTGTTTAACCTTTAGACAAGATGGAGATTGTGCAACAAAAGGATCGATTTTTTATTAATAATATTGATGAATTAACAGTTGACAACGACAAGTTAAATCATGGAAAACATGGTGAACTACTGCCAAACACAATAAGATGTTTAATAACTGGACCGTCAAATTGTGGAAAGACGAATGTGGTTTTTAACTTAATAACAAATCCTAAAGGATTACGTTTCAACAACATTTATACCTTTTCCAAATCTTTGCAACAACCCAAATACCAATTATTGGATAAGGTACTCGCAAGTGTGCCTGAAGTTAATTTCTACAAGTTTAATGCTAGTGAAACTATAATGGAGCCAAACGAGGCTAAACCATTTTCTATATTTATATTCGATGATGTATCTTGTGAAAATCATGACACTATTAGAAGTTATTTTGCCATGGGGAGACATTATAATATTGATAGCATTTATATTGGCCAAACTTACAGCAAAATTCCAAAACAACTAATAAGAGATAATGCAAATCTACTTATTATCTTCAAGCAGGATGAAACAAATTTAAAGCACATATATAATGATCATGTATTTGCAGACATGTCATTTGATAAATTTAAAGAAATGTGTGGCAAAGCATGGGCTGAAAAATATGGATTTCTTGTTATTATGAAAGAAGAAGCTATAAAAAATGGAAGATATCGTATAGGATTGGATAAATTTGTATTAATCCATTGAACGATTAATGATACGTTTAGTAATAGATTGGACCTCGCAGCGTAAACATGGTGAACCAAGAAAAACTATTACAAGAAATAAAATCACTGAGTGACTCGATTAGACTTAAAAATCGAGCATTAAGAATGGGTTTGAATGAAAGAGAAGAATTCCTGGAGACTACATTTAAGCCTATTACAGAACCTTTAAAACAGATAACAGAAACTATTGGTAAACCTCATTATGAAGGAGATGTTTTGCTACCTGTTTCCAAATTTGAAGTAAAGAGTTTAAAAAAGGAAGAAGATGATGATTCTTACACAAGTGATAGTGAAGTTTCTCAAAAAGAAGAAGAAGAAACAAGAGAAGAAGAACCAGAAATAAATGTTCAAAAAGAAGAAGAACAAGAACAACATATACCTGAAGCAGAACAATCAATTCCAAATCTAACAAAATTAAGTAGTGATATATTGCAACAAGGACCTCTTGGAAGAAAGTATATCATGAAGATGTTACATGAAATAAAAGCAAACCCAAAACTACACAAGTCACATGTATATGGAGCGAGAATTGATGGAAATGAATTAAAAATAGGAGATTCAAAAGTACATTTGACTGAAGATGATGACATTGTTATTGGTGAGCATAAATATAAAGGAACAAAAGGATTATTTGAACTGATTTTTAAAAATATACCTATAAAATATACGGTACAAGATTTAAATACTTTTAAAGAAATTTTGCAAAATACTAATGCTCATAAGAAGAATTACTCCAAAGATTCAATGATAAATAGAACACGCGCAACTAAATATACAGTTGTAATAAAAAGATTGTTTCCGCTGAGAAAACTACCAACATTACGAACTGCGCCCGCTTTGAAGAAACCGCTAAAGAGGAAGTCTTTATCACTTATGGACTTATCACTTATGGATGAATATGGTAAAAAGAAAAAAGGAGAAACTTCGACGTCTGGTAAAGGTTTAATGAAAAACCTATATAATACAAATGTGATTTACTATAATGATATAAATAAATTGGTTGATAGAATGAGACTATTACATGAAGCCATGGAAGCTGGTCATACAGGCTTAAATAATGAATGGGTGGCTTTAGTTGACGAACTTCGAAATCGTGGAATAGTTGTATAAATCATCACGGATATATAAGAGAGCTGTGAGCATACAGTGGATCAGTTCAATCATGAGCGTCGACAAGTTTGGACGGTACTCCGGGCTAGGAGTACAAGGAGGAGAAAACAGAAAAAGAAGTGGATTGCCGCAAACACCTGAAGGTGACTATGATATGAGTAACAAACGTTTAAAATTTGTTAAAGACCCAGAAGAAGATACTGATGGAGCAAATTTAAAAACAGTAAAAGAAGCAACTTCAACATCATTGAAATTAAACAAGAATACTTACGATGTTAAATCACATAGAATAATTCATGTTGGTAAACCAACTGACAGTTCTGATGCAATTAATAAAGAGTATTTATCATCTGAACTTTCAAATACTTTAAAATTACAATGGGGTAATAATTTAAAAGATGGACAGACATATGATGCTGGAAATCATAGAATAACCAACGTGGCAAATCCAAAAAATGATAAAGATTCAGTTAATAAAGAATATTTACATTCTATAATACCGGAAAAGACTCAACGCGGATTTTCTTTTTATAAATTTATAATAAATGACATTGGATACCCAAAGGAAGATGGGGATGCTGTAAACCTGAAATACATCAAGGACAACTGTATTTTACAAGATGGTGATGAAATCGATTGTCATGGGAAAGTGTTGTCAAATGTAAAGTTCGCTTCTCAACCAAAAGACGCTGTTACTATGGAACAGTTATCTAAAGAATTAAAAAGGGGAACATCGAATTTTGTAAAACATGAAGATGCCGTGCTAAAGCGAGGAGATACATTTATACATGGAAATGAAAAGTTTGATTTAATGCAAGGAAATAATGATGAATGGGATGCAGGACATAAAACAATAACAAATGGAAGATTTGGTATAAAAGATACAGATGTACCTCTAATGGTGCAAACATTAATTGCGAGTGGTGGTACATTAGGTACATACAATGGTCGTAATAGAAGAATAAAAGATATTTATCCTGGTTATGAAGATGATGATTGTGTTACATTGAGACAAACAATAACTTGGGATAAACACTTTGGGACCAAATATGATGCAAAGATGAAGAAAATAATTAATATTTTACCAGGAGAAGATTTAAATGATGCTGCTACTATTGGACAAGTCATAACAACGTCGAAAAGTGATTCGACCGCTTACACGTGTAATGATAAACGTATTATGCAGTTACACGATCCCCAACATCCAAAAGATGCTGTAACTTTAGACTGTTTAATAAGAATAGTGGGCAATTTACTTATCGATACCCACAATCATATAGCTAGTACAACGAGTCATGTGATGATTCAACCCGATGAACGAGAAGCTTGGATTAAAAATAGAATTATAAATCAGTATATAATTAATTTGAATAATTAAGTATTTAAATATAAAAATTGTGCATGTGTTATTCATTTATGTAAAGCAGCTCGTGGAGTAAACACGCTGGTTATATAAGACGACATAATGAAGACCGCAATGCTCAGTCGTCGTCAAGACAGCGGCAAGAAAGGACGTGGTATAACATCAGCTGCGTTATCCCTGCTAAGACGGATTCCTGTTGGTGCTGTTCTAAATCGAGCAATAGACGCTTTACCATACGAATTTCATCTGCCCGGAGGCTATCAATATTGTGGACCCGGAACTAAGTTGGCAAAACGTTTAGCAAGAGGAGATCCTGGAATTAATAAATTAGATCAAGCTTGCAAAGAACACGATATAGCGTATTCCAAGTTTGCAGATTCAACAAATAGATCAATAGCGGATAGAGCGCTAGCGGAAAAAGCTTGGCAAAGGGTTAAATCAAGTGACGCCAGTATTGCGGAAAAAGCAGCAGCTTGGGCAGTGACAACAGCCATGAAGACGAAAGCTAAGTTTGGTGGTGGAAGACGACGCGGGAGAAAACCTAGTAAAAAAGAAGCTGCAAAAAGAGGCGGGAACATCAAAAGAAGACGTCGCACTAACCCTAAAAGGAAAGTCAAGAAAACATCCATATGGTCAATGGTAAAAAACGGATCGGGTCTTTACTTAAGACCGTACCGTGTGTATTAAATGAGAAGAATAAATTGATAATTCCAAATGAAGCATTAACAAACTACCAACTGTCAAAATATGTGAAATGTTTAAGAATACCATTCTTCAGAGGAGTTTTTATGAAAGATACATTACCAAATAGAGTGTGGAAAAATGAAACTGGAATAGTAAACTTAGACTCTAATTATGGACCAGGTACTCATTGGGTATGTTATAAAAAACTTGGAGAAAATGTTTACTACTTTGATAGTTTTGGAAATTTACCGCCACCAAAAGAACTTCAACATTATTTTCGGGACTCCAAGAATATATTCTACAACTACAAAAGAGAACAACCTAGCAATACAGAAATATGCGGACATTTATGTTTAGAGTTCCTAGCGAAGAGCGTCAGTCAGCTTTAAGATGTCATCGTATACAGTGTCGCTGAGCGGAAATTCGTCAACATTGAAAAGTACACTTTTCCCAGCGTTACGGTTATCTACGGACAAACTATGGGAAGCAGCATTATTGGATTTGACTACATACAATTCAATTCCCAATGTTACAGAAGGGAAAAATAATTTACTACATTATTATGAGAGTAAAGATGAAAAAGGAAATTATTCACAATTGAAAATAATTCCATTATCTACAGGAGCATATGAAATAGACGATATAAACCAAGTATTACAAAAAAAGCTTGGAGAAGAAAATATTTCTATAAAAGGTAATAATAATACATTAAAAGCAGAAATAACTTCAAAGTATTATATAGATTTTAGCTTAGACCACTCAATCGGCAATTTGCTCGGATTTTCAAAGAAGAAAGGAATTTTAGCTCCTGGAAATGATTATACTGGCGATACAACAGTAACAATATTAAAGGTGAACAGTATTGATGTAACGTGTAATATTATACACGGATCATATAGAGATGGAGTAAATCAACACATATTACATACATTTTACCCCACAGTAGCTCCTGGTTTTAAAATAGTTGAGAAGCCACAAAACCTGATATACCTACCGTTAAACACCAGTTTCATTTCAGACATCGTACTGAACATATTGGATCAAGACGGCATTAGTGTTGACTTTAGAGGAGAAACAATAACTATACGGTTACATATCAGAGCAGCAACATAAAGTCAACATGGGATTATCATTTAAACCACAACGGAAGAGTCGGGAGCTCAGTAGCTCCTCAACATTCGACGAGTTAACACCGGACAACATACGCTTCCTACAAAAGATCGGACTAAAACTTGCCAACCATGGATATACTGGATATAGCGCAAGGACCGACATTCGACGAAACCCTATGGGAGAAGGAATATCACACTCACAACCCTTACACTTCATCAAAATTAAATAATAATGATGAAATAAGGATTCCCATTCAACAACAAGATATCTACACATTACCATGTGAAAGTTATTTATATATCGAAGGAAGAGTAACAACATTGGATGGAAAATCTGGTTCAACTGTTCCTTTTATAAATAACCCTATGGCATATCTGTTTGATGAAATTAGATATGAGATATCTGGAGTAACAGTTGATTCAACAAAAAAAGTTGGTATATCAACAACTTTGAAAGGATTGACTTCAATAACACCCCATGAAAAGAATTCTTTAATCTCGGCTGGATGGGTGACTCCTGATAAAGACACTATTACTCCTAATTCAAAAGGTTACTTTGATTTTAATGTGCCTTTACGATTGCTTTTGGGATTCGCAGAAGATTACAAGAGAATAATAATAAATGTAAAGCAAGAACTGGTACTGCTCAGATCTTCAACGAATAAGGATGTAATACAAGCGCCAAGTGGAACAAAAGATGCCGATTTGGAATGGCAACTTCAATTGGATAAAGTTGTATGGAGAGTACCACATGTCAGATTGGCGGATGAACATCGAGTATTATTATTGAAAAAATTAAAATCTGACCGTGATATTGTAATACCATTTAGAAGTTGGGAATTTCATGAATACCCCATATTGCCTCAAACAGAAAGACAAACATGGACTGTTAAAACCTCTACTTATTTAGAACGAGCAAGGTACATAATAGTCGGTTTTCAGACTAAACGAAAAGATGTTAAAACTGCGCACGCTGGTCAATTTGACCATTGCAAGATAAAGAATTGCAAAGTTTTTCTAAACTCTCAGTTCTTTCCATATGACAGTTTAAATGTTTCATTTGACAAGAAACGTTATTCCATTCTATATGACATGTATGCAAGATTTCAATCATCATATTATGGTAAGACAAATACACCACTACTATCACCAGAACAATTTTATTCAAAAGCTCCAATTGTTGTAATCGATTGTTCAAAACAAAATGAATCTGTGAAATCTTCAAGTGTAGATATAAAAATTGAAATGGAATTTGAAGATAAAATACCAGATGGAACTTCAGCATACTGTTTAATTCTACATGACAAAATAGTTACTTACACACCGCTGACAGGAATTGTGAAGAATGTACTTTAAAAAAGATTAATACAACATCTGCACGATTTGTAAGGTTTTTACAAAAGATCAACAATATCTAGGTCATCTGCGAGTATAAAAGCGAGAAAGAAGAGCTGGAAATTCATTTCATCTTTGATTGTCGTATGGGTAACATCGTCCGCAAGATGAGTTCTGCTACATCAAGTGCTAATGAAGAAACTACACCTCTTATGGCTGACAATAGTTTGGATATAGAAAGACAAGTTGAACAGGAAATGGAAGAGTTCCTCAAGTTTAAACATAAGAAGACAGACGAAGAGGAAGTTGAAAAAGAAACGAAGAAAAGGAAAATTGAAGATAACATTTCTACCAACATCTTAATGGAGGTATTTCTTAGAATATTTTATCCTATTTCTTCTTGTATGACAAAGACTGTGTCTGCTGGAGTAATGAAATCATTGGATTACTCTCCAACTGTTATTTTGAATCACGGATCTAAAATGGTAACCTTCACTGAATCTTCTTGGGAATCTTTTATGAATCTTTTATCTTTTGGAATGCTATTTGAGTAACAATACGTTTGGAAGAAAAACAAAACTAGGTTTGTTCGAATCAAATATTGAAATCGATATTGTTAAACAACGTGGTCAACAACTAGTTCGATTTAGAGATTTAACTAAATATAATATAAAAATACATTTGACAAAAGAAGAGTTTTACGCTTTAACTTGTGCTACTGGTCCTATAAAAAGATATTTAAAACAGCTAATATTCTCAAGTACAATTATCAAAGATTATTTAACTGATGCATTGGATAGACAACCATATGTTCCAATCCTATACGGTCCAGTAGATACTTCAATCTTCAATAGGATCCCGCATGAAGTAGAGATGTGGAGACAGTTACACCACAATCAAACCAACTTTAATTTAGATGAAGAAAAAAAGCAAGAAAACAAGGAAAACGAATCACGTTTCAACAATCAACAATCAACAACAAATTAAACAGACAAAGAATATTTTAAGTAAGAAGAAGAAGAATGTTGGAGTATAAAAGGCTGTCAATCCGCATTGACATACCAGTTGTCTACTGAACGTCATCATGGATAAACGAGTTTCATTCTCTAAGAAGACGGAAATAATGGAAGTAAAGCGAGGTATCATAGAGTTTCAGGCATTCCGTGGTAATGATGGAAATTTTATAATTAAAGAGTTAGTGGTACTAGATATGATAAAATCTGTTGTTTATCATTTTTTATTCATGCCTCCTTTGCCGTTCAACAGATTAACAACCAAAGCTAAAGTAACAAACAAATGGTTGATGAAACATTTTCATAATCTAACATGGGATGAAGGTTTTATAACCTACAATATGATGCCACACATTATGAATCATTTCTGCAAAGAGTTCAAAACTATTTTTACAAGAGGATTGGAAAAAGCAAATTGGATACAAGCATATACAAACCATGAAGTGATAAATGTGCAAATGGAGAAAGATTTTTATTGCTACTTTGCTAACATCTGTATTGCATCTAAAAACTTTAAACATCGGCAGTCTCAATGTGCTTTAAAGAACGCATATCGTTTGAATGTCTATCTCCAGCAAAGTGGTGGGGGAAGCGATGGGTATAAAAGCGAGAGCGGCACTATGACAATGCATGAGTATTACTCTAACCTCCGAGGAGTCAACACCTCTGACGCGCAAGCACAAGAAGAAGAAGACGAACAATAGTAAGAAAAAATAATGGCATCGCAAACTTTTCTACAGTCGCTTGTTGATCAATTCAACAAACATTCTAAATCTACAATACTACCGACTAAGAAATGTTCAGAATTGAAAGAAGAAAAACATTACATTATTCACACTATTAAGAAGATGGAAACATCAGTTGGAGACGCCATCAATTGCACATTGAGTGAAGCACCCTACACACCTGGTGATGAACCGAAATTTCAAGTATTTCTTCCCAAACGCTTCGTTCAACTGCTGCAGAATGAAGATTTACGACTGATTCACCCCGGCGCACTCTATTTGGCATCCCACGGTCCTAGTGGAACCAACTCTACTGAACTTACACTTCATGTTATGCCTACTAGCAACTAGTCTGTAGTTTATATATACTGTTGTACATGTGTGTAACTGATTTTAAATAAATAAAAAATAAAAATGAAAAAAAAAATAATAAGAAAAGGCAACATATCGATAGTGTTTCTGCACTATCGATATGTTGCTTTTTTTAAAAACACGTTTGGATGACCTTGACCTAGTTTCGAGGGTATATAAAGGCCGTAATTTTCTTGAGGATCTCATCAGTCTACGACTACCTTTCGTGCTGTACACATCTCTGTTGGCTCTCCAGTTATTACAAATAACAACATGTCTCTTAAGGTTAAGTGTGCATCATATGATACCACCACCATTACAACTTTTGAAGAACTCGACGATTTTATTAATGAACTGCGAGTGTTACTTGCCGGTGGTTATCGTTTAAATATTGATGTTTACGCTAACAACATGAGGATGTTTCCTAAACAGAAGTTCTGCAACGAAGAAGTATTCGTTTCCACACAACCTTCAACTACAACACCATCTACTCAAAGTAATGTTAAGTTCCAGAAATATTACTAATGTTAAATAATATCAAGTGGCCGCTGTAGCATCTATAAAAGGACCGTGTAACCTAACAGAATCATCATTTGCTCTCCAACTGACGCAGCGAAAACAACTACTAATACCATGTTGTACAGAATGATGATTGAATTCAATGGAAAAATCTACGGAAAAGACTATCAAAGTGTAGAACAAATGACGTCCGATCTTCAAGTATTGACTAAAGAGGGATTCCAACCAAAATTAATTCTAAAATTTCCTGAAGTACATCCACTCTCCACTGAAGATCTCATCGCCATGGCTAAAGAAGAAAAAGAAAAATACAAACAAGATGTAAAGAAAGAAAAAGAAAATGAAAACTCAGTATCTTAAATAAATACATCTTACACTTGTAAGATGATCTTTTTTAAAACTCCATTTGGATGACCTTGAGATTACCCCCACCACTTTTCCTAGTCTATAAAACACGCTATCCTACACTATACAACTTCATTTCTTGCCAACACTTAGAAGCGCCAACATGGAAGAGAAGAAAAACGAGGACGCACCGCGCTACTGTTGTGAACAAAAATGCACCGATTTAGGAAGATGGATGGTAGACGGATTAGCTTGTACAAAGTGTGAATTCTTCGGATCCTGTTACTGCAAATGCAAGACAAAGCAACTACCACCACCGGAATTGCGAACCATCAAAATTTATAAATCACGATACTTCCACACTTGCTGTCCCCAGAGGTGTATCAAATTTCATCCGGAAAAACTTGTCAATTGTCGAGAGTGCAATGCATATTATAAAGACCACTTTTGTACATGCATCATAAGTGCGTGCAAGTACAGATCAGATTGGTCTACTGATCCTGTTGAAGCTTCAGATGTACAGCTGTAGTCACTGAATGCAGCCCTTTTTTAAAACTCCATTTGATTGACCTTGAGATTACCCCCACCACTTATTTTTTACAACATATATTCTACGGATCATTCGATACGCTTCTCATTCTTATTTCATTACTCGCACTGAGAACAACATGGATGATAAATTCATTTCCTTTCAACATTTAATTACCGACAGAGAAGAGATGGAAGAACTATTCCAAAACTTACTCACACTCATTGATAACTATCCTTTAAGATGGATCAACATCACAGTGCAATACGTCAATCCTACCAAAATATTTTCATCCTCATCATCATCTTCTGCCACCTCCATGTCTTCATCGTCGCAAAGTGCAGAGGAAGAGGAACAGACAACTAATGGTGTTAAAATTGTTGAATTAAACGACGAGGAACAAGAAATGCAAGCTCTGGTTAAATATAAATTTAATATTTAATTTACAAACATTATTAGTATTCCTAACTTAAAAATACAACTAATGGTTATCTTAGTACACCTCCTACTACCTACCCGAACGGCGTTTCGCTGCGAAATGCGCTGGCCAACGATTCGCATGGGGGTATATCACCCTTCCCCCACCACGCCACCACCCCTCCACTTCCCCCACCACGCCACCACCCCTCCACTTCCCCCTCCACCACCCTTGCCCGCATATAAGCGAGCCGCTGACTGACGCTCGCCATTTGTTTCCCGACTCCCGTACGATGAACAACGATCCGCTAGCACTAATGAAATCTACTTTTGTAATTAGAACAAGACATGATTTAAAAGATATAATGGAAACTTTAGAAGATATTATAGACAAATTCCACTGCATCACTATGAATTTGGAACTTGCTTACGGTTGTCCAACATGCGATAGAGTTGAGACTGAAGATGAAGATAGTTTGCTAAAACTCACTCCTGCATCCTCCAAAACTACACCGACAGCTGACGACGACGTTTGATCGGACACACAACTGTTTTTTTTTTTTAACCCCCCACCACTTTCCAGTAAATATGCCCTGTCCTCATCTTCGTTTCTCATTTCATCGCCAACTTTCCGACCGTCAACACCGCTCCCGTTTCACCTACAGAAATTAAAACAAGCACACAAACATGATGGATGATTTTTCACTTAAAACACAATTGGAAGAGGACAGACTCAAACTAGAGATCAACAGGCTGCAATTGGAAACGGAAAATCAACAAGGGATGGTTCGCCTGCTGCAACTGTTCAAATGCGTACTGTGCATGTTGTGCGTCTACCTTCTCTTCGCCACCACCTTCGGCGTCTACCACTCCCTCACCAGTGGACGGCACTCCAACACCTCTCTGCACAAGAACACGACTTTGATTTAATTTTAAAAATAAACTAAAACCTCCCGCGGCCCGGCGCCGCCCCTCCCAAAACCCCCACCGAGCCCCTGCGGCTCCCACTTTTTTAAAACCCCCTCCGGATGACCTTGACCCACTTCCCAAACCCATCCATCACTGTCACCCCCACCCCACACTTCCAACCCCACACCTGCCACTTCCAACCGCTGACCTTGAACTGGGCCAGGAGTGGCCAAAAGACACTACTAGGATTATTGGTTAAATTAAAATATACTGAAAGAGTTACAATAATTGATAAGCATAGAATAGTTTTAAATTACAACAATAATAGGGTTAATCGAGACTTTAGGTAAGAACACTGCATTGAGGAAGTTTGACGGACTAAGTGGCAGCGAGAAAAACTACTATTGAGTTTAATTCAATTGGTTATTATAATATTTCTCTGCCTGATGGGTCATCAGATATGTAGATGGTCTTAAAAAACGTCGGAAGTAGGTAAACGTTAGCGAAGGTAAGAATGGAAAGTTCTATCGTTCTATAACTTAATATGTTCAATCGTTTCCCAAACTAAAATCTAAGCCTGATTGGACAGCAGCAAATAGGTCAAAGACCGGATGTCAAATGTGTTGGGACACGTTCAACTCTTCAAAGTAACACTGTTCCAGAACTATCAACTGAAGCGCTATATTCAATCAGGGGATTCATATAGAGAGACAGCATACAAATAGTAGAAAATTAAGTTATAATTACTGTATTAGGTAATTTTTTGTGCGAAAACCTACAAGAAATTTTCCAGCATGAGAAAACTAAAATCTATAAATGTAATAAGACCTAAAATATGTTTAGCAATTTATCATTTACTTTACGGGCGTTACTGCAGTAAAAAATATGCAGTACTAAAATAATGTTTAAAGTATTCGCACAAGCTTCGTAGAGCTCACCATAGTAATGATAAAATTAATAATATAAAATTATAACAAAGTATTCCAGCACTACGCTCAATCGTCTCTCAAAAGACTAGAGTAATAGCAATATCCAATATGAACAAATGAATTTAAATAAAACGAAAAGAGAACCTCACATTTCAATCAACATTTTCGTATTACTTTATTGTACGTGCATTAAATTTATTTCACCATCCTTAAAACAAATGTTATATTACAGTTACAGCTATATTACAATATACTGTAAACTGGAATTTGCACTAACGTAGTTTATACAACGTTTAAGATCACTGCTCTGCAACACTGTCGCGAAAACATCATCTTGAACAGGTGTGGTTAAAAGACATAATTTGAATACAACCGAGAACTAAGCGACCTTAACTTTAAGTTACTATAAAAATCAAAGCGGACATCACCTGAATGTAAAGATGCGCTTTCTATTCAGTAAACTTCATTTTCAGTAATAACACAGTAATCAGAAGGAAAACCACACGCAAACAACTATGCGCCCAATTGAGAATATTTGTCGAGAAGAGGTGTAGTTAAAAGACATCTTTTAAATACAAGCGAGAACTAAGAGACTATAATAGCGCTCCAAGCGATATCTTTAAGAACCAACGTACTTCCTTACCAACACCTCGTCTTTTTCTAATTTTTTATAATTTGAAAGTTGAATATTTGTAGTTTACGTGCATAATACTGTATAAACCTAAGCGAGTCTTACCCTGGTGAAATAACCCGCTCTCAATGCATCGAAACACCGTCGTCTACCTAAGGACATTCATGTTTACATGAAATACAATAATTGTATAAAACACGGGTGTAGTTGAAAGAGATCATCTAAACACGAGCGAGAACTAAACCTGCAAAGTGATCTACGATACCACGCGGTGATATACGCTGATACGGCTGAACTACGTTACCGACAAATCTATATTTTTACCTTTTTTATAGTTTAAAAGTAAAAAAGTTGTAGTTTTATGATTTTCTCTAAGTTGAAACATCTCAACGAATGACCATGCCAAATTTCAAGTCTCTAGCTTAAACGGTCGCTTCAGGACTTTACTATCATCAGTGAGTCAGTGAGTCAGTTACACATGGGGCTGTATATATTATAGATTAGTTCTGTCAATGTAAAGAATTTATTTTATAAGTGACAATCCAGTGCACTGACAACAAATAATTCTTTTAGCGAATTTCCCATAGGGAATAAGCTATTACCGTAGGTCTCATGGTAAGACCTAAGCCCGGGACCATGTTACTTTTTCGTTTTGAGGTGCCCTGAGACCAAAAATAATAGTCATTAAAATTTATATATATATATATATATATATATATATATATATGTGTGTGTCCCTAGACAAGATAACTCTCGTAAAAATGGTATCCGATCGACACCGAATTTGGTAGAGATGTGTAATCCTACTTTTATTCGGATGAGTTCGAAAACCAGACATATCGACCTATTGGAAGGGTAGTTTTGGGGGATTTTGTACCCCAAAAATGGGTTTTTTGCATTTTCCATATGTAAATTTGAAAATTTTTAAATTTTTATTTTGACCATTGGATTTAGTACTTTGAAGCTTTGCTCTATCTCCATTGGTTACCGAGATATTACAAAGTCTAAAGACAGTACATTGTCTTTTGGGGCTCCAATGTTAATCTTATGGAGAGTAAGGATGTGTTAAAATTTCACTTATTAATCAATATTTTTGGATGAAACTTGATATTTAGCTTCATTTGGTTGAGATTCATCCATTTAAGGTAAAAAATCTTGGTTTTTGTACTTATCATGGCAGCACACCTGCATACTCTTTTCCCATGTTAATCATATGGAGAATAGGCAAACTCTTTTATTTATGGACAGATATTGATTAAATTTACTATATGGCTTTATATGGTCGAAATAAATTTTTCTATGCTAAAAACCTACTTTTAGTGTTCCTCATGACAGCATACCTGCATACTCTTTCCCTATATTTATCCTAAGGAGAATAGACATTTTTATTTCCCTATTTATGAGCACGTGATGAAATTTTGTTTACAAGTTTAGCTGGTCAAAATTAATAATACTAATTTAGAAATTTGCTGAGTACGCAGGTCTGCTGCGACGGGGGTATTATTATTTTAAAGGGTACATACACTAATTTTTAATTAATACAATTTTAGGATTTGTAAAGACTGGCGTCATTTTAATCTTACAGGCTTAATTATTTTAAAAATACCTGGTTGAATGTGCACTTATTTTTTACTCTTTTAAGCGTAAATCAAATAAGTAACTCTGTTTAAATCATAGATTTGTCGTTTTTTTCAATCGAATTTAAATGTATATGTTTCAAAGTGGGAATGTAAAAAAAGTTTGTCATTACATAAAATACATTTTTAATTAATCTCACCATAAAATATTAAAAAATTATCTGGGATTATATAATTTTTTTAGATTCACTGATATAAATTTTTCTATTGGAACCATACCTTTCAGTAACTTCGCCGTGGTATTTTGGTTAATCAATAGTAGTTTATTCCTCACTTAAGTATATTTAATATTAAATCGAATAAATTAATGTTATATATTTTAATTTAAAACTTATTATACTGTACAGCCAATTCTTATGACACCCCATTAAACGTTACAGGACTTAAATGAATATGACCTGAAAAAGAGATAATAAATTCAAACTCCAACTTCTGCAATACTTTCGTGTAATAAAGTTAATTCGATAAACAAAATGCTATACTAAACGAACTGCTCACTGGACTTTTTAAATAATAACCTGAAAATCCTCTTTAAAATTGAGTTAACTCAATATTAAGATTCCTGCGAAGATAAACTCTACCTCTATGTTAACTCAACTGCTCCTCTTAACTTCCCGTTAACCTCATCATCCATGATTGTCCCGAGGCAGACTGTGAACTCCTGATGTGGTACAGGTATATAATTTTATAATAGGCGAGTGTTTTTGGATCTTCCAAACTGATTTATATTTTTTTCATCACAAATGTTGATAATTGTCAAACTCAAGGAATTGTTTAATATATATTTATTTCTAGAATTAATTAACTAAATTTAAATTCTAATTGATTTTCTCATTATTGTATTTTCACATTTTGATTTAATTCTATACCCTGTTATATATTTATACCACATCTATTACCCTAAAAGACTCAAAACTGTAGTCTAAGTAATCAATACATTGAGGTTTCTTAGTCAATATTGTTAAGGACACATATACAGTATTATCGGTGTTATTTTATTATTTTTTTTTTTATTAAATTTTGTATTGCTATCTATAAGGAAGTATTTGTTACTGTTGAATTAGGAATTTTAACACTCGTCAATTAGCTGCTAACTATATGCACTAAATAGCCATTGATTTTAAATTTATTTTTTGAATTTTTAAGAAAATATCATTACAAAAAAATAATAATCTTGGTTAATAACATGCTCGCTCCTTATACAGCCGCTCGATCAAGGGATCTGGGCCACTTCGCGGTCCAGATCGGTTTTCTTTTCCAGGAGGATGCCCCGGACGAACTGTGAATCCCAGTTGCCCTCATCCTCCAAAATCTTTTGGCAGACCGAGTCCACCGAAAATGCACCAAAGATTTGTGTGGCCTCCAGGCGGGGCAATTCCCAACGGGGACAGCGGAAGAATGTGTGTTCCGCATCGTCGGGAACACCCGGGCAATAAATGCAGTCCGGTGAACCGGTCTTTCCCATCCGGTTCAGGTACGACCGAAAATAGCCGTGACCTGTCAAAAATTGGGTCAGGTAGTAGTCCACCTCCCCATGCCGCCGTTCCACCCATGGTTGGACCTGCTTGATAAGTCGCGCAGACCATCGTCCTCGGGTGTCGTGCTCCCAGCTGTGTTGCCACTGCTGGAAGGTTCGGGAGCGCTCTTCTGTTCTTGCCGTGTCCTTGCCGATCTCGCCTTGTCTCTGATAAATCGCTTTCCTCTCCCCTGCCAAGAGCTTGACAGGGATGACTCCGGCGACCACCAGGACGGCAGGCTCGGACACTGTCCGGTAGGCGGAACACACCCGGAGCGCAGCTTGACGCTGAACCCGGGCGAGTCGCAACCTGTAGCACTCCTTATCTAGAGCGCCTGCCCACACCTCTGCCCCATAAAGGAGCACGGACTGGACCGCGGAC
Organism: Neoaliturus tenellus; assembly: GCA_030545055.2. Classification (NCBI taxonomy): domain Eukaryota; kingdom Metazoa; phylum Arthropoda; class Insecta; order Hemiptera; family Cicadellidae; genus Neoaliturus; species Neoaliturus tenellus. The sequence goes on from CM061531.1 coordinate 232,337,813, forward strand.
ATCAACAGACGTCTTCTGCTGGATCGGGGACCCCCGACATTGGCCATCAGCCTACTAAGGTAAGTCACTACTTTAGCGGCCTTGTCCGCCGTACGGAAGATCTGATCCCTCCAGCTTAACTTGGTGTCCACCATAACCCCGAGGTATTTGGCGGCATGAGTTGATGTGACCACCTCCCTTCCCACTCGAAACGGGACGACGGTGTCGATCCTCTTCTTCGTAAGAATCACGATCTCCGTCTTACTGAGAGCAAGTGAGAGACCGTGATCGGACATCCAGTTGTTGACCACCCGCATAACTCGGTTCAACTTCAGTTGGGCCAGCTCAACGTTGCGTGCAGCAATGAGAGCTGTGACGTCATCGGCGTACCCAACCAAAGTGGTTTCCTCAGGCATCTCGGACCTCAGGAGGCTGTCATAGGCAACGTTCCAGAGATCCGGGCCGAGTATTGAACCTTGTGCGGCACCAGAAGTGACTTCCATCGTCCGCGTTCCGTCCCTCGTGTCATAAATCAGCGTAGATAATCCTCGATGAGCCGCAACAGATATGCAGGAATACGAAAGGTGTTGCGAAGCGGATCCAACATATCGACCCACCTTGCCGAGTTGAAGGCATTCTTGACATCAAGCGTAACAAGAAGCACTACTCGGCGGGAGAAATGGTTGTGGCTCTCGGCTCTCTCCACAGCTCTCTGAACTTCGGTGACAGCGTCGATCGTTGACCGTCCCTTTCTGAAGCCGTACTGACGGGGGCATAAGTCCCCGGCAGCTTCCAAGGCAGAAGTCAGGCGGGAACGGATCAGCTTCTCGAACAGCTTCCCAGCCGTGTCCAACATGCAGAGAGGCCTGTGGGACGACGGCAGCTCGGGATCACCTTTGCCCTTGCTGATCAGTGCAAGCCTGGCTGTTTTCCAGGGAGCCGGAAACACCCCTTCTACCAAACAGGCATTGTACATTCTCAACAACAAGTCAGCGTTGATTGAAAATACTTTCTTTAAAGCCTCACTGGGAATCCCATCCGGGCCAGGAGCCTTGTTGCTCTTCAGGGAGAGAACGGAGGTTTCCAGCTCCTCGAAAGTGAAAAGTGGAACGTCCTCTACCCGTCCGAAGTCAACCGGCGGTCGCTGTGGATGTTCAGGAAACAACGCAGCGACGATCCTCCCCATGGTGGCGCCCTCCATGATGGAAGGTGGAGAGCGGGCGCCGAGTTTCTGTGTTACAAGTTTGTAACCCAGGCCCCACGGGTCGGAATCAACGTCGTCACTAAGTCTCCGCCAGCTATTCGCCTTGCTCCTGTTGATCGCCTGGCGGAGAGATTTTCTCGCAGCTTTATAGGCCTCCGACTTACGAACTCTGTCTGCGGGAATTCTCGCTCTAGTGGCGGCTCGTCTAGTTCTTAAACATGTTCTTCTGAGTTCCGCAATCTCTTCAGTCCACCAGTAAACGGGTTGTTTGTCGCGTCGGGGTTTCCTTCGCGGCATAGACTGGTCGCAGGCCGAGACGATAAATTCCATCGTGGATGTTACTAGTGCCTCGGCTCCAGCCTCACCAGGATTCCCCTGCGCTCCCAGAGAGATGACTTCGGTGAACTTAACCACGTCCAGTTTGTTGGTGTTCCACCGGCGTGGCCCTTCCCGAGATGCAGAAACTCGACGATTTGCCTGATCATGCAGGTCAAACACGATGTATTGGTGGTCGCTACCCGTGTAGTCCTCCACAACCCTCCAGCCAGAGATCCTCGGAAGGAGCGACTCAGACGCAAAGGTGACGTCAGGGATCGTGCCTCTCTGCCCGGGGCGCCGAAAAGTAGGTGTGTCGCCCTGGTTGAGGACGACAAGACCGGCCCTGGCGATGAAATCCAGGATGTATTTCCCCCGGGAGCTGGTAGAGGGCATTCCCCACTCGACGACGGCCCTGGCGTTGAAATCGCCACCAACGACGACATGCCCGGTGGTGCCGAGAACGCACTCCTCTAGGCTATCTATCTTGTCGCGAAAGTCCTGGACGGCCTCGTTGGGTGTGAGGTAGCAACTGAAGATAGTCACGTCCCTACACCGAACCCAGACGAATCCTCGGCCGCGCCCGTGACTCCGCACCAAGACATCCTGTGTATTACGCGCCCAAAATGCAGCAGTACCGAGGCTGTCGGAGATCCAAATGTTTGGGTCTCTGTCCCGATACTGTTCGCTGATAAAGAGCGCGTCAGCACCAAGTTCTCGGGCGAGCTGATCTAGAAGGTTATCAGCTCCCCAGGATCTATGAAGATTGGCCTGGAGGATGCGAATTACCGGCCGCTGCCTTTTGCCTCTTCAAGTGCGGCTCTGAAGGCACCGCACTGACCAGACCCGGGTAAGTGACCGAGGGTACTGGAGCCTGAATCCTTGCAGAGGAAGCAGGATGGGCTCGAGGAACATTCCTTGCGTTTGTGGCCCTGGCCTCCACACTGGAAGCAGTTGGCACTCCTGTCGGGCCCGTTACAGTTTCGGGAGGAGTGGCCGAAACCGAGACGGCGGAAGCATCTCGAAACTACCACCCTCCGTTTGAGCCTGCAACTGACCCAACCGACTCTGAGGTGCTGAAGGCTAAGCAGCTTATTGGCGTGCTTTTCGCCCATCTCAGCAACAGCCATCCTGAGTTGACTTCGGTTAGGCTTTGTCAGCCATACCCTCACTCCATCAGCCGGTATCTCTGGGAGTGCCACCTGGATCGCACGGGTCACCTCATCTTCGGTGGAGAGGGCATCAAGGTCCCGAATCTCGACCGAACATTTCGGTTCTAGGGCCTTGATGGAGCCTTTGTCCCCAAGTGCAGTCTTGAGGGAAGCGGCAAAACCGATCTTGTCACTCGACTTCCCCAGTTCGAGGAGGACATCCCCGTTCTGGGTTCGCCGAATAGACTTGATAACGGTGTCGGTCTCTTCCGGTTTGGCCTGCGATCTAATCTGACCCACAACATCAGCAAAAGATCGCCCCCCTAAGGGCTTGATCAAGATTGCCTCCGTCCTGGGCTTCTTAGGCCTGGGTTGTTTAGGCTTTCTGACAAACTTTCCAGAGGCCTCCCCCACCGGGTTTGAGACTTGCGTCCGCTCCACCCTCGACGCACTTTTCGAAGCTGCCTCCACTTGCTTCTGCCTCCTCCTTTCTTTCTTAGACAGGCGCGTCTTCTAGCCCCCCAAAGGTGTTGAGGCAGAGTTTGCTGCCAAGGCAGGATTAGCCGCCGGAGCAGGAACCTCTGCAGGAGTAGCCGCTGAAATCGCGACAGCGCCCGGGGCGGATTGAGTAGCCTGGACAGGAGATGTCTGCGATGCCGCAGTGACAAAAACCGGTCTCGGCACTGAGTCCACCTCAACAAGCTCAGGGCTTTCCGGCGAAGAACCACTCTGCCTCTTCTTTCGCTTTCTGGCTTGAGTCTGGGACTCAGCCAGATGAGCTTGAGGTGAAGCAGACATAACTCGGTTCATAACGTCGCGCTCCTGCTTCACTGCCTTCAGCCTGATCTTCCGGCATTCCTCGATTTCGCCAAGGAAATCCTCGAGTTTTGGAATTCCGTCCTTAATCGCCTTGTTGACGTTCTTCTGAATAAGGAGAGCCTTGGCCATCTCCTTCAAAAGATCATTCATTTTCTTCAGACATGAGTCTTCCTCCTCGTTGGCATCGTCCTGCTACTGCCGAAGCATTTGCATCTCGAATGTCGGACGAAGAGGACTCTTCCTGGGAGGAATTCCTTGCATCCCGGCTAGAGGTGTTACCGGCTCAGTTACCCCCGTACCCAGCTCGACCTTATCATTCTCCTTTTCGGTTACGGTCGATGACCCGGCGACACCAGTAGCCTTGAACGGGATCGGCGGAGGGGAGGTTTTAATTCCCCCTGTCGGCGTCCCAGTCTTCGAGGTTTTGAGCTGCGCTTAAAGGCGGCCTGCTCATTCTCCTTTAACTTCGTGTTTTGCATTTTAAAATCCATGCTATTTTGTCACCAGCGCATCGTGCGGCAAGAGGCGGCCCTTCATCGGCCGAGAGCGGGTACACCCTCGGAGGTCTACCCCCCGTAGGAGATAAGACACCCCTACCCCGGTACTCCGGGGCCCGAACCTCCGTTTGCCCAGCACCGATACACAAAATGTGCCGGACGTGCTGGGGGTCGCACCGTGGCAATGCAGAGTCCAATCCCTGCATCCATGCCGCACTCCCTGACTAAGGTCCGAAGCGGCTGGCTTCTGACGACACACTGGAGGAGACCATCGGCAGTGCGAGGCACACATCAGTCCCTGCAACACAACAGGGACACTCCCAGGACCCCCCAGCATGCGCCGGTCGAAAGAAGGTGGAAAGACACCCTTGATTCAAGGTCGAAAACAAGAAGGTGAGCAAGGTTAGCTCAGGAAAGAATAAAGACGGTGAGCTAAGACCTGAAAGATGAGAAGAAAGGCCCTAGCTCGGGAAGAACTGTGAGGAGGGTCTCACAGCTTGGCTCAGGTACCCCGGGGTCGCCAAGAAACACCCGTACAGTGGAAAGCCCACTGCCCCTGAGGGGTATATATTATGATTGTTGATGCAGCTCATATAAACAATAACTTTTTATTACAACCTGCGGCAATAAAGCACTCTGATTAATAACTGCAGCCAATTTGTGCTTGCACATAAACTTGCCAGAGTATAATGAACATGATGAACTAAATCGATTAGGGCTAATATGAATTTTATACTCTAATTCACGTTCCAATTTTATTAAATTACTTGGAATAGAATCTATTTTGTAGGTCGGAAACAAACATACTTATAAGAGGCTTCATAATCAGAATAGCTTAAAGTTAAAGAAACTGCCTCTAATTAGGGGAAAAAATAATACTGTGTAACCTTTTTGTAAGAGATAAATTAATACATAATCGTACACGAATTTACTAAATGTAAATCAAACCTTCCAAAGCAGATGGAAGTTTTTATATAATCTAACAATGTTGTAAACACATACAATAAAAACCTTTGATCAAATTATTCATCATTACATATATTACTTTAAATAAAAATTGCTATTCATTACTCATTATAGTTGTTACAATCGGAACTAGTTTTCAATAGTCATCTGCTTTATAAATATTTGGTTTTTATTATTAACTTCGTATAACTGCCAGTATATAAAAACTATCTATAGGATTTACCTATCATATGCCAACTCGTACAGTTTTTATTCATAATTTTTTTATACGTGGTATTATTAAAATGTTACAACTAAATACTAAACCAACAACATTATACTTGATATTTTCATTCATTATGGCTACAATTTTATAACATGGCAAAGACGATGATAATCGTAAAATATCGTATTATTACGATGATATCGTGATAATATTGCAGTTTATTTCTATGTCACAGTATATATTTTCAACTTAATAAACAAAAAATGTATTCGCTACTGTACTGATCTCAGTGATATTTAATTTTAAACTTAACTTAAACAAAATATTTCCTTAAAGGTTATGAAAAAAGTTTTTACCAATCATAAAATTACTGAAATAAAATTCATCGAATAGACATCTGAAATAATATAGAGTTTATAGTTTGTAAGAAAATTCCTAGTTCTGAAAAAATGTTGAGAAAAAAGTACAAAGCAATGTAACAAAGAAAAAATGTGTTGTTGTTAAACATTTAAGTGATTTTGGAAAATATAATTTGGGTTACAACATCAACAACAATTTACTAAGAATTAAAAAGAAAAATGTTAAAGGTTAAAGTTATTGTGATATTTATTCCTACATAACTGAGATAAATAAAAAGGAGACTTAAATCAATATTGGGCACACTTATGTGCCATTAGCATGATAATATCTTATAACAATATTTTGAAGTGATTTTTATAAACCATCCCAGGATTTGGTTTTCAAACCAGTGATAGTTAACAATACAAAATTTAAAATATTTTCATAAAAAAAAAAAATTGGAAAGTAAATTAGATTTACGATTACTTGAATCTGGACCTGTGACACCGTGATTCCCAAGGGGCCAGCCTAACAGGACTTTGAAGGATAGTCCTTCAAGTCTCGCACCATTAAACTCTAGGATAGCCGAGGGACGCTGTTTGATCAAGTATGCCTTTTAATCTTACCTGTAACGTTTAGTCCTGATTTATAACAGTGATATTAATGATTTAACAATTGGAAAACATGTACACAACTGTAGAAATTTATGAAACTTTTTTATTAAGGAGTTATATGTATTTGTTTTACTAGTGTACAAAAAGAAATAACCATTAAAACTCATTGATGAAAAAATGTCACGAACAAGATTTTTTTAAATAACTTAACCAGTACTCATCGAAATGGAGACACATATGTTACTGATAAAACTTTGTCCTACCACCAATTGTTTCCACGCGATTCAGTTTCTTTATCAAGGCAAGATTTTATGGTCACACGGTATAATCAGTAAAAGCCAATTACATCATAGTAGTTTTAAATATTTCTTGACATAAACAAACTCATTAGTTTCATTGAAAGTAAATATTATATTACGCAAGCAAAAGCTGCAAGAGCAACTGACTTAGAAGAAGCTTCATTCCGGCTCTCTTGAATACCTCTCCAAGGCAACTGAGTAGCTAACGCTTACCTAGCGAACCCTTCCTTATTTTATAATGCTTAAAACGGTGCCTAACATCAATACTTACTATTGTGTTAACAAAGGATCAATGTAAATACAAACTACATACAACTATTGACCATTACTTGTAAATAGCCTGAAACTTGGAATCGAACATTTTTCAAAATTAAACCGAATTCAGGAATTCAGTTGATCTTGACCCACATAGTTGAAAATATTTTATAACTGAATCATCTGTTCTTCATCTAAACCTTAGCGGGTGTTAAAGAAGTTGGTAACGATAATTTTGTGGAAAAGATTTTAAAGTATTGCGTCGATAATTTTATTTAATGTTCAACTTCTAACATCAATTGAATATGTTACTCAAATATTGTTCTTTCATTCCATCTTCCATTTTTCACCCTTGGGTATGTAATGTAGCAGTAGACACTTCATATTCCTCACTCTTTTCCCATCAGCGCTCCACCGGTAAACACTGTCGTACACTTTAATATAGAACATCTATAGTGTCTACAGTCAAACGAAGTTACAAGTATCACTTTTTCTTCTTTTTCTCCATCAACTTTCAACTTGAAAACTTCTTCGTTTACCACTACAACAGATATAGAAGGAAAGGTACATACAATTTTACTTAGTAAATTACAGTAACGCTAAGTCGACCGACGATAATAATTACAGATGATCTAGTATATCATTGGAATCATATTGCTGGAATAAATTACAAGCGATAACTTCTGACACAAGGGGACATATTGCTCAGAATTGAAAGTCCTTTGAAATAATGTGAGTTATTAAAGAGGCTAGCTACGTTTCCCCAATGGATTGTTGACGTCCCTTAGAGAAATTGAAGAAACCTTTGTTGTCCAAAACCATAATGTACATTATTGTAACGTCTTGAAATTTTAAATAGTATATAAAAACGGTTTGATTTGCTCGATTTTATTTGCAAATGAACCTAGGGAATATTGTTGTTGCTGACTGACTTTTCCTTGTCCCACTCCTCATTGGCTGACTTCAGCAATAATTACTGAATTCAGCAATAACTTTAAAAATAGGTTTATAGCTCCAAATTTTATTTGCAGAGTTTTAAACTGCTATCAATATCGATGTTAAACAATTAAGCAGTTCCCAGATTTTTCAGCAAACTTGTATTTTAACTTCTGATTCACAACGAGGCATTGTAGGAAACGTGCAAATAAACAATCCAGTATCGTCTAGTCGGAGTTATATGTGTGACAGCGACACGGCAGCAGTATTATATTTCACAGCCTCCATTGTAACTGCAACACGGCAGTGTAGTGTTGTATTGGAACGTCAAAGCCCAGTTATTCATGACACCTCTGTTGTTATGCGACAACCCATTTTGGCACTATCTGAGCTAATTTGCCGCTTTAAATTCATCATATTATTTGTAAAGCATAATTATAAATAATTACTAACCCTTAAATGACATGAATTTATTCACATAACATATCCCAGTAGTATAGAAATTAACTGTTGTCAATTAACTTAGTTATACAGTTCATATTTCCTTAATTCCTTGGAAGAAGCCAAACACCAAATAAACCTTCCAAAACGTTATAAAACTTAATTCCACAGTTGGTAAAATATCATGAATAGAGTTGATAAAACATTTATCATAAAAGAAACAAAAACGTCTACAACGCTCAAAGAAATATTTTGCACTTACAGTACACAAACTGTATTAATTCAGAAAGTAAATTTTGTTAAAAGTTCAAACTTGATGAAGAGTTTTTATTTAGGTTGAAGAATCTATTTATTTATCTCTGAGTATTAAAAAAGATCATGACTGTAGATAACTACAATCTGATCCCTTCCTTATGTGAAAGAAATGCATGTAAATTATGACAAAATTTGTAACAAACTTTTCCTTGGTTGGAAGGCTATTGTAGATAGGTATAATGTGGGTTCTTTAATTATGTCATTAGTTTGTTTACATCTGGTGTTATTGTTACTCTGTTTTGTAATGTGTATTTCTTTCATCCAAAGACCTGATCATACTTCCAGATCTCGAAGCAATGTGAACTTTGCAAACGTAGTGTTACTAATCCGTTACTTAACATGTCTACAGAGATTTCTTAAGCGATAAATCGTTTTTAAATCATGAAAAATATTTTGTGTTGACAGACGTTTATGAATAAATTCATTCTTCGCACCTTGCTATGCATAAAATACAAACAAATATTATGAAACACAAATATATTTTCCTTCTTCAAGTATAATAAATCACCCTTTCAAATACACAGCGTGGTTATTATGAGGAACATGATTCTGATGTTGTAACGGTGTACACATCTATTCTAATCCAGTGTGGCCGTGGACAGGATGTGTCGGTGACAGAGAGGAAAAGTTGTGTGTAAATGAGATTTACCGTCGCGTCGCCGCCGTCCCGGAGCTGCGATCTCTCTCTCTCTCTCTCTCTCTCTCTCTCTCTCTCTCTCTCTCTCTCTCTCTCTCTCTCTCTCTCTCTCTCTTTCAAACATAAATACACACACATCGGGTCATCCCAACATGTCTGACGTTGATCTGTTAACACCCTAGATAATGTTTTAGAATAACTATTTGTTTACTTGATATTATAATACCATCAAAATTAAAATGAGTAAAGATGTAAAAAATTCTCCAAATATAAGTTTTTTAACTACGATTTATATTATAACATTTAAAATATAGACTTTTTCTCGTAACTAGAACGACTTCTTTGTACAAAATCAACTTTTGCACTTAAAGGTACAAACCTTGTAAGAACGGCTTTCATTCAAAACCTGCAAATATTATCACAACCTTTGCAGATAACAAACCAGCAAAACAATCTTAAACAATAAATCTACAATAAAATAAATCTACATTAGTTGAATTCATACAATAAAATTATTTATAATTTAGATTATTTGGTTTTAAAGATTTTTTTCACTTTGAATAGTTCTTTTTTAGTTTCTTAATTCTCTTATTTAAATATTTTGAGATATTAATTTTTAAGAGATTTATAAAGAATACCTTTAATTGTTAAACCTATCAAAATTTACATATGTTCTCTTTCCACCCACAAACTCTTACAGACAACGAACAACGGTCTACCATGAAAAATTGATAACTTGTTCTGATATTGTTGGCTATTAAATGAGACAAAACATCAGAATGACACGAAAGTTTGAAAATACTAATGAAGAATTTAATACTGACACAGGTTAAACCACTTATCACTTTTCTACTGGTATTAGCATCATTTCTTAGAAGATTTCTTACTGGAAAAAGATAGAGTATATAATTTTTTTTATTGTTCAAATTTACCTATTAATTTTTATTTGGTTAGGTAAGATAATCATCATCGGATTCATCCTAAGTATACATTATATACAAACAGATTTATATATCACTTGTGGTCTGATGAGTAACGCTTTGAAATCAAATTATTAACTGGATAAAAAATTTTTTACTTGTAAAATATTGAATATGTTTTAGTATTATAGGTAGTAGCATGTAAAAGCAAGGATCGTAAAATTGATAAGTTGGCAATAAGATGAGGCTAATGTTGCTTTGGAGAAAATTATTAAAGAAATAGTTTAATTTACCGTAATTAATTAAGAAAATCTATCAAGTTTACTTAGATTTTTCAACTATACACCATCTTCAAAACCATTAGGTTGGAACATCATTCAACCATCTAGGTTGGAAGTGGCAAAACTTGAAATGGTTACCACGTGACACTTGACACGTCAAGATCGCGTGACTCACTCTATGACGTCACTTCAAGTATCATTCAAGTATCACTTCAAGTATCACTTCAAGGTATCATGAGGAATAACAAACTTCCGACAAGAATGTCAACGACGTAAATATTTTTTGTTGTAACAAAAAATTTAAAATAATAAAAAAAAGGTATGAAGGCTACGATCATGATTTATAACTGACCCGGTTAAACCTGTCACTGTGATAAACGCGCGTCCAACTCATTATCCCAAGTGATTAATGGATACACGTATCTGTCCACCACACGCATAATCCACTTATAACGCAAACAATGATTTATTAATTAGCCAATTTTCTACAAAATTACATCATTTAAATACAGTAAGTCGTTTCTATAAATCCATTTTTATTAAGTCTTAATACATTTTAAGTTGAGGGTAATAGTAATTATACTTTGTGTAATATTTATTTACTGTTTATATTTATTTACAAATTTAAAAACTAAATTACAATAACGTCTAACATATTCCATGACCTTATTGTCGGTTAGGCGTTCGGCTCGAGTTCGGGATAAGTTATTGAGTGAAGACAAGCCTTGAAGAAGCGGGGTGTTTTTTTTCAGGCCCGCGAAGTGTTAATGTGTTTTTGTGCTTTTCAACAATATGACGAGCCCCTAAGGGTTTCATAAGGAGAATGAAGCCTTAAAAGATTGTATAAACCTTATTGGTTTTGCCGAAGTTAGATTAATTTTATTTTAAGGAAACTATTCTACATTGGAACTGTAAATAAGAAAGACAGAGACCATAAAACGTCGCCTCAAGTACAGCAGTTGGCCATTAAGCAGCCAGATCCAATTGTCTATTTGGCCGAAAGCCAATGTCTGTGATAAACTCCGACTCATTATGGAAGCGTTGTTTTAAATTTATAGTTTGAAGAATTGTCACATTTGTTTCACTTTGTATGTAATATTTTGTATCTAAAAGACAAATACAAATTCAAATATAATGTCATAAAATAATATTGTGGTTTACTTATTCATAACGTTATTTTATAAACTTTACAAGGTTTGTTTTTATCAAACAATCCATCGGTTTAAGTACCAAATGCATGTTCATACCATTTTAGAGCTCAAAACTTATCACCGAGCCCTTCATCTTCACGAGATCGTGGTTTGAGGAGGCTACATTAAAAGTGAAAAATGTTACCCAATGTACGAATCCTAACTGCTAGAAAAGATGTTTCCAACACAGACGAAAGCTTCTATCATAATTTATAATAGTCCCGGTTATACATGTCACTGTGTAAAGTGTACGTACAGTTGGTTGCACGAGACGTGAGACAGCCCAGGATTCGTGCCACACATGGGCAGTTTAACAGCCTGAATTCGAAATGAAGACCTTAGTAATGATTTTACTGTATATACAGTATATATAATTATAACTAGTATATGTGTTGCTCGAAATCGAGCAATTTATTTTAATACAATACTAATGTTACTTTTAGGTCTAAATCAATGACATCCCGGAAATTCAATATTGTAAATATCATTAATCACAAAAACTACACGTCTTTACAACTGATTATTAACAGATGTTTAAAATGCTTTATTCAATCCCAATGTTATTTAAATGGGAAATTTTGAGATTTCAATGGTGGATAGCGCCTTTATTTTCAGTCCGATTATCATCAGTTTTTGGCGGAAACAACTACAGACCAAGCCCTATCCAACGACACCAAAAACTTGAAAATCGGTTGAAAATTGTAGGAGGAATTCTCAAGACAAAAAAACCCTTAGCGTATTAAATAAGTATAGATGATTAATCCACTCCACGTTTCACAAAGTAGAGCCAACCTGCCCATATGTAGCACAAATTCAAGGCACAAAGGCGCGGACATTGGCCTCGGGTTGAGTTCAGCAACCGGAGTGGCACGTTACAATGTACCGCATACTGCGCGAAACCAAGTGTTCAATATACACGTGAATATCTTGAAGTTAAACCCTGGCTCTAAGTATTGGATTATTTCTTTAAGCTTATAAATGTATTGTATAAGTATTTTCCCTATTTAATCATTTTGGCCAGAAAAGCATTAATAATGAAGCCTTGTCAAGTCAACCAAGACACCGACCACTAAAACTAACCAAGTTTAGTTGCCACTGCTCCCACTCCGTTATCTTGTTATTTCTTTGTTGCTGTCAACAAACGTTACAATTAAGATATCACCATTCCACTATAATTGAAAATTTGTTTTAAAAAATAAAAACAATTATTGTTTTACCTTTGCAATAATCAAATTCCGTCAATTTTTTATTGGAAATTTGATTTTATTAGTAAAATTATGAACTTCTTAAGCGATTTTACTAACAACTTTGTAACTTTTTAAAAGCTTGTAACTTCTAAAAACTCTCTTTGAGGTTCCAAAAACTGATATTTTTATCATTATTTACATTTTTGCATTATTTAATAACAAATTAATTAAAAATTTTCCGTCTGCAAACGTACAGAATCAAGTATACGCTCATTGAAAACAAAATATTTACCATTTTATGAATGATTTCACCACGTATACACGAAATGATGTTTACAACATAATTTTAATATATATGTTTATGTTTTTATTTAAATAATTAATAAACACCTGCAGAAAAAATGGTAAAGTTTTTAAATATGTGTTAGGATAATGTAGGTTGCAACCTTAAACAATATTAAAAATCATTTTGAAGTTCTCTGATGATGTGGCTGGAAAATAATTGACCAGACAATAAATAAGTTTTGGTGACAAAGGCTATCTTCAGTACAGCAGTTTGCTATTAAGGATACATTCATTGTGCTGTGTGCCTGGATACATGCCAGTGTCTTCTGATAAACTATCACAAAATATAAATAAGTGAATAATTGTTCTATTATCTTGTGTACAATAATAGTATATTACGTTAAAAGTCCGGTAAATGGGCGAATGTGATAGTTCCCGCACGAGGCCAAGTCGAGTGCGGGATTATTGTACTAGTCCGGTAAACACCTTCTGTATGAGTTAACGTACGATATTTTTCACTATACAACTAAAATAACTAAATCTCTAAGTTTAAATGAATATTTATTTTACACTAGAGATCGTCTCCTGATCGAAATTCGATCAAAATTTCAGTTGATCTGGACCCAAGAAGCTTAAAATAATTTTAGAACTAAAACATCTGTTCTTCCTAATTTTCTAGCAGTTGTTTTTACAACAGCTGTCTAATGATTCATTCAATTCTCCTTTCTCCATAACATTAACATTGGAACTTTGAAAGCCTGTGGGGCGTAGCCCTGGAGCCCGATGTGAATTATAATGTGATTCTGCTCATCTACAGGACTACCTGTCTAACGGTATGCGCGGATTTATCCTACGATGTACACGGGCTGAGAAAAAAGGAGGAAATGAAACATGCTTGCGTATTAATATATAGATTTGATGAAAGTCATCAACCTTCACCTTCGTGAGTTTATACATTAGTTTATTATAACAATGCTCCTTAACAACAGCTGGAACCTGTTAAATTTCATTACATTGCACCCACCTGCGTAATTAAATGTAATTGTATAGCATTCTGCCATCGGCTGCTTCCCAGTTTCAATCTAGATTTGGTAATTTGTTGAAATTGAAGTAGTTTGGTGAAAAGTTTGTTCATCATACTGAACGGAGCACCAATGTTTTTCGAACAATTTGCTGTGTTCGGAACTAGTCGATTCCCGTTGGGTTGAGTTAATAGTGCGAAAAATTTTCAGGGGACTATCTAGTACAAAATCTTCCAAGATTTGACACCACGAGCGATGCTAGTATATTTTTCGGCATTCCACTGTTCACTTTTTGAACTCCTGATTGTCTCTAGCAAACATATGAACCAATAGCAAACCTCCAATGATATTAATTTGTCGAAGTCAATTTTTATTAGTACATTTTCCATTTTAGCTGTCGAATATTGAGATTTACATTACATATTTCGTTATTTTAGTAAAATAAAATATTTAAATACAGTAACATATTTAATATGGTTGCACGATTGTACTTTATGTCTCTTACTTCAAATATATATATATATATACAATGTAAGCTATCATATTTCAATAGCTTCAGAATATCCAGTTTCTTAAGTTGAACAAAGGCTATTTATTTAAGATAACAGAAAGTAAAATGAGGCTAGTATGATGATTTATAACATCTCAGGTGACAGTTCCAATTTCTCTCAGCTCTAGGAGTTATTTCAGAGATGGGGAATGCCACCACTCGTCTCCTCCTGATACGGGACTCAGTTACAAGACTTACAAATTACAAATGACAAGACTGTTCCTAAAGGAAGACTGTGTGAAACTGCTCTAAGGCCAGAGTTAGATTATTTGTGAGGTGAAAGGCTTTTTTATTATTTTTTCTACGGGACTAAATGTTTGGATAATAAATGTAAGCCAAAACAAAAAAGTATTCTTACAATTCAAGAGCCATTACAAATAATTCAATATCCAACTGTATCAACTCTTACATATTTATGACACATTTTTTATGAAAATAAATTGTTGTTCGCAGCTTTATATAACAAAATAAAAATATAAAACATCAATAAAACATTTACATGTATATATTACAACAAAGGTATATTAAAAATTTATAAAAAACATCTCTCATTCGATGTAAAATATGGAAATTGAAACTTTACGCTACTTATTCTGTTTAAGTGTAATACTACTGCCAATATAGGATTTGTTACAGTAAATAAGGCAGGCTGCCTTTATTTATATCCCCAGAGTCCAATAACTACAGCTTTGGAAACTATTATCGTGCACTTTACTGTGCAAACACAATTTAATTTTACAAACAGTTCATCCCATAAAACAGTAAATCTATAATACGCTTTATCAATATATCATTTTGACATTTTAAAAATCCTTATATTGGAGCCATAATTACTAATTATAATAGAATGGAACAAGGGTAATTATAAAGTGAGAAGATTTCATCCAAATTGAAGTTTTGGCAGTCAAAATATTTTTAATAAAACGCTAAAAAATAGTCCTGGTGTTGAGCGTGAATAACGAAGTGAGTAATCTAACTTATATGTGGTCCAGAGCGCTTTGGGGACTACCGAAATGTATATCGTCATCCTCGGCGGTGGTTTTTAACAAAAATAACTTAAAACTACTTAAAATGTTATACTTAGTAGTGTTGATACCCTAGTTTTAATTCCTTAAACATCTTTTGTCCCAATATTTTAGGACTTTTCTATGAAAATTTTTTTGAGAGTATGAATCTGATGAATATGATAGTAATACAATAATCTAGTGTTAAAAATACTATTACCTATTCAGTAGTTTTTCTACCTAATTTTAACAACCTAAGTAAACTTTACTTTTATTAGGTAATTTAATTTTTAGTATAGTAGGCTACTGTACTATACTAGACTAATTTAACAATAAATTTAAACATAAAATGAAATAGTACACATTATTATTAAATCATGCGTAGTAATTTAGCAAATTCGTTATAACAAAGTAATATTTAATTTGATTTTAAACTATGAAATTAAATATTGTATAGTATTTAACTGTTTGGTTAAATTATTTTTCATAATTTTATTATTCAAAGTTGACTTTGACCCAAATTTTGACCGAACCGATTAGGTGATATTATTTGCGTAATGAGTATCGATGAAAAATCGATTGTTTTATTTACATAAAGTTTGTATTCATGACGATTCACAATTCAAACGGCAGCCGATTAAACCAGGTTGAGATAGAGACTACTTTTAGCATTCTTTTCATATTAGAAAGACATTTAAAATTAGGAGTCACTCAATAGGCTTTTCATTGAAATGTTGTTAATAACCCCAAAAATACACCATTTAGGAACATTTTTGTATTAGTGAAAAAATACCTTTTTACTTCCTATTGAGATTTGACATGTTCGGGGTGCCTTGAATAACCCTTAAATAAGTTACAAATGTGAAACTACAAGTAATTTTCCAACATAAATTTTTTCATCGAATGTAATTCTGCACAGGATTGAGATAGATGCGTCTAACTTCAATCGTTATTAATTTTTATTTCATACAAAATATTATTTCAAACAAATCACAGTTAAATGATTTAACTCAAGAAATGTTACCATTTAAGTCTTTAAACATAATCCATAACCCTCAATTACAATATAGGGGTTAAAAATGTTTACATATCCTCTTACAGAGGGGGCTTCCTCTTTTGGTTACTAAGACCTCCTTAAAAAATCTCTTTATTTTTAGCTATTAATAAGTATCGTTGGTACATACTGTTAGAGCACACAGTATAGTTAAAATGAAAACAATAATCCTGTAAAACCTATGATAAGGCTTTTTTAAACAAAAGTAAACAGTTAAAAAATATGTATTGTGGTTGAGAATACATTATCATAAATATGGACCATTCTATTCACTGGTTGCTTAATAAGGCATGATAAAGATTTCAAATTCTAATTTCCTAGGAGGCTCCCTGATTGCCTCGTGCTATGGCGAAACATAACTCAAATAGAAACTTTGCTCTGATCATCTTGTTACGTTACTCGGGGTACCTCCTTGTATTTTATCATCTGATACATAATAACAATCACCTCTTGCACTTACGTAAAAGATAATATAGAGTAATATAAACAAATTAAAAAGAGTTGAGCGCACGTTTCCTTAACTAAAATTAACGAACCTAAAAACAGTTAGCACACTTTGACAAATATAAAAAAGGCAGACCACTCAAGTTAAAACCCAGCACAAATACAAGCTCTCACAATTTTTTACAAGAAAGAGAGAGGATATTCAGTTGTTGGGCATAACTACCGAAAAAGCAACTAACGTCAGCTACAGGTATATCGAAAAACTCCTGAGTGTAAAAAAATGGTAAAACCTTAAAATTTTGCCAAAATTTCTACAAAGGCTTGTTCTTCAGAGCTTCAACAGAAATCCTGTTAAAAGACTATAGTATATACTATAGTATATAGTATTATTCTAAGTATTCACTGACTGTCCGTCTGTAGAGTTTATACTTTTTTGGGGTGGTGGGGGGAGGGAAGGGGGTAAAATCCATCATCTATTAAATAAATGCCCAATAGCATTTTTTCGCTTTAGTTACTAACTGTTTACGGTTTGAATTTTAATTGCTTTTTTTCAAAGCATTCTCCTAAATAATTACATTTAAATCCAAGTTCTACTTTTTTATAGTTTTAGTTTCCTTTTTTTCTTATTTTATTTTTGTTTCATGTGTAATACCAAATAACAGCTCAAAAAAGATTATATATTTTTTTAATTATGATAACGTTTCATCTTGCTCTCACGCACGGGCTACATGTAGCCTATGTGAGATGTATTTCCTAAGTTAGCCATCAATTTTTTAGGTTAGCATTAATAAATCTTTTATCAATGGCGCATGTTTTTATTGTATTGATATTGTATTAATATGTATTCTTGAAATAAAACTGTTTTTGATTTGATTTGATTTGACTGTTCTTAACCTAGCAAAAGTTAGAGCAAGCAAGTTATTTGTTCTAGTGTTGTTTTTGTGATAACTACTTCTCAATTCCAAGTTTTCATGCAAATTTTTCATGTGTGTGATTCTGACAAAAGATACTGAAAACAGTCATAATCTTCATAAAAAAAGCATTCAGAAACATTCATCTTCAGAAACATTTGGAGCGACCGAAGCTTATGGATAATTATCATAAATTCACAAGTGCTGCTGGGCTGCACACATTCTATTAATAGTGTAGTAAAATTAAGCCAAAATATGGCTGGAAAATGAAAAAATTTTTGGACAGCCAATTTTTGCTGAAATGAGTTTTATGTCATCACCTGGCCTCCCTCAGAAAAGTCCCCTGAAATCCCCAGTGGGCAACATGCCTAAAAATGATGGGATGGCCCGCGTGGAGTCAGAAATAAATCTTTCTTCGACCAATGGGTTTATGTACATCAAATTAAAGCTCTTAAGTAGTAGAATTTAATGCCGCAAACCCCATCTCAAAAGGTTGCCTGAGTCGAAAACGGCAGCCTGTCAAACTTTGAATAAAAATCAAATTTTAACCTAAACACTTAAAAATGTAATAATTTTCGAAATACTTGACCTTCCGAGGTGCGGTTTGCGGCAAACGTTTTCTTTTACAATTACCTTTGAAAATGCGGATAGCTAGTCACATGCTTATCATACTACCCTTGAACCACCCTCCACATGGACGTCCCAAAGAGGAAGTTTTAAAAAAAAATTCTTAGACCATAGCCATCCTATACATAATTTTAAAGGTCTTAGTAAGGAGAGTACATAGCCGAAAACCAGACCTCAAAAGGTCAAATATGTCGGAAGTTATTGTATTTCAAATTTTTGATAGTATTATTTTATTCTAAACTTTGAACGCCTGCCATTTCACTCCCGACTGTTATATTGAGGTCGGGTTTACGGCATTGTATTCTACATTTGAAGACCTTTAATGTGATATATATAAACCTTCTGGAATATATTTAAATTTAGTATGCTTAATGTCAAATTTTAATGTAACTCCTTATGGGCCAACCCCTCATTTTTAAGCGTGATCCCCATGTGGGATTTCTGGGGACTTTTGGAGGAAGGTCAGGGGACGCCATAGAACACATTTCAAAAGAAATTGGCTTTCCAAAAATTATTTCTACAGTAATTTTACTACACTATAAAGTAGTATTTTAAATACTAAACACTATACAGTGGTACTATCCTACCGGCCGAAACGAAGGTATAGGAAGTAGAGGTAGATGTTAGTAGTACAGGTGCAGGCAATATTATCCTAACCTCCACACCCAGACGACCAGCTGCGACGCCGCCACTCCAGGGGGGCAATATGCTGCCTTGTAACACCTCACGGGAAATTATTTCTATCTGTACCTCGAATTACAATTAGTATTAAAGGTTTAATAATATTCTACAAACATTATTTTTAGTAAGTTATGACATTGTATTTCTAACGAATACATTCTCACTTTGCAATGTAATTTATGGCATTTTTACCCTCAAAATCGTACAAAACCGTCTAATAAAAATATTTTCACAATATACAGGATCATGTGTTACATTATCTGTTCTTCATGAAGAATAAATAAAATCTACAAAAATAAGTGACTTACTTTTATCATTTTTAATTTACTATTTTCCATTGTAATCCCCATGGAAACTGTGTTATTGTACCGTATGTTTACTATATTGTGCTTTTATATAATTACCTTTAGTAGTATATACATCATATAAAAGAAAAAATTGTTTTACTATAAAAAAAAAAAACTGGCGTGAATCAAGACACAATCATAACACAAACACAATAAACGCAGTGGCGGGTCAATCAATGATGCAGATGTCGAACTTGTAGCTGCTGATTAGAGGGCCTGATGTTGCTAACGAGCGTCTGACAACAGCCGAGCTCAACATGTCGGCGGAATTCACTGACTTTAACGAAATTCGAAGATCCATTAAAAACCATCGACGTTCGAAGATATTTCAACTCCAAGAGTTCTAACTACTAAAACCTACCTAAAAATAATAATTTGATTTCATCTTTGATTCAAATGTTATCTATTTAACAATAACTAACGTTACGGTTACTTATTTAGCGTTCAAAAATCACCTGTCAAACCCGTGTATAAAGTTAATATTTCATGCTACTAAAATAAAAAAAAAAAAAACAATCACGTATTTATAATTTCTCGTTCGTTTTAAATTTAATCCAAAATTATACAGTACATACTTTTCCTTTATTTAAAAATTGACTGAACTAATGCTGGTTATGTGATAAAAATAATTTGTATAATCGATGCATTGGTATATGCAAAAATAATAGTTTAATAACGTATTTCTATCAAGTACAATGTGACACGTTTGACTTTCAATTGCGATATTTATTGACATTTTAAATTATTGTAATATCATTTTACTTTGCAGTGTATTATTTCACGGTATGTGATATTATAGGTTATAGTTTCATATTTACCGGTTAGCTGCAGGTTTCGGATAAACGAGATTTACATACATTCATCATACTGTAAAATTATCATCTGTCCCGTTCACCAATCATTAAACTCTTTTTGAGACATGAAAATCTGGAAATATAATCATGCCCAAGGTAAAATAATACAAAATAATTTTTATAAACAGTGTTGAGATTAAGTTATACAAAACAGTTTGAAAAATGCAATAAACATAAATAAAAATTAGTTTATCCCCATATGTCGTATTAATGTTCATTCACACGATGGTTAGGCGCCATCAATGACTATTATCTAATTATCTTCTATACATTAGTAGGCAAGCATGTTTTATTTCCTCATTTTTTCTCAGCTTGTGTGCATCGCAGAAGAAATCCTCTCATACTGTTGGAAAGGTATTGTGTGTAAATGAGCAGAATCGCGTTTTCATTCTCACCGGCCTCCAGGGCTCATAGACGCCTTACAGGCTCTCAAAGTTTCAATGTTAATCTTATGGGAGGAGATAATTGACTGAATCATAAGACAGCTGTTGTAATAACAAATGGTTGCAAATCAGGAAGAACAGATGTTTCAGTTATAACATAGTACCGGGGAGCCGAGCTTCGTTCTATAGAATATAGATATGTTGTAAAATGTTACAAAATGTTTACAGTGGCATTGAGGATAATAATGTGAGGGTGAGATGTCACAGCACGCCAGTCCTCCCTTTTCTGTAGATCGTTTTTTTTTAACTTGACCCTGCTCAAGAATATTGGGGTGGGAGACTATTTAAACTGTAAACAAAGAATTTAATCTTGCGATAGACGTTTTTGAGTAGCAGTTTTCCTTAAATAATATTTTTAACCTCTTAATTTAAAAACGAAAGATTTGTGTGTCTTGAATATGCGCAAAGAATACCTGACCGATTGACCTGAAATTTTGTAAAACTAACTTATTTGTCTAGAAAAAATATTACTGTTATTCGTAATCTTCTGGACTTTGCTCTAGTGGCCTTGCAGATGTATTGTATGTCGAAATTTAAACGCGTATACAACAGAATTATCAAAAGTGTAACTGGCAACTTTTAAGTACGTTGTGTCATAGAATAACTAACCTTTGTAGCTTTGACTATATACACTAACGTGAGAAGACTTCTCATAATAATAATAATAATACTTTATTGTCTTTGGTATTTACATGAAAATACATGACAATAGTATAAAATAAATAAAATTAATTTATAAATTATCATTATTTCCAGAAATTTTCACTGTATTCCTTCATTGAATATGGAAATTTTTTTAATAAAACATCTTTATTTTTTTCCTCAAACTTTCTGTCTGACAGCGATTTCCAGCTTTGGGGTAAATCATTAAATAATTTTATTTCCATGTTTAGTTTTTTATGGCTTCTAAAAACATATAATGTATAGAGGCATGTTTGTAAAATATTGACGGTAGTGCGATCTTCTGCTGCGTAAATGAAGTACAATTGTCTTATGAGAGATAAATCAGTATTACATGCTTCTCAACCAAAGATAAAACATTTTATAAGTGAAGGTTATGTTTATGTTGTGGTGTTTTTGCAGCACTGAAAAATCCAGCTGGATAATAACAACATCGATTTCAGCGAATATGGTGCTGTGTAGGCCTATAAGAACTTTCTAAATTTTGGTATCAAACAAAAAGCATTGGATGAGAAGTCTATCCACGTTAGTGTACGTGTACATAGTCAATGGTTGTATTTAAATTTCTCTAATCTTTAATTAAATTGAATAATTTAAATAAACAGCTATTAAAGATTTATTCTTCACGGCATTGGATTATTTTGGTAAATATTCATTCCTATCCAGTTATAAGGGTAAACACTATACAAAACTTAGTAAATTTTAATTGTAACACAAGGTTGTTAAAGCATTCCCACAAGTCAAAAAACCTACAACCTTATATTTGATTAAAAGATCTTGACGATGTCCTCCCAACCTTCATAGGGCGCTGCCCCCCGCGGACATCTTCAATATTACCATGTAATTTTTTATGGAAGCAACATTTCAGTAATGAACACATGAAAACATTTAGGAAAATGAATTAATAAACAGCTGTTCTCATTTAAAGCATTGAGGGAAGATTGGTAATAAAAAAACTTAAGCATATTATAGACTTGAGGCGAAAGAGAGAAGCAAACGAGCTCAGCTGAAGGACATACAATTTCTCGGGTTGGCATTGCAATTTGAGTACCGTTGCAAAGCAAAGGTTAGTCAACTAGTAATATCTATAAAGTTAAAGCATACTGCCTTCATTGTTCAAACACATATGTATATCAATTTATACAGAACCGAATAAGTAGGGACCCAACGAGGTTGAAATAGATATAGCCTATAGCCTATAGTGGAGTGCGACTTGATAAGTAATCTGGTCAGCTGATGATTGGTGCCATTTTACCAACGATTTCAAACATTTCTTTTCAACCAGGCTTTACACGTCCATGCTATTAGACATTTTACCCACAGTACGAAGATTCTGTGGTAGCTAATCTCAAAAGCCTGATCACAGACCATAATCTTAAAGGCAACAATTAATCCCACATTTTTAAAGTACTATAATGTTTGATTTTTGAATCATGCTACAACCAATCAGGATACATAAAATGGGTAACCAAGAAAATGAGGGTAAAGTGTGGGTGGTTACTAAGGAAACTGCGGAAACCATGGGTAAAATGGCGCGAATGATCAGAGGACAACAAATTAACATGTATCTGTCACTATATTTCTATTTTAACCTCGTTGGGACATAACATTAAAAAAATTCGTTTGGAAATCGAACACCAGATGTAAATAAAGCTCTAAAACTATAAACATATATAGGATTACTACTCTCTATTGTAAGGGGAAGCGCTCGTTCTACCTATTAAATGTCAAAATGAGCATATTTGTTTCCAAAAAATCAATACAACAACATACTGCTGCCAAATAATTTTGGAAGTCTTTTTTCAATTCAACAAATCAGCATAATTCGTAAATAAAAATTACATCTTATGGTGCTATCTGTGTTTCAAGGGTGGCATTCTTGGTTAACTCCTCATAAGTATGTCAATAATTATTCGGTTCTGTATACATTGACAATTACATTTTTTTTAAATATTATAATCATATTATTTGCAACTGTGCTTTTCTTAACGTTACATGATATACCAAGAAATATGTATCGCTCAATACAGGGTTTTCAATTGTGCTTTTGGAGATTATGCCCAACCATAAACAACCACCAACAAAACTAATAACTTTTATTGTTTCCAATACACAAACTGGCTACACGGTTAAAACACGGGACTTGCATTTCAGAGAAAGTTTTATAATCATGTGATCGCTCCAATGCTTTTCTTACGGAGAAAAATGATTTTTATTAACGATTTTACTAAATATTCCGATCGTTTTGAGCGTTTTGATGAATTAAACTACCATTATTTTATACCCAAGAATATTTTCCATCCGGAACGGTCTCCCGCTTGTACTTCGCGAATTAATTTCCAACCACATACCCCACTACAAAACTTTCTCTTTTAATATAATAGGATTGTTTTAACTAATTTTGTACAGACAGTCCAGATGAACTGAAAAAATGTTGGTTGAATTTCAACCAGGGGGTGATCTCTAGTCAAATATAAATGTGTGTTATATTTATTGTCAAACAATAGTAAAATATATCGGATTTGGAAAATTGTAAAATACAGAGCTTGCTAAACGTAACATACTGTGTGGAAAAAAGTTTGGAAACTTTAAAAATATTTGATTAACAAAACTAAAACTTTTGAACTTTTGATTTTCGGTTTTAACGTCTATTCCCCCAAAACAATTATTGATATCAAACCTTCAAGGAGGGACGGTCCACAAGGAGTCAGTAGAGATCTTAAAGGTCCCTCTTACAATAAACGGTCCAAAAACTTTAAAGATGTGAAACCATTCACAGATTTCATTTGTTAAAACCCTGCAGAGTTCCGACTACCTTTTATAACATTTTTTATTTTTCTTAAATTTAAAATGTGTTACTAAAATATTCACTTATACTGGATCCTTGTGTAGCAAGAAACAATGCAAAACCTTCATTATAGCAGCTACTCTGGTCCTGTTCCCAACATTTAGCACTAATATCATTACTGTTAGCAATTGAGGTGAATAGTAGTGGAAAAGTAAGGCTGCTGGCTCACTTCAAGGTCACCCGAGCGATGACGTCATCGAGGTCAATGACCCCACCGATGACGTCATCGATGACGTCATCGATGATGCAATCGATGACGTCATCACCAATGACGTCACGTCCATGACGTCACACCCATGACGTCACAGAAATGACGTGCTGATGACGTCATCACCCCTTACGTCACCAAAATGACGTCATCGATGTCACAAAGGTCAAGGTCACGCTGAAACCTAAAATTTTTTGGCACTTTTGCTGTTTCTCGCACTACGCTCCGAGTTTCAGTCCGGTTCCCATGACCTTGACGACTTGGAGCGAAATTAGACGAAAAACAGCAAAAGTGCTGAGGAAACTTGAAGTTTGCAACGTGACTCTGCCTAAACCGTCATGTGACACCGCTCGGGTGACCTTGAACTAGCCCAGCTGCCTTACTTTAGACCAGTACTACAACCGCGATGTGCACCCTACGACAGACACCGAGCGACTGACTGTCCAGCCCCGCGCACTCTAGGTATATGGGAAGTGGTGGGGGAACTGCGATGACCTCGGGAAACTTGAAAATGTCAAGCCAGGTAGCACCGTTTTGGTGCTACCTTAAATTTACATGTTAAAGTGTGATTTAAACCTTGAAGTTGACTGTGAACCTGGGACTTAGGATTGTCTTTAACAGCTTGACGTTTTTGCCAGAGTTTAAGTGTGGTGACCTTGAACTGGTTAAAATCAAAACTGCACAGCAGACTGCACAACACGGATGTGCATCCTACGACAGCCGCCGAGCGACTGACCTCCGGGCCCTGCGTACTCTAGATATATGGGGAAGTGGTGGGGGAAATTTCAAGGTCATTCAAACGGAGTTTTAAAAAAGTCAAAGAGTAGAAAGACTACTCTTGTGAGTCTATAGCCATTTCATTCATAGTGAGTGCTTCGGTATGCCAAGTTGATCTGTACTGACATGCTCCTAAATAATGTTTGCAAAAACCTGCAAAATGATTGTTGCACAATGTGCAGCCAGTTAGCTGGTTTAGTTTAAATTCAATGCAACGTTCAGGGCAACAAGTGTACTTATGCCCTTTCATCTGGTACACATGGAATGTCTTCAACATTGGTTTCGGCTTCTTCCAAGACTTGCACTTACACATGCACTGACCAAAAGCTTCACATTTTCTACAAGCCAGGCCATCCACCACATCAATGTCATTCGGCCATGAAAAACATTTTTGTTCGCAACAGTAGTTGAGTTGACTCTCCATGTTGCTGCGGTGAAGGTGCGCGATGAAATGATGCTGTAGTCAGTGAGAGTGCACCTTAAATAAACTCAGTGGAGGGGGAAAGGTCAAGGTCATTCAAACGGAGTTTTAAAAAAGATGACTAGTCGTCCTCCTCCTCCTCATCCGTCGTACGTGAAGAGCTGTCAGACGAAGAGCCCCGCGCAGGTGCTCCCCAGATGAAATGTATGTCTATTTGAAAGCGCAGGCCGGGATCTTGTACCATCAACTCTTTTAATCTATTACATACCAATTCCACTTTGTAAACATTGTTAATAATCAACACCCAAGGCTTCGGCTGAACATAACGTGTAGTTGAGTCAGCCTCGCAGACAGTTACATCTTCCGGTGATATTGGAGTGTATAAATGTGTAAAATCTTGTTGCTGAGGCTGGCTTGAAGTTGAAGGTTCTGTGCCGACCCTGGTTGCATCAAAATTTAAATCCATTCTACATTCAAGAGGTCCAGGGTTCCCGTTGAATACATAGAGTAATTTTTGATACAAGACTTCCACTTCTGTTGCATCTTGTAAATGAACGGTCCACCGCAAGGGAAATGCTTCGTCCGTAGTGGAGTCAACTTGAGAAAGAGTCCTGTCCGCCATGGTAGCTAAGCAAGGAATGAGGTGAGCTGCAGTCAGTTGTAACATTATCGAAAAGTAGAGGGGGAAATTTCAAGGTCATTCAAATTGGGTTTTTAAAAAAGGATAGAGTGGAGGGGGAAAGTTCAAGGTCATCCAAATGGAGTTTTAAAAAAGGAAAACCTAGAAAGTAACATTGAAATCTTCCAACTGATGGTGGCGAGCGTTTTCTTCTGCAACCTTGCCGACACATGTAACTATGCCGTACAGTATGAACAGTACAACCATGATAAGGCCGAACAACAAAAGATAGCCGTTTACTATCATGATATTTTCTGAGTGGATCTGCTTTCTTCTTATCGCCCTCTCTTGCATCCTCTTCTCTAACTCGTGTACGAAGTCACAGCATGCGTGAGGACATCTTTCATCTGTTGGTAGGTTAGCCATTGTTGATGTTGTAGGTTTGGTTGTTGAAGAAGGAATGAGGTATCTAATTGTGTTGTCTCATGTATATCAACAGTGAATTGGTGGGGGTAGCGAATCAGTGGAGGGGGAAGTTTCAAGGTCATTCAAATTGTGTTTTAAAAAAACCCTATCATGTTACTGAGCATATATGTCAGTAACAAGATAGGTGGCTTTGCTCTTTTTACTTCTTTAATATAATGAATAAATAAACATATTCTACAATTGTAAGGACAAGGAAGACAACCGCTAGTCAGCTGAAGTAATCCAAGTTGTCTGGCTCGGTCTTCATCGACGCCGGTGAGGAAGCTGTCGTTGAAGAGGAATGTCCAGGCTCTTCCTTCGGCTGCCGAAGATTCCGTATATTGCAAGCGTAGACTTGCACGTTTATACGGTAGCCTCTTGCCACCATCAGCTGCAACTCCTTGTACAAGTCGTTCAGCTCCTGTTGCGTTTTGATCGTCACCTCCTCATAGCTGGCACAGCTTACGTTCAGAGACATACTGATGTTGTTCGGTTGGCTGCTGGAGTTGAAATGAAGACGAGGCACAGCGCTTGGAGGTATATGAAAAAGTGGTGGGGGTGTTTTGCATTCAAGCAGGTTTGACTTGTAGCGTGGTGGTGGGGGTAACTGTGAAATGCAAAGGTCAAAGGTCAAGGTCACCCGCGAAGTTTAAAAAAAAAATGCAACATATCAATATGTGACAAACTTCACATATTGATATGTAGCATTTTTTGTCTTTTTGTATTCTTTTTTTGTCTTTTATGGTTTATTTATTTATAAAACATTACAATAACATATGTACAACAGTAAAACTTAAATCTAACACTGCTGCTTGTCGGCGATGTGGATGGTCAACTCGGTGGAATTGCTACCCGTGCAACCGTGGGAAACCAGGTAGAGACAGCCGGGTTGGATGGAGCGCAGATCCTCGTTCTGGAGGAGATGGACGAACCGTTTCGGCAGGTAGACTTGGAACTTGGGCTCATCCCCCGGAGTGAATGGTGCCTCGCTAAGACTGCAGCAGATGGCCTCTCCAACTGTAGTCTCCATCTTCTTTATGGCGTGGATAATGTAGTGCTTCTCGTCTTTAAGTTCGGAACACTTCTTGACGGGTAGTATGGTAGATTTGGAGTGAGCATTGAACTGCTCAACCAAAGTTTGCAGGAACTGGTGAGATGCCATGGTCAAGTTATAGATCGTCTTCTTCGTCTTCTTGCTGGGAGATGTTGTCGTCTCGGAATCTCGAGTAATACTCATGCCAGGTCCCGGTCTGCTCCTCACTTATATAACCCCCGTTACCCCCACCACTCCCCATTTCCCCACTTTGAAGGTAAGATGCGAGTTTATAGGCGTTTTTTAAAGCGCAATGTCTATCTTTTTCATGTTCTGGACTTTTAGTACAAATACAAACATTTTCCATCGTATACTTGTAGTTTTTATCCAAATCCACATCATTAACCGGAACATGAGTAAATCCTTCGATCCATCTTTTCTTTTCCAACCCCTTTGTGTAAATATTGGTAAACTTGTCTGAAAAGTGATGCATAATGTGATACAAGTCCGTGTAACTTGTAAAACCATCATACCAATCGATATGATGGAAGTGTTTTGAAATCCATCTGTTGGTAGTAGCGGCTTTACTAGTTAAAGATGAATAAGAACATGGTGGTTTAAATAAAAACGAATAAGGAACACTTGTATTGATGTCGAAAAACACAAGTTCTTTTATGATAAATCTATCATCATTACCCCGAAACGCTTGGAACTCAATTATACCAGGTTTGGACTTTACTTGTTCTTCTTCCTTGTCCATTGCGAAGATCACTCGTCTGCTCATGACGAAGTCCAAAGGTCAACTGATTTCCACACCACGGTAGGTACGACTTTTATACCCGGCCGTACAGTTGTTGGCGCGTTGGTGTATATTTAACGTGGGCACCGTCCCCGGTAGGCCTAACCCCACAAAGTGTTTGATATTGTTTTAAAAATTAACCATTGCTGTGTAGTTAATTGTCATTTAGGTTTCCATCTTTACATTTTCCTTGTTTTCATTTTCATCACTAACACTTGATTCTTCTCCTCCTTCTTCTTCCTCTTCTTCACGTTTTACTGATTTCTTATGTAGTTGAGCGTACTTTTCCAATTGTCTCCACATTTGTACTTCATGAGGAACCCTATTGAATATAGAAGTATCTACAGGTCCGTACAATATAGGTGCGTCCGGTTGTTTGTCCAAAGTGTCTTCCAGATAATCTTTAATAATTGAACTTGAAAACACCAGTTGTCTCAAGTATCTCGTTATTGGTTCAGTTGCACAAGTTAGAATAAAAAACTCTTCTCGATTAAGTTGAATCTTGTTATCATGTCTTGTTGTGTCTCTAAACCGCAACTGATGATCACCACGATGTTTAACAATATCGATTTCCACATTTGAATCCAAAAGACCTACTCTTGTCTTTCTTCCAAACATGTTACTACTTAAATAGCATTCTAGCAGATGCAAGTGTTTCATAAACGATTCCCAAGCAGTGTCCGTAAACAAAATCATTTTGGGTCCATGAGTTAAAATTACAGTAGGGGAATAATCTGTAGATTTCATAACACCGATTAAAACACTTTTGTCCAAACTGGAAGAGATTGGGTAAAATATTCGCAAGAATACCTCACTTAATATGTTAGGAGAAATATTATCTTCAATATCCCTTTTCCTCTTGTGTGCATTCTTTCTTCTTTTACCTTTTTCCTCAACATTATTACTGGCGTGGAGTTGTCCGCAAGCGTTGTGTTCATCTCCCTCCGGTTGACCTTGAAGATCTAAAAAGTCGGATATCTCCTTCTCAATATCTACTACATTTTCTTGTGTACCACTAGGAGAAGCCATATTGAATAAGATGCTACCCATACAACAACAGGCAACAAACTGATGAGGAGCGGTCTGTACGCTCTGCTTTTATACTCGCGGAATGCATTGGAATGTAGGAAAACCGGTCTTTTACAATACATTTTTAACAATTCCAGTTAAAGGTGTGTATGTTACGATTTTATCATGTAGAATTAAACAGTATGCAGTTGTATTAGCCGGTATAGGCGCGTTGAATTCCATTTCTATTTTTATATCTACACTTGATGATTTTACCGATTCATTTTGTTTAGAACAATCGATTACAACTATAGGGTAACCATCTAAGTATTTTTCTGGTGATAGTAAAGGTGCATTCGTTTTACCGTAATATGAACTTTGGAATCTTGCATACATATCGTACAATATGCTGTACGTTTTATTAGCGAATGACACATTTAAATTATCGTATGGAAAAAATTGTGAATTTAAATAAACTTTAATATTTTTCAAGTTGCAATGATCAAATTGGCCTGCATGTTTGGTGATGGTGTCTCTTCTGCCTGTTTGTAAACCAAATATAATATACCTGGCTCGTTCCACATAATTAGATGTTTTAACTGTCCAAGTGTGTCGATCCGTAGTTGGCAAGCTGGGATGTTCATGAAATTCCCAACTTCTAAAAGGAATTACAATATCACGATCAGCCTTTAACTTTCTTAATAGTAGCATTCTATGCTCGTCAGCTAATTTTACATGTGGAACTCTCCATACAATTTTGTCTAATGTTAATTTCCATTCTAAAGTTGCATCTGTTGTACCGTCTGGAGCTTTAATAATATCTTTATCGTTTGAAGATCTCAACAAAACTAATTCTTGTTTAACGTTTAATATTATTTTCCTATAATCTTCAGCAAAACCAAGCAACAAACGTAACGGAATATGAAAATCAAAATTTCCATTTGTATCTGGAGTGATTGTGTCTTTTGCAGGTAAAACCCATCCTGCAGGTTGTATTAAATTGGTTTCATTAGGTGATATAGATGTTAATCCCTTTAAAGTTGTTGCAATACCTACTTTTTTAGTAGAATCAACTGTTACACCTGATATTTCATATCTAATTTCATCAAACAGGAAAGCCATGGGATTATTTATAAATGGAACTGTTGTACCAGTAGTAGTACCGTCCTTTTTAGTAACTTTTCCTTCAATATACAAGTAACTTTCACATGGTAGTGTGTAAATGTCTTGATTTTGTATGGGAATACGAATTTCATCGTTATTGTTTAATTTTGATGAAGTGTAAGGGTTGTGGGTGTGATATTCTTTTTCCCATAGGGTTTCGTCGAATGTTGGACCCTGAGCTATATCCAGTATATCCATTATCGGTTACTTTTAATCCAATTCTCTCTAAGAAACGAATGTTCTCGCGTGTTAACTCCTCCACAGCTGAAGAGCTACTAATGCGGATTCCCGTAGGTTGTTCGCTTTTAAATGTTAAACCCATGATTTTGTATTAAAGTGTTGATTTTAAATGTAATCTAACCGTAATAGGCTCTTCTCGGAAATCTATCAAGTTACCGTCTTGATCCAATACGTTCAACACGATGTCTGAAATGAAAGTGGTGTTCAAAGGTAGATATACCAGGTTTTGCGGCTTTTCAACAATTTTAAATCCAGGTGGTACACTGGGGTAAAAAGTATGTATTATATGAGTATTTGCTCCATCTCTGTAAGCTCCTTGAATAATGTTACAAGTTATGTCTATACTATTGACTTTTAATATTGTTACAGTTTGTTTACCGGAATGTGTTTTATTTGGTTCTAAAATTGCTCCATCTTTGGGAAATCCTAATAAATCACCAATTGAGTTTGGCTTAGTGAAATCTATATAATATTTTGAAGTAAGCTCAGCTTTCATTGTATTATTATTACCTTTTAGCGATATATTGTCTTTTCCCATTTTATTTTGCAAAAATTCATTAATATGATCAATTTCATAAGAACCTGTGGGTAAACTGCACTCTTCTAAGTCTGTTAACTTACCACTGGCATCTTTTCCTTTATAATAATGCAATAAGCTATTTTTACCTTCCGTAACATTGGGAATAGAGTTGTAAGTTGTAAAATCTAACAGTGCTGCCTCCCAAAATCTTCCTTTTTGCAAGCGTAACGCTGGAAAAAGGATACTTCGTAAAGTGGACGATTTTCCTGTTAATGATACCGTATAGGAAGACATCTCAACAGTGACTGATACTTTTAGCTAGGAATTCCAAACATAAATGGCCGCATATTGAAGTATTATCTGGTTGTTCTCTTTTATAGTTGTAATATATGTTTTTAGCAGATTTAAAGTAATGTTCAAGTTCTTTAGGTGGTGGCAAATTTCCAAAACTATCAAAATAATATACATTGCTATTTAGTTTTTTATAACACACCCAATGGGTGCCGGGCCCTTCAGTATTATCCAAATTCACGATTCCAGTCTCATTTTTCCATATTTTCTTTGGTAAACTGTCTTTCATAAATACTCCGCGGAAAAATGGTATTTTTAAACAGGAAATATATTTAAATAATTCAACATTAGTCAACGCTTTATGTGGTATAACCAATTGATTTCTTTTATTTAATATGCACGATACGGTCTTAGGTATAGACCAGCCCCGTTTTTTACCATTGACCATATTGTCGGTTTTTTGTTATTTTTCCTCGGAGAACGTCTTTTTAGTCTAATATTACCACCATGTTTCCTCATGGTTGATCCTTTTTTATTCTTACCCCTCCTTTTACCACCTCCTACCGCTGTTTTAGCCTTCATACCTGCTGTTACCGCTAAAGCTGCTGCTTTTTCTGCAAGACTAGCGTCACTAGACTTTACTCGTTGCCAAGCTATATTCGCTAGCTTTTTATCAGCGATTGACCTATTTTTTGAATCGGTAAACGTGGAATATGCAATATCGTGTTCTTTACAAGCCTGATCTAACTTATTTATACCTGGATCACCTCTTTCCAGTCGTTTTTTTAATTTAGTTCCTGGTCCGCAATACTGATAACCTCCCGGTATGTGAAATTCGTATGGTAAAGCGTCTATTGCTCTATTTACGATAGATCCTACTGGAATACGATTTAAAGCTTTACTTAACAGAGAAACCGCTGTGGACGTGATCCCACCTCCTTTCCGTATACTGTCTCGATATGGACTGATGTGCTGGAATGTCATTATTGTCCTTTTATAATCGAAATGTACAACTTATGTGTTAACTCTATGACGAGTTGGACATAAATGAGGTCGTTTATTGCGTTCTTATATTATATATCAATATCACCCCAATCTGATGATCTAAACTTTTGCGTATTAGGGTTAATAAAGTATTTATTAAAAATTTCCTTTTTAATCCAATTACCTCTCTCGGATTCAGACACCCAATTACCCCAACGTGTACGGGTTGCAATAATATTGAACATATCAAATAATGCATTTCCTAAAACTTTAATAAGAAAATTGACAGTAACAGCATTATCCACATGTTGAGGGTCTTTAAGTTCTGTAATACGTTTATTATTACAAGTATATACTTTATGGTCCTTTAATGAAGTTGTTATAGCCTGTCCTATAGTTGCAGCATCATTTGGATCACTTCCTTGTTTTAAATTACCTATTTTCTTATCATCTGCATTAAAAATATCACCAGTTGGTTTATCTAATATCAAAGATTGACTAACTACAACACAATCGAAATCGTTGGTACCAGGAGATACGTTACGTATTTTTTTAAACCTACATATGTAAGGTTCATCATTGTATGGATTAGAACATATAGTTTGTGCTACAACTGGAACATCAAAGAATTCTGTACCCATACCTATATATGATAATTTCTTTCCTTTACCATCCCAAGCATTATTCTTTTCTTCAAGTAATGTAAACTTTTCATTTCCCTGCACAAATACATCCCCTTTTCGCGATACTACTTGGTCTTGTTTTACAAATCCAGATGTTTCTTGTTTTAAAGTTTCCTTCATTTGACCCACCGTTGCTCCATCTGTTGGTGCCGAACCATCTTTTACATTTGCTAAACAATTACCAAGACAATCGATAACTCCCACATCATGTATGACACAATGATCTTTTATATATTTGAGGTTTACAGCATCATTTTCATTTTTTGGATAACCTATATCGTTAATAACAAATTTATAAAAAGAAAATCCATCTTTTGTCTTTTCAGGTATCAAGGAATGTAAATAGCGTCTATTTACGCTGTCTTTTGCATCTTTAGGGTCATCTACGTTGGATATACGTTTATTGTTAGCACTATACGTTTTCCCATTGAATTTTAACGTATTTTTTAATTCAGATGACAAATAACCTTTGTTTATTGCATCACCGTTTTGATTTGGTTTACCAACGTTGATAATTCTATGATCTGCGTCATATGTGTTATTTTGTAGTCTTAATGTTGGCGATATCGTTTCCTTTAATATTTTTAAATTTATTGCATCGTTTTCATCCGTAGGATCTTTTATGTTTTTTAACCTTTTATTACTCATATCATAATCTCCATCAGGTGTTTGTGGTAAACCAGCACTTCTTTTTAAACTATTCGCATAATATAACCCATCCGAGGAGTAACGTCCGAACTTGTCGACACTCATGGTGCAACTGAATAGTATTCTAGGGAGTAACGCATTTTTATGAGATTACCCCACGGTTTCGAAGTTCATCCACTAAAGCCACCCATTCGTTTTCCAATCCAGTATGACCCGCTTCTTTAGCTTCATGTATTAGTTTCATTCTATCCACCAATTTATTGATATTATTGTAATAAATCACATTTGTGTTATATAGTTTCTTCATTAAACCTGTACCTGTAACAGATTTGTTTCTTTTTCTTGGTTCTGGAGCACTTATATCCAAAGTGGATGACACAAACCTTCGTTTTACAGGTTTTCTTGGCATTATCGGCATTGGTTGTCTTCTCGTTGTTGGTATTAACTTGGATACAAATACTCTATATTTTAAAGACCTAGATCTAAAAACTGGTTGGTCAGCTAAATATTTTCTCCTGTATGCATTGGTGTGTTCCAAAATCTGTTTATATGCTTCCATGTCTTCTTCTTTAACTAACAATTCTAAAGGCTTTTTTTCAAATAATAATTCAAATAATCCTCTTGTGCCTTTATATCTTTGATTACCAACAATAATATTATCATCTTCATCAATGTTTACCGGGCTATTACCAACCATTAAACCTTCTTCTGTTAATCTTACTCCATAACTATGGTAGTTTTTATTAGGATTTATTCCAGCTAACATTTTTATCATGTATTTCCTTCCTAAAGGTCCTTTGTTATGAATGTTTTCACCCAACAAGCTTATGTTTGACGGACCTTCCCTTGCTTCTTCTTCTTTTTCCTCTTCACTAGCAGTTGATACATCTTCATGTCCTCTTTTAGCTTTTACTTCATATAATTCTCTTATACCACTATAGTCTGGTGATTCTAGCTCTCTTTCAGGTTCTCCACCGGTAAAACCACTATATGTAGAGGATTCCAGGTCTTCATCACTAAAATCTTCTGATTTTACATTTTCTCTTTCAAACTTTGTAATAGGTGCAATTGCATCTCCTTCCAAAACGGGTTTAGCAAATTTTTTGTTTAATTGTTTCAAGGGTTCAGTAATAGGTTTAAAAGTAGATTCAAGAAATTTCTCCCTTTCGCTAATACCTAATTTTAATGCTCTGTTTTTATCTCGAATAGAATCACTAAGTGATTTTATTTCCTTTATTAACTTTTCTTGGTTAACCATGTTTGTAGCAAGACGTGTTGTACAACAATGAATGTTTTACATCATGATCAGTGTATTAGTATAAATTTGTCAAATCCTATCCTGTATCGACCATTGTTTAGCGGTTGTTCCTTCATAATTGTTAAAAACCCATACTTTTCATTCCAAGCCTTTCCACACAACTCTTTAAATCGTTCAAATAGCATATCCGCACTTACATGGTCATAATATATGTGTTTTAGGTTGGTTTCATCCTGTTTAAATACAATTAACATGTTTGCATTGTCTCTAATGAGCTGTTTCGGTATTTTGCTGTAAGTTTGACCAATATAAATGCTATCTATGTTGTTATGTCGACCCATGGCGAAGTAATTCCTTATTGTATTTTGATTTTCACAAGATACATCGTCAAATATGAATACTGAGAATGGTTTAGCCTCTTGCGGTTGCATGACACTCTCGCTTGCGTTAAATTTAAAATATTTAACTTCAGGCACATTATTGAGTATTTGTTCCAATAACTTATATTTTGGTTGTTGTAGTGACTTTGAAAATACATATAGATTATTAAAACGTAATCCTTTAGGGTTTGTAATCAAATTGAATACTACATTTGTTTTTCCACAATTGGAAGGACCGGTAACTAGACAACGAACCGTGTTTGGTAACAAAACACCATGTTTCCCAGTATTGAATTGGGAACCATCCACTGTGAGTTCATCTATATTATTAATAGTAAAATTGTCTTTATGCGGTATTATCTCCATCCTTTGTAATGGTTCAACCCAAAATGATGCTCTATCGTTATATTAGATCCTTTTTAGGTATCCATGAATCTTCCGTCTTATTAAATCCTAACCATCGTACTTTAACCTTATTCTTTTTCCGTTGCAACACCTTTTCAACTAAATATACATCACCTACTGTTGATTTTAACATTTCATGTCCATAATACCCTCCTTCCAGCAATTGTCCTTTATTACCTTTTAAAATGTAAGTTTCTGGTATTGTAGGTTGCACCTTAAATACGGTAAATACCTCATTTGTCCAGTTTGGAAGATATCTTTTACTAAATACACCTTTGTATTTGCTTATTCGCACTTTATCACCAACATTAAACCTTTTAGGCTTTAGTTTTTCAATTTTTGGTTTGGTATTCATTTTTATACGTTTTAATACAAGTTTTTCATTTTTATTAGTCACCAGGCTTGGTTTCATACCGATAGTTCTATGAAACTTGTTATTGTAATCGCTTATAAGTTTTGGTAACATATCAATCCATACGTGTGATCCTCTGTTGGAAAACATCTTATACATCGCACCTTTTAAAGTTCTGTTAAATCTTTCAATTATTGATGCTTTTACCTCTGAATTGGTTGAGTAATGGTTAATGTTGTGTTTTTTCATTAAATTTGCAAATTCCTTATTAAAATATTCTTTTCCATCATCAGTTTGTAAATGTTTTATAGTATGTTTGTCTCTTTGTATAGCTGTTTCCATTGCTTTTGTAACACTTTTACCACTTTTATCTTTTAGTGGTAAAGCATCTGCCATTTTTGAAAAACAATTAATAATAGTCAATATGTATTTAAATCCTCTATTTTGTTTACTATAAGGAATCATTTCGATTAAATCCGCTTGATATAAATCATTTATTCCTTTTATCACTGTATTTCTTCGTGGAAACTTTCTTCTTGCAGGTTTATGAAGTTCGTTGACAATTTGTTGCTTCAAGTCCTTCATATTGCAGGTTTGAATGTTTCATGTATCACATGTATAATCACAATGAATGTTGTCTTAAATATTCACATCATTTATATAGGTCAAGGTCATTCAAACTTGTGTAAAAAAATGGGGAACACGGCGTTTGACTTGCCGTGTTCCCCATTTTTTTACGGAAGGAGAAAGGAATAAGGTCGAAGTTGTAGAAGGACGAAGAATAGGTTACTAGTCGATAGGGTTTAGAGAGTAGTGGCCAAAAGGAAGAGTGTGAATTTTATCCGGCATAATATGCCTTTTATCATCTCGAGCTGATAGTGCCCTTTTAACTTCAGTGACACTGTAGACCTCATGTTTAAAGCTTCTGATAGTGTTGAACGTTGCAGACATTGTAGAATCTTCAAACAAGCAGGTCTTGTAATGGTCAAATGTCACATGTTTCTTCAAGTATGATGTTTTGACTCCTTTTGCTTTCTTGACTGTCGGTGTGTTGTTCTCGTTGTACATTTTAAATGAATACAATTTTGCCATCAGTGCCACTATTTCTTCTAAAGGCATTCCATTTGCTTCATCTTTAAATTTTCCGATTACTTTTTTATTCTTTTCATTGTAATTTGGATGGTTCTTCGGATAGTCAGAGAAGTCAAAATCGTCTTTGTATGGGAAACTCCTTAGGTCTTCATTCATGTCCAAAGTCTTTATCCAGTAGATAAATGCGTCGGTATCCATGTATGCAACTCCAATGTTGTCTCTTCCGTAGTGTTTAACCATTTTGTTGTAATGGAAATCATACATTAGAGTTTTACTTATATCCAAAATCGACATTCCAATGTATAACGGACGATCCATCACTATTGTTGTTTTCTTCATACTGACGGCAACTAGATCTTCGTTTATAATCATGGATGTTCCAAAATTTGGTTTTTGCACTAGTTTTTCCAATTTCTTAGGATCACTTACTAATTTAACAATCTTGTGTTTTCTTTTGTTTTCTAAGGTCTTCCCGAAGATGGCGTTGTTCATCAATTTGTAAAAGTCCTTTTCAAATGCTGATGTTGCTGCTGCTCTTCTTGTAGTGTTGGAATCAATATATGGTTTCAACCAACAAGACTGGGTGAATTCAATTGCTCTATGAATTCTCACTACACGTAGACCCAATTCAAGAGCTTGTTGAACTACCCAGTAGTGAGCCACATACCGATCTTTATTCTCCAACGTCATCATCAATTTTGGCCATCTTCCTGTCGGTGAAACTTCAGTCTTGGCTAGGAGAGGCAAGTCGTAGTGATGGTCATGAAGGTGCTCTGGATATTCGAAATCACAGTCCAAAATATAGCCTTTTGGACCATTCTTTGGAATCTGTGAGATGTCACCGATGGTGGCCGGGTCGATCCATTTGAAGTCAGCGTAGGGAAGCGGATTTGACATTGCCCAACCATAAAGGTTGTTTGCGTCAAAGTAGCCAAGGTAGACCGATGGTTGTCTCTCGTCGAAGCCTGGGATGTACTTGTTGTTAGCTTTGACATGACGTGTTACAGCTTGTGTCAAACCGCCCCGTACACCAGATTCTATCATGAGCACCATATCAATATCTGTTAGAAGTTCCAATCGACAGTTGGTTGACTTTAGCATAGCTTGCCATGCTAATCCTGGAGATGTGTACGAGTGTAGAGGGTCCAGTCCATAGGCGGAGAAGCAGGTGTTTCGAAATTCTTCCATCACATCGCACAGCAGAGTTACATCCAATTTTATGTAAAAGTCGGAATATTCCCCTAATGTTTGAATGTTTAGTTGGTTCCAAACATTACAAGCATGATTGTAGTCTTCAACGGTGATTGCACTTTCATTTAACTTGCTATTGAAGGCTTCAATCGGTGGCAGACTGGTTTCTTCGAATTTTTCTGCAGAAGTTATGTAATCATAGGGGAACACTCCTTTACGCATTACTAAGTCCAATTTATCTTCAGGTACAATTTTGCTGGTTTCTTTTAGATCTTCTCTTCTTAGGTTCTCAGACAATTTGCTCAAACTAGATGACATAAATCTATAAGAGTCTACGAAGCGAAGTTTAATTTTACCTACTGTTTTTGAGAAACTGATGTACTTCTCCAATGTTTCAGCTAATACTTCGATTTTTCCAACATCTCGTCCTAACTCTGGGATAATGAAGTGGGAGTCATAGCCGCTAAGATTGTGTAACACGACAGGGATAAAGTTTGGCAGTTTGTAATTTATATTGCATGAATTACAAGCAGCTCCTCTGTATAACCCTGTCAGGTGATCGTGATCTCTTACTTTTTGATTTTCTTCACTGAAGCTCTTCTTGCATAAATAACATCTTGTTGCCAAATTGTATTCTTCTTGTTGATTTTGGTTCAAAGGTTCCATAGGTAGAACATTACCGAATAAGCGTTGCACCTTTTCAGCAATGTCATACAACTGGTCTACGAAATGCTTAGCGGCTTCTTCCCCACGGTAGAGTATCGGAGTGGATGTTAAGCCATAGTCTTGCAACTGTTCTTCAGGCAAAGTCGATTTCACCAATAAGCAAAAACTGTTAGGTTGATGCAGTTGATATTTGGTTCTTCTAGTCACCTCACCATCCGGAAGCTCCTGTGGTACTAACGTGGATTCGAAATCTGCGTAGACGGCTACTGGAATCCGATATTGGTGAACTGTTTTGTTGAATTGGATGAACGCTCGAGATGGCGGCGGCAGACTAATCTTCACTTCATAGTTGTCATTACAAAGTCTTTGGTGTTCCTTCAACCACTCCGATCCTCCACGTCTCAAATCTTTATTCGTAAAACAAAAGCATCTCTTACACACTGTCACTCTAATTTTATTTTTCGTTAATTGTCGTACAACCAATGCTTCAAAATCTTTTATCCACACATAGTGTGAAATTTCGCCTTTAGTTATCAATAATAAATCAGTATGGTTTCTTTGCTCCACTTTTCCAACTCGTAGAGGATACACATTGTTCGAATCATCTAAGCCGAACACGTTAATAGAAACACCTGGATTTTGTTTCTCAAATTTTGCAATTTGATTAAGACTCATAGGATACGACATTCCTCTGAAGTTGTAGCGGTGTTCGTTTTCATAATATTCCCTACCAACTCTACAAGGATTATGTTTTACATACTTAGTTAGCATCGCATACTTAAAACATTCATTATCCCCGTTTGTAACATTTCTGCAAGAGTTGGTGTCTTTAATTTTCTTTGGTAGAGGGATAAAGCTGCTACCCCTCATACCATATCCATGCTTGTGAACCCTCACATCCATACCTTCGATCGATGATAGCTTCCAGCCAGATCCTCTTCCTTCATGTTCTTGGAGTTTCATTAGCAGTTCATTCAAACATTCTTCTAGAATTTCGTTGATATCAGATGTGGTTGTAAGGGTTCGGTTTTTAGCAATGAATGCTCTCGGTGAGTTTTCACCATCGGTATTAGTAAACATAGCCTCCAACACCAATCCAAATTTAATAAAGTTCAATCTTGCCAATTCTTCCATCAATGTTTTTACAACTAGATTTTTAGCTTGAGTTATAAAGTTTTCCAATTCCAATTGCACATTATTAATTTTGAAATGAGTTACAACTGGTCCTGGCAAGGCTGTGGTGCGCAGTTGTCTTATATCTTCCACTTCTTCTGTATCCTCTTCTTCCATATCCTCTTCTTGGGTACGCAGTTGTTTTACATCTTCCACTTTTTTTTCTTCCATTTCCTTTTCAATAAATCCTCCAGCTGTAGATGGTCCAGCTCCGGCAAATTGAATAACACTTGGTCTTCTTCTTTGCATTAACTGTAAATAGCTAGTCCAGTCCTTCTGCTTCTGGGGTTTTTCCAAAAACCGATCAATCGCATCCAAGTCTTCTTCACTTACTACAATCTCTTCTTTTCTGTCCTCTTCACGATGCAATTCTCGGTGTAACTGTAGATAGCTATCACAGTCGTCCATCTGCTTCTGGTAGTTTTCCAACAACCGATCAATTGCATCCAGGTTTTCTTCACTTACTACAATCTCTTCTTTTCTGTCCTCTTCATGATACAATTCTCGGTGTAAAACAAAGATATCTTCGTCTTGAAAAAACTCACCACAAATATCGCAAAGAGCCATTTTTTACAGTTTGGCTTTGAGTGTGCACTCGGTGAATGTCCACGCAATAATGAGCAGCACGCTCAACCGGGTCCCTTTATACCCAAGGTTGAAGGGTGGGGGAAGGTGACGTCATATACATCCGGTTTATCAATCATGTAGTAGATTTGGCTTTTAAACACCCATTTTCAATATATTCTTCAACAGGCTTGATAAACCAATGATGTTTGATCTAAATCCACTACTTTGTACAAGTTTTTTCAAAGATGTCTGTTTGAGCAAGTTTATGTGGGTCAAGGTCGCGTAAAGATACCCTTTGAGCGGGGGATAAACCACTAAGCAGCATGCTAGTCCATTGCCGCATAGTGATCTATCCCCCGCTCTGTTCTACAAAACCTCAATCAAGTCCAAGTTCAAATCCTAGTTTAACACTTGGTTGGGAGAATTACATTAGTTTAATACTTATTTCTACCGTTACACTTGCTCCATTCTCAAAAAGATATAAATAATATAATCCTGGGTACTGTTCTTTTTCACGTCCTGCATGTTCCTTAATAAAGTCAAAAGCCAATCTTTTTGAATATTCATTATGAAACACTTCTCTTACACAAACAAGAATTTTTTCTTCCAGAAATTTCACTTGAATTGTTGTTAGTTTGCTTACATCATCCTTGTCTATCAGGGGTAGCTTGT
The DNA here is from genome assembly GCA_030545055.2 of Neoaliturus tenellus. Lineage (NCBI taxonomy): Eukaryota > Metazoa > Arthropoda > Insecta > Hemiptera > Cicadellidae > Neoaliturus > Neoaliturus tenellus. Next base: position 232,379,730 of record CM061531.1, read on the forward strand.
AGGTGAAAGTATTTGGCGGTAGTTTGTGCGTTCTATCAAGTAAACAACAAAATTTTTTATACAATTTCTGCTCATTGTCTGTAATACTATTAATACCAAACAGATTATAGTACGAAGGATCATAAGGTATACAACGATACATTTTCAGAACCGGTCAGCATGAGAGCTGGAGCTAAAATGAGAAATGCGTGCAACCCGGCCGCCTTATATGCCCACCGGCCACGGGCGAGCCCCACCCAAGGGTATAGGGGTAGGGGTAGGGGTGGGGGCGGAGGTGGAGGTGAAGGCATAGGGGGGGGCGGAGGTGCAGGGGCGGAGGTGCAGGGGCGGAGGTGCAGGGGCGGAGGTGAAGGGGGGGGGGCGGAGGTGCAGGGGTGGAGGTGCAGGGGCGGAGGTGAAAGGGGGGGGCGGGGGCGGAGGTGCAGGGTCAGTCTTTACTATATTTAGGTAAAAACTTTAAAAAAAATAAAGCCCCACCTGGGGGATTTAGGTTGCCATCGCTGTAGCCTCCGAAGAGACCCAACAATGGACAACTCCAGACTTGTGTGTGTTAAGCCTAACTGTTAAGAATTTTCAAAGACCTTAATATATTTACTGTGTTAAAAAAAACATGACTGTTAAAGATTTTGAAAACTTTTATATATTTAGGTCAAGGTCACAAAAAAACTTTAAAAAAATTAAGCCCCACACCCCCCCTATGGGGGTGTGGGGCACTTGGGTTGTCATCGCTGTAGCCTCCGAAAAGACCCAACTATGACAACAGGCAACATCCAATGTTGTCTAACCTTTACCACGCAAGACTTGTAAACATTTACTGCATTCTCATTTCAATAGCTAACAAAGATTCATTTACATAATTTTGAGTTGCCAGGAGGAAACAAACTGAGGACACCCTAATGGCTTACGTCCTCGGTCCGAGTGCAGAGGCCGCCGCAACCTTTTGCATGCCAGCGTACAAACGGACGTACTCCCAAACCCCAGCCGCAACCTGTTGCATGCCTGAGAGGAGCCTAACAATACTTCAAAGTGGCTTTACACGGGGGCCTACTCCCGTACCCTATCTTTAATATTTTTAATTTAGCAATGCAGTATATTTTTACAAGTCCTTTGTGGGTCAAGGCCACACAAACATTAAAAAATTTCGGCCCCCGTACATCCATGGCGAACCACGAATGTTCGGGGCCTTGGGGACTAAAATCACAAATAACTAACAAAGATTCATTTACATAATTTTGAGTTTCCAGAAGGGAAACAAACTGAGGACACCCTAGTGGCTTACGTCCTCGGTCCGAGTGCAGAGGCCGCCACAACCTTTTGCTTGCCAGCGTACAAACGGACATGCTCCCAAACCCCAGCCGCAACCTGTTGCATGCCTGAGAGGAGCCTAACAATTACAAAAAGTGGCTTTACACGGGGGCCTACTCCCGTTCCCTGTCGTTACAATTTACTTTGAGCTGTGAAAAACGCTCAAGGGGAAATGCTAAAACAAGCGTATACACTTTAGTTAAATATAACACACTTACAACACACAATTGAGCTCAACCTAGTAAATGCTGGAACAAGCACATTAAACACATATGACAAACAAGACACACAGGATAAAAGACAAACAAGACACACAGGAGACATAGGGTACAAGTGAAACAATCTCATAACGCAAGCGCAATATCTTAGAAATAATACAAGTCTTAAAATTAGAGTAGACTTCGCTAAACAGTGAAGGCGCCTTTCAGTGTTTAGTGAGGCCTATGGCGGTCCGTCCCGATCGTTCACGTTCAACGCTCGGGAGCGGACTGCGAGCCGGCTGTGGACGGGCCGCCTTATATCCCCACCGGTCTCCCCCGGCATGGGGCGGAGGTCCACCCCGGGGGCGGAGGTACACCCCGAGGGGTGGGGGGGGGGTCCGCCCCCCAAAAAATGGAGACGGGGGCGGAGGGGGGGGGGCGGAGGGGGGCGGAAGGGGGGGGTCCGCCCCCCAAAAACGGAGACGGGGTCGGAGGGGGGGCGGAGGGGGGGGGGTCCGCCCCCCAAAAAACGGAGACGGGGGCGGAGGGGGCGGAAGGGGGGGGGGGTCCGCCCCCCAAAAAACGGAGACGGGGGCGGAGGGGGGCGGAGGGGGGCGGAGGGGGGGGGTCCGCCCCCCAAAAAATGGAGACGGGGCGGAGGGGGACGGAGGGGGTGGGGTCCGCCCCCCAAAAAACGGAGACGGGGGCGGAGGGGGGGGGGTCCGCCCCTCAGGGGTGGTTCAAGGTCACCGACTACACTTCTACTCTAAGTCTGGTTCAAGGTCACCCACTACACTTCTACTCTAAGTGTTGGCAATACCCCCACCCTAATCGAGTCCCTAAGCTACGTGACGGCGCTCAGCCAGTATGTCTCAGGCTTGCATGCGGTAAGCATCGCTGCTCTTCGTCTCTGTTCATGTAAGTGTTTTACAAGTTTTTGCCTCAAGGTCATTACACTTTAACTCTGGACTAACATGGCTTGGATTTTCTCTGATTTTCCTCAAGGTCACTACACTTTAACTCTGGGACGATATCGACTTGTAGTATTTCAGTGTTTTGACTCAAGGTCATCACACTTTAACTCTAGCACGTCGGTTATCGTACCAGAGGTGCTCAATAACCTAACTTGTAATGTTTAGGGTGGCGTTTGCACGCCACGTGGTATCGCCATGAGTGTCCAGTCCGAATTTTAGGTTAGATTAATTTTACTGTGATCTTTTCTATTTCCAATTCGTTTTGCCTAAGAGTGAGATGTCGCTTTATAAATTGGTATTTCTCTAAATTTATTGGGGATTGCAAAATTACAATTACTTTATTTAGACGGCTCTTCACCTTAAAGTTTACCATAACTTCCACTTTAACTTTTCTTCCTTGCCCCTCACAGCCTAAGCTGTACAGTAGGGTTTCTTCTAGCGCCAACTCGGGCCGCGAGAACAGTGTGTTAACTGTAGGACAGCTCATGGTGAAGTCATGCGATACTCCAGCGTTCAACCTCACCTTCCCCCACCACTGTGACCTTCCCCCACTCCTGCTGTTTCCCCCACCACTTTTCCCTTGACTCATGCGCTACCAACAGTCTCTCAGTATTGTGCAGACTTTTGTGAGGGGAAGCCATGTCGCGGGACACTTTGGGTAAGAAACTTAGCCGTGTTAAGACTTTATTAGTTGCTCACTGTCCACCACTCAAAGTCAAGCGGGTTTCAACTTTAGCTAAGTGGCGAAGACTGTTGCGCGGACACCCTAAGTTTTATACCAAACAGACTAATGTAAGTTTTACTGATGAAGATTTGTTTAGAATATTGGATGAAATGACTTTTCCTTGCAAAATTCAGTTAGTTACTCCCATTCCTGACAGTTTAGAGTCTTAGTCTCTCAAGCTAATATACCTAGAGTGCGCGGGGTCGGACAGTCAGTCGCTCGGTGTCTGTCGTAGGGTGCGCATCGCGGTTGCAGTAATGGTTAAAGTAAGGCAGCTGGGCCAGTTCAAGGTCACTCGAGCGGTGTCACATGATGGTTTAGGCAGAGTCACGTTGCAAACTTCAAGTTTCCTCAGCACTTTTGCTGTTTCTCGTCTAATTTCGCTCCAAGTCGTCAAGGTCATGGGAACCGGACTGAAACTCGGAGCGTAGTGCGAGAAACAGCAAAAGTGCCAAAAAATTTTAGGTTTCAGCGTGACCTTGACCTTTGTGACATCGATGACGTCATCTTGGTGACGTAAGGGGTGATGACGTCATCGGCACGTTATTTCTGTGACGTCATGGGTGTGACGTCATGGAAATGACGTCATTGGTGATGACGTCATCGATTGCGTCATCGATGACATCATCGATGACGTCATCGGTGGGGTCATTGACCTCGATGACGTCATCGCTCAGGTGACCTTGAAGTGAGCCAGCAGCCTTACTTTTCCACTACTACGAATTATAACTGCAAGAATATTAATATAATATTTACATAAAGAAATATTAAACTTCTATCAATTTTGTTTAGAAATTACACATTTGACATTACTTCTTGGTGAACTACATCAAATCAAAGTTGTGTATTTTTATATTAAATGCCCTGTAGATTTTCATATTGGATATATACTCTTTCAATTTCAAAATCGAAAAGCTCAGTTCTCGTGTATATGTGTTTTTCTTCGTTCGGTGGAATAGCCAGCGCAAATTACGAGTAACGATGGACAGTTTATCACTACCGAACATCGATGGACATTTGTTTCAACTCGGGCGCAACTGACAGTTTTTCTATTGGCATATTCACATGTAACTGTTTCTCATCTGTTCGTAAGTCAACTCTTATTGATATTTATTCTACATATTCATGTAGGTTAGTATTTAAGCTCATTTAAAAGATTTAAGTTACTATTTTTTAACTTAACGTGACTTTCAAAACTCTTTTCATTTAAAGTTTAATTGCAAAATTAATTGCGAATCGTGGCACAAAGAGTGAATTTTTAGTTTCGTACGGATTGCTTTTCTCTTTGCTCATTGGTTTATTGAAAAGCATACTTGACAAATAATTCTAATACAAGTTAAAAACTAGTGTTACAACAACAAGTGTAAGTATAAAGTATAACAAGTATTACAAGTAGTCATAAAATAATACTATTCGACAAGTAACACTCGACAAACATACATTGAAGTACGGCCTAATAAATTTCATTCTGACACTTTTTTTATCATTTTATTTAAAATTATAGGCTATAATAGAAAGAAACGTTTTAAGCAAAAGCTAAAATATAAGCGTCTTGGTATAAAACATTTACGTTCCGATTTATGTAAAGTTTTAAGAGCATTTTACAAGCGCATTTTCTTTCCTTCTTTTATATAGGCTAGTACCTCTTAAATGATACCTCTTAATTTTAATGACTATTAATGTGTGTAGTAAAAAACAAATTGGGTCGTTCCATCAAAACTAGTTTCCTACTATAGGGATATATACGGATTAGGTTCTCAGTGAGCTGCAATGGAGCCTGTATCGCAGATAGAGTGGCAACCCCTTGAGACCGACCCAGACGGACTTTGAAAGATGAACCTCGCAGCCACGCACCATTACACTGCAGCGCAGCCTGGGACCTGGGACCTGGGGACACTGTTTGATCAATAATTCCTTTTAGTTTCTGACATTAACGAACGTTGAGGAAGTAGATGGTTTTACTAAATTAAATTTGATTGATTGATTGTAGCGAATTTCCCTATTATATAGGAAATACGCTGTTACGGTAGTAGTTCCAGTAAGATCTAAGACTAGGACCATATAACTTTTTTTCTTTTTGAGGTCCCCAAAAGCCAAAAACACCTTTCGTTTAAATTCACCGGTTGTGTGTGTGGTTGAACACGATAACTTTTGAACGACACCTCCGATGTTTATAAAATTTGGTACAGGGGTGTAAAGCAGCATTTACTTCGAGATCACAAATCAGAATGATAGGTCAATGTTTACGGTGTTTTATGGTGTTCCAAAAGGGTCAAAAATGTGTGTGTGTGTTTTTTTTTTTTTTTTTTTACCTTAACTTTTAAAATTCCACAAATTTAACCTAAAACATTAAAAAAAAAGCTAAAAAACAATTGATTTCGTATTTTGAATTTTTACCTCGCTCAAATGGTTTGGAGAAAATCCAAAAATATGTTTCCCGTGTTATTCTTATGGGAAATCCACAAAACCCTCTATCTCTCTTATATTTATTGACATAGATTGATGAAATTTAGTATGTACATTCATTAGGAAAGGTACAACTTATATTTGCTTCCAAAACCCATGTGGCAGCAAACCTAAATACTCACCTTCGTGGTCTTTATATGGGAAAATAAAAAAGAACAGTACTTAATAAATTTGGTACCTATGTACATTTACTAAGTAAGGCTTTACTTATATTTGCTTACAAAACCCATATTGCACCAAGCCTACCTAGACTATTCACCCTCATGGTGTTTATGAGGATATAAAAAATATCAAAATTCGGTAGGAAATTCTCTAAATACGCAGGTTTGCTACAACGGGTTGTGTTATATTATACAATCAACCTTTTTCACTACCAAGCCTTCGGAGTTTACACATGACATACCAACAATAATCTTTATTTAATTCATAATTAATGAGTTATAGATCAAAACCTAGTTTAACTTAATTTCGTTTTGAACGAAGAAACCCATTTGTAATATAATGTTGCAACTGCAAAAAATATTTTTTTTATAAAAAAATTTCAGCAAGAGTTCTTTTTTATGGTATAAACACCCTAAATAATGGGGATCTCAAAAGTCAAACCAATAACTATTACCAATACATTAAACTTTAGGCTAACAGAACACCGAATTCCTATTCTGTATGTTTGCATTTTACAGTCGAAACAGTAATCCCTTCTGTACAACACCATAAGCTTGGCCGCCCAAACACGGACACGCGGCAGCGCTGTTGTCGCCCTTGCAGTACGTGTCTCAGTGTCGTGTCCTCGGATCAGTCCTAGCCGACCTTCTGTATCGCCAGTGTATTGCTGCCTGCGCACGAGCTGCGGATCAACTTGTACTTCTGTACAACACCATAAGCTTCACCGCCCAGCCACGGACACGCGGCAGCGCTGTTGTCGCCTTTGCAGTACGTGTCTCAGTGTTGTGTCCTCGGATCAGTCCTGGCCGACCTTCTGTATCGCCAGTGTGTTGCTGCCTGCGCACGAGCTGCGGATCAACTTGTACTTCTGTACAACACCATAAGCTTCACCGCCCAGCCACGGACACGCGGCAGCGCTGTTGTCGCCCTTGCAGTACGTGTCTCAGTGTTGTGTCCTCGGATCAGTCCTAGCCGACCTTCTGTATCGCCAGTGTGTTGCTGCCTGCGCACGAGCTGAGGATCAACATGTACTTCTGTACAACACCATAAGCTTCACCGCCCAGCCACGGACACGCGGCAGCGCTGTTGTCGCCCTTGCAGTACGTGTCTCAGTGTTGTGTCCTCGGATCAGTCCTGGCCGACCTTCTGTATCGCCAGTGTATTGCTGCCTGCGCACGAGCTGAGGATCAACTTGTACTTCTGTTAAGACTCTGAAACTGGGTCAAAACTAGAAACAGAACAGTACTTAAATGGTGATTGTTAAATGCAAATATCCTCAATTTCGAAAACAGTTTATAAACTACTAAAGAAAAGAGAAGGGGTGGAAAGGGTAAAATGTTTATGTCAGTGAATCATGGATTATTGAATACTAAAATTATAATTTATTCATTAGATTACTATAGCTAAATACCTAATCAATTATTCTTATTATATTAAGTAAACCAAAGAACTAATATTAGAAGGATAACTATAAACTCTAAACTATGACTATGATTAATTAAGACATTATCTATCATGGAAAACATGGAAAGTTCGGCTTCCCAACACACATGCAAATTTGTGTTTATGTTTTGTCCGGGGAACCGCCGGTTTTGCTCTGCGAGGGTCTAATGACGCTTTTGGGGGCAGTTTGTTTCATTTCTTGTGAGTATCCCATTCCCTTGTCCCTTTGTATTCAAATTTAATGATAGTCATGAGTTCATCCACCTAGATTTTACCTACTAAAATTATATTGTTAACAAGAGACTATCATACTTGATTCAAAATAGGTTATGATTATTTGAGTTCAATATCTTCAATAATTTCTGACTAGTGACTGTATCATATGATTCATTTTAAGGGATTTTTCATGAGTTATTACTAGTTTCATTAGTTGAAACACAGATCACATTTTAATAGTAGTTTTCATCACTAGGACGGAAAGTGGCTTTTTTTCCATGCTCAATTGCGTTAGTTCCGTGGGAAATAGCGATTAAGCACAGAAAATACACTTTCCGTCCGATTGATGAACAACGTTTTTTATCGTACTGCAAAAGTATAAAATGGATAACTCATTTAAAAATAAATTTATTCTTATTTCATTATCTGTTTACGTTTATTAGTTGACTTCAATCTAAATTTGAATATTCCTTGTAAACAGCTAATATATACGTGGAACTAAAGAAATGTCAAACTCCTGCATTAAAATTGTAGTCTGCACGTCGTGTTTGTTTACATTGGCTTTATTTGTTTTGGATTGGTATAATTTTTGCTTAAGGAAAAAACAACTTTTGAGGTTAGCGCACGGAAAAAATTAACAGATGTTTCCGGTGCACTTTTAAATGGCTACAGAAAAGGCCAACTTTGTTGACTAAATACAGTATTTATTATTATTTAAACCATTGCTGGATAGCCGAGTAGTTATAAAGCTCATATTGAAATCTGAAGGTTACAGTTCGATTCTGGTAAAATAAATTAGTTTTAAGGCTTGAAACTGGACGGGGTCTGTTCATTTGGGCTATTAATTATTGGTCCTGACAGATGGATTTGCTGGTCTTTGTCAGTAACAAAGCTGCTCCTCAGCTGATCCACCGATTACACCCGTCATTCGCATTATTCTTGTAATACGCAGTTTGCGTCAGGGTCTCAATATCAATGTATCAAAATTTATTTAACATAATTTAGTTTGGTATAACCAACACTGATATGGCATTCAATATCCAAACTATTACACTAACAATATGACAAAATTGTCTGTATACTGATAAAAACTTATAAGAGCTTCATCTAAATTGGGAAAGTTGTATTGGCCCAATAGTTATTTTTTAATTATGAGTATTTCTACTATTATGGAAAATAAAACATAAGTCATAAATAGAATGGAATAAGCTACTCGCTCGGTTCAAGTAGCGACTACATTCCGTATGAATTTCCAGAACTGAATCTTAAGAGCATTGGCCGTTATATAAGTGCAGCTATAAATTGTCCTCTATTGTCTCTTTGTATTTATGTTCTACGTTTCAGGCAGAAACATTTAAGCATCTAGACTAAATTTAACAACAATTGTCGGGCAGTAACTTAAATGATTGTCGTTGTTTTTATAGTTATCACTACTTGTATACCGATGAAAAATATACTTAGACTAACTGTGACTCTATAAAACTTTAAATTTACTATGTGTTACGAGTTTGCTTTGTCAAGAGCAGTTTTATTATTTAATTATAAAATAAATATTAAAAAATTATGTTCAATTAATTAATAAGATATTAACGCGCGTGACCACTCAAACCGATGTTGGTTTTTGGCCTCCTCACGCCTCCACTCTTCCCTGTCTTCAGCTTATTCTCAGCTCTACCTTTCTGACGATATAGCCTATGCGGATTTCTCCGACAGTGCGTACAACCTGAGAAAAATTACAGGCTTGTCTATTAATATATATATTAAATAGAGTTTTGATTTTATCTTGCAATTAAAAATCTTGAAATATTTTAAAATTTTACAATTGTATCATTTTGTTTCTTATTTTACCTAGATTAGCGTATTGTCGAGTAAGCTGTGATCTAATTTAAATTGATAAGTAAAACTAAATTTAAATTGAAGATTTAATTATTATCTACTGAAGATATATATTTTTTATATATTTTACAATCATTACGAAGTAAACATAAAGAGTTCCATCAGCATGTAGATACAGGCTCAACATTAACCATATGCAACTCATATATCTAATAGATTTAGATTAATCATGTTATTTTACCTTGGTGGCTAGGTAAGAAAGTCATACCATATGCATTCATAAAAGAATTTTACTATTGCTTGGATTCTAATTGTGAAATTGGTGAAACTAGAAAGAATTCAAAACCATTTTAAACTTCAGTAACAACGAAATTGTAAATTCAGGAGCTTAATTGCCTACGATCAATAAAAGTCAGATTTTATTAATAGTTTATACTAAATGGTTTGTACATCATCCGTGTAAAACATGTTGATTTTACAATTTCGTGTTATGGTGCAAGAAGGTCTGAACTTAATGGTAACTCAGAGGGAAAGTTATGTCTAAATGAGATTTACCGCCCCAGAGTTGCAATGTCTCTCTGTTTCTCGTGACCTCTCGGGCCATTGTTAATATTTTGAAAGCCCTCAGTGTTATATACAAAACAAGATTTTCCAATAATTTCTAACCAGTTTGTTGAATCATATGGAATGTACTGTTTTCATATTATGTATACAAGGTGGGTGAAAATAGTATATTTCGTCACAAGGGCCGAAAGTGGCATTTTGCCGGCCCCGAGATCGTGTTTCAAGTCCGAGACGAAGTCGAGAACTTGAAACGATCGAGGGTTGGCAAAACGCTTTCGGCCCGAGTTACGAACGATATTTTTCATCACACTACACAATTCAATAAATTCTAAACAAGTGAAAACATTACTTTTTCGTTCATAACAAACAAAACATAACATCAACTAACCTAGCGAGATGTACTGCTTAAGTTTCCGGTTGCTAGGCAACCAATTCATTTCACTAGTTGCAGTCACATGTTTTTGTGATACAACGTGTTGTGAATGTTTTTATGTAAGGTCTAGCCCAGCTGATTTTGCAGGCCTAGGCCGGAAAATTTTGCTGGCCTAGGCCGGCAAAACAGGTGTTTCGTCGGTAGAAATGAGGGTCGAAAACAGGTGATATCGATGTAGTGTGA